>CM035843.1:429241985-429462805 GCA_020510985.1 Pholidichthys leucotaenia
TACAATACTCCACACTGTGTGTTTATATACTCATATATTTATTCCATCTAGCTACAATGCTCTGCACTGTGTGTGTTTATATATTTATATATTTATTCCACCTTGCAACAATGCTCCAAAGTGTGTGTGTTTATATATTTACATATTTATTCCATCTAGCTACAATGCTCCACGCTGTGTGTGTTTATATATTTACATATTTATTCCATCTAGCAACAGTGCTCCATGCTGTGTGTGTTTATATATTTATATATTTATTCCATCTAGCTACAATGCTCCACGCTGTGTGTGTTTATATATTTATATATTTATTCCATCTAGCAACAATGCTCTGCACTGTGTGTGTTTATATATTTATATATTTATTCCATCTAGCAACAATGCTCCACGCTGTGTGTGTTTATATATTTATATATTTATTCCATCTAGCTACAATGCTCCACGCTGTGTGTGTTTATATATTTACATATTTATTCCATCTAGCTACAATGCTCTGCACTGTGTGTGTTTATATATTTATATATTTATTCCACCTAGCAACAATGCTCCACACTGTGTGTGTTTATATATTTACATATTCATTCTATCTAGCTACAATACTCCGCACTGTGTGTTTATATACTCATATATTTATTCCATCTAGCTACAATGCTCTGCACTGTGTGTGTTTATATATTTATATATTTATTCCACCTAGCAACAATGCTCCACGGTGTGTGTGTTTATATATTTACATATTTATTCCATCTAGCTACAATGCTCTGCACTGTGTGTGTTTATATATTTATTCCATCAAGCAACAATGCTCCGCACTGTGTGTTTATATATTTACATATTTATTCCATCTAGCTACAATGCTCCGCACTGTGTGTGTTTATATATTTATTCCATCTAGCTACAATGCTCCGCACTGTGTGTGTTTATATATTTATTCCATCTAGCTACAATGCTCCGCACTGTGTGTGTTTATATATTTATATATTTATTCCATCTAGCTACAATGCTCCACGCTGTGTGTGTTTATATATTTACATATTTATTCCATCTAGCTTCAATGCTCTGCACTGTGTGTGTTTATATATTTATTCCATCTAGCAACAATGCTCCGCACTGTGTGTGTTTATATATTTACATATTTATTCCATCTAGCTACAATGCTCCGCACTGTGTGTGTTTATATATTTATTCCATCTAGCTACAATGCTCCGCACTGTGTGTGTTTATATATTTATTCCATCTAGCTACAATGCTCCGCACTGTGTGTGTTTATATATTTATATATTTATTCCATCTAGCTACAATGCTCCACGCTGTGTGTGTTTATATATTTACATATTTATTCCATCTAGCTTCAATGCTCTGCACTGTGTGTGTTTATATATTTATTCCATCTAGCAACAATGCTCCGCACTGTGTGTGTTTATATATTTACATATTTATTCCATCTAGCTACAATGCTCCGCACTGTGTGTGTTTATATATTTATATATTTATTCCATCTAGCTACAATGCTCCGCACTGTGTGTGTTTATATATTTACATATTTATTCCACCTAGCAACAACGCTCCGCACTGTGTTTATATATTTACATATTTATTCCATCTAGCTACAATGCGCCGCACTGTGTGTTTATATATTTACATATTTATTCCATCTAGCTACAATGCGCCGCACTGTGTGTTTATATATTTAGATATTTATTCCATCTAGCTACAATGCTCTGCACTGTGTGTGTTTATATATTTTTATATTTATTCAATCAAGCAACAATGCTCCACGCTGTGTGTGTTTATATATTTATATATTTATTCCATCTAGCTACAATGCTCCACGCTGTGTGTGTTTATATATTTACATATTTATTCCATCTAGCTACAATGCTCTGCACTGTGTGTGTTTATATATTTACATATTTATTCCATCTGGCTACAATACTCCGCACTGTGTGTTTATATACTCATATATTTATCCCATCTAGCTAGAATGCTCTGCACTGTGTGTGTTTATATATTTATATATTTATTCCACCTAGCAACAATGCTCCACGCTGTGTGTGTTTATATATTTATATATTTATTCCATCTAGCTACAATGCTCCACGCTGTGTGTGTTTATATATTTATATATTTATTCCACCTAGCAACAATGCTCCACACTGTGTGTGTTTATATATTTATATATTTATTCCACCTAGCAACAATGCTCCACGCTGTGTGTGTTTATATATTTATATATTTATTCCACCTAGCAACAATGCTCCACGCTGTGTGTGTTTATATATTGATATTATTCCATCTAGCTACAATGCTCTGCACTGTGTGTGTTTATATATTTACATATTTATTCCATCTGGCTACAATACTCCACACTGTGTGTTTATATACTCATATATTTATTCCATCTAGCTACAATGCTCTGCACTGTGTGTGTTTATATATTTATATATTTATTCCACCTAGCAACAATGCTCCAAACTGTGTGTGTTTATATATTTACATATTTATTCCATCTAGCTACAATGCTCCGCACAGTGTGTTTATATACTCATATATTTATTCCATCTAGCTACAATGCTTCGCACTGTGTTTCTATATTTATATATTTATTCCATCTAGCTACAATGCTCTGCAAAGTGTGTTTCTATATTTATATATTTATTCCATCTAGCTACAATATTCCACGCTGTGTGTGTTTATATATTGATATATTTATTCCATCTAGCTACAATGCTCTGCACTGTGTGTGTTTATATATTTACATATTTATTCCATCTGGCTACAATACTCCGCACTGTGTGTTTATATACTCATATATTTATTCCATCTAGCTACAATGCTCTGCACTGTGTGTGTTTATATATTTATATATTTATTCCACCTAGCAACAATGCTCCAAACTGTGTGTGTTTATATATTTACATATTTATTCCATCTAGCTACAATACTCCCCACAGTGTGTTTATATACTCATATATTTATTCCATCTAGCTACAATGCTCCGCACTGTGTTTCTATATTTATATATTTATTCCATCTAGCTACAATGCTCTGCACTGTGTGTTTATATATTTATATATTTATTCCACCGAGCAACAATGCTCCACACTGTGTGTTTATATATTTATATATTTATTCCATCTAGCAACAATGCTCTGCACTGTGTGTGTTTATATATTTATATATTTATTCCATCGAGCAACAATGCTCCACGCTGTGTTCATATATTTATATATTTATTCCATCTAGCTACAATGCTCCACGCTGTATGTGTTTATATATTTACATATTTATTCCATCTAGCTACAATGCTCTGCACTGTGTGTGTTTATATATTTACATATTTATTCCATCTAGCTACAATACTCCGCACAGTGTGTTTATATACTCATATATTTATTCCATCTAGCTACAATGCTCCGCACTGTGTTTCTATATTTATATATTTATTCCATCTAGCTACAATGCTCTGCACTGTGTGTTTATATATTTATATATTTATTCCACCTAGCAACAATGCTCCACACTGTGTGTTTATATATTTATATATTTATTCCATCTAGCAACAATGCTCTGCACTGTGTGTGTTTATATATTTATATATTTATTCCATCGAGCAACAATGCTCCACGCTGTGTTTATATATTTATATATGTATTCCATCTAGCTACAATGCTCCACGCTGTATGTGTTTATATATTTACATATTTATTCCATCTAGCTACAATGCTCTGCACTGTGTGTGTTTATATATTTATATATTTATTCCATCTAGCAACAATGCTCCACGCTGTGTGTTTATATATTTATATATTTATTCCATCTAGCTACAATGCTCTGCACTGTGTGTGTTTATATATTTACATATTTATTCCATCTAGCAACAATGCTCCACGCTGTGTGTGTTTATATATTTACATATTTATTCCATCTAGCTACAATGTTCTGCACTGTGTGTGTTTATATATTTACATATTTATTCCATCTGGCTACAATACTCGGCACTGTGTGTTTATATACTCATATATTTATTCCATCTAGCTACAATGCTCTGCACTGTGTGTGTTTATATATTTATATATTTATTCCACCTAGCAACAATGCTCCAAAGTGTGTTTGTTTATATATTTACATATTTATTCCATCTAGCAACAATGCTCCACGCTGTGTGTTTATATATTTATATATTTATTCCATCTAGCTACAATGCTCTGCACTGTGTGTGTTTATATATTTACATATTTATTCCATCTAGCAACAATGCTCCACGCTGTGTGTGTTTATATATTTACATATTTATTCCATCTAGCTACAATGTTCTGCACTGTGTGTGTTTATATATTTATATATTTATTCCACCTTGCAACAATGCTCCAAAGTGTGTGTGTTTATATATTTACATATTTATTCCATCTAGCTACAATGCTCCGCACTGTGTGTTTATATATTTATATATTTATTCCATCTAGCTACAATGCTCTGCACTGTGTGTGTTTATATATTTATATATTTATTCCACCTAGCAACAATGCTCCACACTGTGTGTGTTTATATATTTATATATTTATTCCATCTAGCAACAATGCTCTGCACTGTGTGTGTTTATATATTTATATATTTATTCCATCTAGCAACAATGCTCCACGCTGTGTGTTTATATATTTATATATGTATTCCATCTAGCTACAATGCTCCACGCTGTGTGTGTTTATATATTTACATATTTATTCCATCTAGCTACAATGCTCTGCACTGTGTGTGTTTATATATTTATATATTTATTCCATCTAGCAACAATGCTCCACGCTGTGTGTTTATATATTTATATATTTATTCCATCTAGCTACAATGCTCTGCACTGTGTGTGTTTATATATTTATATATTTATTCCATCTAGCAACAATGCTCCACGCTGTGTGTGTTTATATATTTACATATTTATTCCATCTAGCTACAATGTTCTGCACTGTGTGTGTTTATATATTTACATATTTATTCCATCTGGCTACAATACTCGGCACTGTGTGTTTATATACTCATATATTTATTCCATCTAGCTACAATGCTCTGCACTGTGTGTGTTTATATATTTATATATTTATTCCACCTAGCAACAATGCTCCAAAGTGTGTTTGTTTATATATTTACATATTTATTCCATCTAGCAACAATGCTCCACGCTGTGTGTTTATATATTTATATATTTATTCCATCTAGCTACAATGCTCTGCACTGTGTGTGTTTATATATTTACATATTTATTCCATCTAGCAACAATGCTCCACGCTGTGTGTGTTTATATATTTACATATTTATTCCATCTAGCTACAATGTTCTGCACTGTGTGTGTTTATATATTTACATATTTATTCCACCTTGCAACAATGCTCCAAAGTGTGTGTGTTTATATATTTACATATTTATTCCATCTAGCTACAATGCTCCACGCTGTGTGTGTTTATATATTTACATATTTATTCCATCTAGCAACAGTGCTCCATGCTGTGTGTGTTTATATATTTATATATTTATTCCATCTAGCTACAATGCTCCACGCTGTGTGTGTTTATATATTTATATATTTATTCCATCTAGCAACAATGCTCTGCACTGTGTGTGTTTATATATTTATATATTTATTTCATCTAGCAACAATGCTCCACGCTGTGTGTGTTTATATATTTATATATTTATTCCATCTAGCTACAATGCTCCACGCTGTGTGTGTTTATATATTTACATATTTATTCCATCTAGCTACAATGCTCTGCACTGTGTGTGTTTATATATTTATATATTTATTCCACCTAGCAACAATGCTCCACACTGTGTGTGTTTATATATTTACATATTCATTCTATCTAGCTACAATACTCCGCACTGTGTGTTTATATACTCATATATTTATTCCATCTAGCTACAATGCTCTGCACTGTGTGTGTTTATATATTTATATATTTATTCCATCTAGCAACAATGCTCCACGCTGTGTGTGTTTATATATTTACATATTTATTCCATCTAGCAACAGTGCTCCATGCTGTGTGTGTTTATATATTTATATATTTATTCCATCTAGCTACAATGCTCCACGCTGTGTGTGTTTATATATTTATATATTTATTCCATCTAGCAACAATGCTCCGCACTGTGTGTTTATATATTTATATATTTATTCCATCTAGCTACAATGCTCCACGCTGTGTGTGTTTATATATTTACATATTTATTCCATCTCGCTACAATGCTCTGCACTGTGTGTGTTTATATATTTACATATTTATTCCATCTGGCTACAATACTCCGCACAGTGTGTTTATATACTCATATATTTATTCTATCTAGCTACAATGCTCCGCACTGTGTGTGTTTATATATTTATATATTTATTCCACCTAGCAACAATGCTCCACACTGTGTGTGTTTATATATTTACATATTCATTCCATCTAGCTACAATACTCCACACTGTGTGTTTATATACTCATATATTTATTCCATCTAGCTACAATGCTCCGCACTGTGTTTCTATATTTATATATTTATTCCATCTAGCTACAATGCTCTGCACTGTGTGTGTTTATATATTTATATATTTATTCCACCTAGCAACAATGCTCCACACTGTGTGTGTTTATATATTTACATATTCATTCTATCTAGCTACAATACTCCGCACTGTATGTTTATATACTCATATATTTATTCCATCTAGCTACAATGCTCCGCACTGTGTGTCTATATATATATATATATATATTATATATTTATATTTATATTTATACACTACCGTTGGGGTCACCCAGACAATTATTTTGTTTTTTTCCATGAAAAGTCACACTTATTTACCACCATGAGTTGTAAAATGAAGAGAAAATATCGTCAAGACATTGACAAGGTTAGAAATAATGATTTGTATTTGAAATAATATTTTTTTCCAGATACTCAACCTGCTCAAAGGAAGGTCAGTTTTATAGCTTCTCTAACCAGCTAAACTGTTTTCAGCTGTGCTAACATGATTGCACAAGGGTTTTCTAATCATCCATTAGCCTTCTGATGCAATGAGCAAACACACTGTCCCATTAGAACACTGGAGTGATAGTTGCTGGAAATGGGCCTCTATGCACCTATGTAGATATTGCACCAAAAACCAGACATTTGCAGCTAGAATAGTCATTTACCACATTAGCAATGTATATTAGATATTAGAGTGTATTTCTGATTAGTTTAAAGTTATCTTCATTGAAAAAAACAGTGCTTTTCTTTCAAAAATAAGGAAATTTCTAAGTGACCCCAAACTTTTGAACGGTGGTGTATGTACATATGTATACTCGCTGCTCTTGTTTTTTTTTTTGCCTTCTGATTGTTGCTCTTAGTGTTGCTATCCCTGTGCTTTTGCAATCCTGGAATTTCCCCATCGTGGGACTAATAAAGGCTTGTCTTATCTTATCTCATCTTATCTTATCTTAATTTTGCATTCATTTTAGGTCTCAATGATTTTTATTATAATTGAATTGTTTTTCATTTTATTTTTATTTACTTTGCACATTGTTCTATTTTATTATCATTTTATAAGCATTTCTTTCAAGTATTTATGTTCATGAGTTTTATTCATATTTCATATTGCTCTTGTAATTCACCTTATTCCTAGGCCCCATGATGCCTTGCATGAATTACGGTAGCAACTTTGGGTACTAGTTTAGAACATATGGTTGTCACTGAAACGGGACACTTTTCCTTGTTAAAAAACAATGACCAGCATCAGAAATGCGGGAACATGGCCTCTTGCACCTCAAAACAGTAAAATAATCAAACCACTTCCCACAACTATCAATGGATGGGAAGATGACCTTAAAAAGTGGCCTCGTACACAGTAGCTCTGTTAGTTAGCGCTACTGTTAAGATGCTAAAGCTGTAAACAAATGACCCGTACTGGAAAAATGAGTCTCATTTTCAAAACTGATGTAACAATAATTCCATATTCTGTATTGAAAGACCTTCAAAATGATATTTAATTTGTAGGAAGTGTGCAAAAATTGACCCAGAAAAATATGATTTGTTTATATTTTAGCTAGGTTGAAAACTCATGTTCAATCAGTAGGGAGTTACGTTTTCCACAAAAACATAGGTATTTTTAGAAAGTACGATTTCTAGGCTTTCCAATGATACCAGGCACTCATGTGGTTTTTCCAGGACTTGCCGCTAGCAAACAAAGAGAGTCATGATTTATGACTTCTCTTTGCCTGTACTCATAATGACGTGGTGTGTATTTTGACCAGCACGTCTCCACCGCAATAAAGTTGGCTGCATTTTGTTAAAATATGTTGGATATAATCAAATTTATTATATCCAACATATTTGTACACCACAACACCATGGTTGGATGTCGTCTGTCACCGTGTGGTGAGAAGCCTCCATTTATCCAGTCTATGGTACAACTATGAACACCAGCAAGTACCAGAACTACGCCAAAACATTCAAAAAAATACAAAAACTAGAAGAGCTGAAATTCGCTGCCACTTGAGTGCAAAACACATATGTTGACTATACATTAAAATGAATTTGAAAAACTTTAAAAACGCTATTTTAAATGCCCTGCTACTCCACTCTTACTGACTGATTTAACCCTACGTCAGCAGAAACCGGAAGCTCCGCCCATAATCATTCATACAGCAGCACCCCTGTGAATAAGGTAGATAAAGTTGTTAATGAGAATGCAATCATGTGATTTTCCTTTTAGGGGCAAAAAGTATCTGTATCAGCATCAAAGAAAAAGTCCCATAAATTAATGGTATCGTATTGAAAGGAAAAGTGCTGGTATCGCCTATCCCTAAGTGGCTTCCTCACTCTTGCTCTATGTTTTATCACTTGCAGAGAATGGCACTAGGTTTCTATTAGAGTGCCATCTGCTGGTGGACTTGTAAAACTTTCCTGTCCTGAAAAGTGTGTTCAAAAATTAGACAGCACAAACCCATTTAAAATACACCAGAGGATTAAAAATCACATGAGAAGTATTATTTCTCAACTTATCTGTTTATTGAAGCATGCAGAGAATATCACAGGTGTGAGGCCTTCGTCCCAGCACAACCTGATAGCGAAGACCCCGAAAAAGGAAAAAATATGGTACACATACCTGTTGGTTCTGGGAGGTCCCAGCAACCTCACACAATGGCCAAGGACTGCTGACTCCATCAGATGCAATCTCCCCTGGAATGGTCTCTGGCAGGTGTTTTCCTGTTGATATTCCACTGTGTCCTTTCAGTTCTGCTGACTCCTTTCAGTTCCTTATATTGCAACCCTTAACCCAGGTTCATCTTTTTATTTTTCTACTGTATATGAAAGCAGAAGCAAGCACTTTGTTGCTAGGCAATAGAGGGTGTTTGTGTGCAGAGCTAAACACCCACATCCTGTTATGTTATGCGTGAACTGGGAAATCTTTTAACTGATATTTAAAGCAAGCAAACTGTGTAAAAATATTTGATATCCTAACTTATCTAAACATTTCTATCACAGAATCCTTCTTTTGGCTCCACTGATTTCCATAGTGTGAAACACTGGACCTTTTTGTGGCTTAGTTTGTAGCCTTTCTGGGAAAGATGTTTCAAGAGGATCTCTGTGGCTGAAAGCACAGAGGCAGCAGCAGGGCCTGCTAATAGCAGATCATCAACATACTGCAACAGCAATGTGCCAGGGGGCAGAAATAAATCCTGCAAATACTGATGCAGTGTGTGATTAAAAATGGCTGGTGAGTCAACAAAACCTTGTTGTAGTCTGCTGTATGTGTATTGCTGACCCTGATAGGTGAATGCAAAAAGAGACCTGCTGTCTGCATTCAGTGGAATGCTTAAAAAAGTATTAGAAATATCCACAACAGTAAGAAAAAAAAAGTTGTAATGTGGTGTAATGCTATTCAGAAGCAGATGAGGATGTGGAACAGTGTAATTCATAAGAACGACCACAGAATTGGCAGGTCTCAGGTCGTGTACCATCCTATAGTCCGTTTTGCCAGGCTTCTCTACAGGAAGAATTGGTGTGTTCCATGGGGACTGTGTTGGCACTAAAACCCCTGCCTGAAGAAGACCCTGTATTGTTTCTGCTATGCCTATCTCCTTCTCTTTTGTGAGAGGATACTGTGCTCGCCCTATTGGTTGAGTATTTGTTTTCAGTGAGATTTTGACTGGTGAACAGGTAATCAGACCAACATCTGCACAGCTGTTCGACCATAGAGAAGGGGACAGAGTGTCCAGAAGTGCACCAGAATCTGGATGATCAATGTTTTCTCTGCCATGTGTTCTGTCTAGGTGCAATGTTTGTGGACTAGCCTGAATTGTGACATTGCATGAGATGCGATAGCAATCAGCAGATGGTGAGTAATGCAGGTCCCTACATTGTGTGACAACCCAGTCAGTCAACTTAAGACACCGTTTTTCACCATTGGTCCCAGTGCCCTTGCCTCCTCCCGTGGACACCCCCAGTGTGACATGGGGTGCAACAGTGTCCGAGAGGGCATACAGAGGCAACAAGTCCTTGTCCAAATAAACTGCAGCAGCAACTCCTTGTGGACCCACATTAATGTCCTTGCACACCAAGTCTGTACCCCCAGCAAAGACTCCCACTGATCATCATACAGTTCCTGATCATCATGTGAATAGTTCATAGCTGTCACAACTCGCTCTCGCCCATCATCAGTTCCAGCAGCGCGCACACCTGCGTCTCATAAGCCGCGGACTATTTAACCTGCCCTGCCTACAGCCTCGGTCTGGAGCCGTCTGCTCATCTATGCTCCCAACTCCAGCGCATGACCGTCTCTTCCCGGCCTGTGTCATCCTTCACCCAGCACGTAAGCTATACGTTCTCTTACCTGCTCTTCAGTCTCTCCCCTGTGCACAGGTGGATTCTCCAGGCGGCGGATTTCCTCATCCTCGCCTCAACCTCCGCAGCTCTCTCCTCTCCTCGCCGAGTGTGCACCGGAGCGCTGTCCCCCAGGCAGAAGTCCTGCATCAGCCAACGCCAGCCACCACAACACCTGCACGTAAGCAGCACACTGAGTGTTAACCCCCACGGGGTGTAAGACTGTCATTAACCTGCATCTCTGCTCTGCCCTTAGAGTTGCCTGGCTGCACGTCAAACTGTTCCGCTCTCAGCGCTCCCTGTTCACCATCAATCCATCCACACCTCTCACTCATGCATCCAAACACTCTGTTGTTGAATAAAGCTTTGAATCTAACTCGAGCCTGTGTGCGTGTTCCCTGAGCCCAACATTATGTCAGTACAGCTCCAGCAAAGTGGCTCAGAGGACAGTGGGCTCGCACGCCGACTTTCCACTCTCGAGGCTCGAGTGGACTTAATTGCTCATCAACAACAGGTAATTCTAAATCAGCTCACCCAAATTTAGCATCGGTTGGATCGCCTGAATCCTCAACAGGCGTTCCCTCCGGCTCTGCATAGCGGGCCAGCTCCTGTCGCCTCCCCGGCTAGCCAAGCTAGCCCGGGACCACCAACTCAGCTCACCCCCATCCCAACACCCACGCACTTCAGCAGGAAACTCGGCGAAGCGCGCGGGTTCCTCCTCCAGCGTGAGTCGGTGTTTCAGCGCGTCCCCGGGGACTTCCCGTCTGATCATTGCGGAATTGGGTATGTGGCTAACCTTCTGGAAGGGCAAGCGTTAGCTTGGGCCTACGCCGTCATGGCGAAGCACAGCTACGCAAACCTGACCTAAGCCCAGTTCGTGCGTGACTTCAACAAAGTTTTCGATCACTCGGATCGTGACAACATTTTAACCACCCAGCTACTTAATCTTCGTCAGGGTAGCCGGTTGGCCACCGACTACGCTGTTGACTTCCGGGTGGTTCCGACGGAAGTCGGGTGGGGCGATGCTGCACTCTGCAGCATCTTCACCCGTAGTCTGAGTTCTAGTCTACAGGACGAGCTGGCCAGCTGGGATTTGCTGGAATGGCTACCTGAGTTAATATCCCTTGAAATTAGTTTAGATAACAAGCTGAGGGAGCGGGCCGCAGAGCGGAAAACTTACAGCCGCTTGAGCGGGACATCCACCCGCGCTCCTCGGTCTCGCCCCCTGTCGTTACCTGCTCCGGAGTCCGCCAATGAATCCGAGGCAATGCTAATAGGGCGGACCAAGCTTCCACTGGCAGAGAAACAGCGCCGCAGGGAGCTAGGCCTCTGCATGTATTGCGGGGGTGACCAGCACTCCGTGGAGGACTGTCCGATTAGGCCAAAAGAGGGGAGTCCACGAGTCACTGTAGGGGGCCTCGCGGACGCAACCCTTTCCAATCCTCTCACCAAATGCCTCCTCCCGGTTAGGTTCTGTCATAATCCCATTGGCCACATTACTCATGCACTGGTGGACTCGGGGGCAGAACAGAACTTTATTTCTCAGAGCCTGGAAACCCGCCTGGGCATCCCATGCCAAGCGCTGCCAGCCCCCCTTAATCTGGTCACTCTCGCCCATACACCGCTCCAGAGGGTCACCCACAGGACCAAACCTATCTCTGTCATTATATCTGGCAATCACAGGGGAGACTTAAGCCTCTTTGTCCTGCCCACCTCGGCTTCTCCCGTCATCCTGGGCTACCCCTGGCTGCGTCTCCACAACCCAATGTTTGATTGGCAGTCCGGCAGCGTCCTCTCCTGGAGCATAAGATAAGCCTTTATTAGTCCCACAATGGGGAAATTCCAGGATTGCACCAGCACAGGGATAGCAACACTCAGAACAACAATCAGAAGGCAAGAAAAAAAAGCAAGCAAGCAAGAGCAGTTAATATACATATGTACATATTACTATAAATATATATATATATTTTTTCCGCTGAGGAAAAAACTCTGATCATTGGCGACTCTGTAGTCAGAAACGTGAACCTAGAGACTCCAGCGGCCATAGTCCAATGTATTCCTGGGGCCAGAGCAGGCGACATCGAGTCAAATTTGAAAATGCTGGCTAAAAGTAACTGTAAATACTCCACAATTGTTATTCACGCCGGCATTAATGACATCCGTCTCCGGCAGTCGGAAGTCACGAAACTTAATATAGAATCGGTGTGTGAGTTTGCAAAAACGATGTGTGCCACTGTAGTATTCTCTGGGCCCCTCCCCAATCTGACCAGTGATGACATGTTTAGTCGCTCGTCTTCCTTGAACCGCTGGCTGTCTGTGTGGTGTCCTAAAAATGACGTGGGCTACATTGACAATTGGAGCTCTTTTTGGGGAAAACCTGGTCTTATGAGACGAGACAGCATTCATCCCACTTTGGATGGTGCTTCTCATTTATCTAACAATCTGGCATCTTTTTTATCCAAATTTCCAAAACCCTGACTACTCAGAGTTGGGACCAGGAAGCAGAGTCGCAGTCTTACACGCCTCTCTGCAGCTCCTCTTCATCCGCCACCCTTCAACTTAGCCCCTGACTTCCCCATCAGAGAATCGTTGTCTGCTCCCTCCAAAGTAAATAAAAATATAATGTATAAGCATCCCAAAGTGATAAAGCAAAATATTGGTAAAACTCAAATTAAACATAAAGCCTCTAAATTGAATGATTTGGCCTCTGTTCCTCCTCATAATTTAAAAATTAAATGTGGTTTATTAAATATTAGGTCTCTAACTCCCAAGTCTCTGTTAGTCCATGATCTGTTAATTGATCATCAGATTGATTTAATTTCCCCTACAGAGACTTGGTTAGGGCAAGAGGATTATGTTGGTTTAAATGAATCAACTCCCTCTGGTTATTTAAACTGTCAAAATCCCAGATGTTCTGGTCGTGGAGGAGGAGTAGCAACAATTTACCATTCCAAATTACTAGTTAATGTAAAGCAAAAAACATGTTATAATTCCTTTGAGGGCCTGGTCCTCAGTGTTGGGCACTTTAGCAATTTCAGGTTAAACCCAATTTTATTTGCCATAGTTTATCGTCCCCCATCAACCTATTCAGAATTTTTATCCAAATTTGCTGATTTCTTAGCTGATTTAGTGCTGAAATCTGATAGAATAATTATAGTAGGGGACTTTAATATACATGTGGATGTAGATAGTGACTGCCTTAATGTGGCTTTTAATTCAATATTAGACTCGATTGGGTTTTCTCAGAAAGTAGGAAATTCTACTCATTACCTCCACCATACATTGGACCTTGTTCTGACATATGGCATAGAAATAGAAAATCTTGTAGTGTCTCCTCATAACCCTGTACTGTCAGACCATTGTCTGTTAACCTTTGATTTTACTATTTCTGACTATTTGGCTCCTAAAGAAAAATATTATCACAGTAGATGCCTTTCAGATGATGCTGTTTCCAAATTTATGCAGATTGTTTCCTCTATGCCATGTGTCAACACAACGGAAATAAGCTATAGACAGCTTGCTCCTTCTGTAATTGATAACATGGTGGATAGTGTTTCAGCTTCTCTGCATCAGGCTCTAGACTTGGTGGCCCCCTTAAAAAAGAAAAAGTCTAATCAGAGATTTTTAACTCCTTGGTTCAACACAGAAACTCGTAGCTTAAAACAGAAGACTCGTCAATTAGAAAGAAAATGACGCTCTACTAATTTAGATGAAATCTATTTAGCTTGGAGAAATCATCTTTTAATTTATAAAAAATCTCTTAGAAAAGCTAGAACGAGTTATTACTCTGCATTAATAGAAGAGAACAAGAATAATCCCAGGTTTCTTTTCAGTACTGTAGCCAGGTTGACAAAGAGTCAGGACTCTGTCAATCCTAGCATCCCCTTAGAGCTTACTAGTCAGGACTTTATAAACTTTTTCAATAATAAAATTTCATCCATCAGAGATAAAATCAATCAGATTCTTCCCACAGTTAACTTAAATACTGTAACTATTACAACTCCTTCTATTGATGTGAGATGAGATGACTGTTGCTATGAGATGACTGTTGTTGTGAAATGGTGCTATATAAATAAAGTTGAATTGAATTGAATATATATATATATATATATATATATATATATATATATATATATATATATATATATATATATACACACACAGACACACAGTGCAGAGCATTGTAGCTGGATGGGATAAATATATGAGTATATAAACATACAGTGCGGAGCATTGTACCAAGATGGAATAAATACTGTATGTAGATATATAAACACCCACAGTACGGAACATTGCAGCTAGGTGGAATAAATATGTAAATATATAAACACACACAGTGCGGAGCAATGTAGCTAGATTGAATAATATGTAGATATATAAACACACAGTGCGAAGCATTGTAGCTAGATGGAATGAATATATAGATATATAAATATAAACATAAACATAAACACATCCAGTGCGGAGCATTGTAGCTAGATGGATTAAATATGTAAATGTATAAACACACACAGTGCAGAGCATTGTTGCTAGATGGGATGAAACAGCACAACCGTCTACTTAGTTATCCTACATAGTATGATTATGTGCCCAGACATATTCTCACCCTCCATAGCGACCGGTATTTTCCTAGTTGTATGCCGGAGGGGACCATTGTGTAAGTCTATTGCATCTTTTGCATTCAAAAAACTATTAGGTTGTTACGTCTTTTTGCTATCTCTGCGAGCAGCCCTGCTTAGGTTGTACAGTCTGACAGCCGTTGGTAGGAAGGACCTGCGAAACCTCTCGGTTGTGCACCTGGGATGATGTAGTCTGCTGCTAAATGAGCTCCTCAGTGCATTCTGAGTACTTTCTGTATGAGCGCCTGCCTCCAGTCCGCTGCCTGTGCCCCGTCGGTACTGCTCCCCGCTCCCGACTCGCCTCCACCAGACCTCTCCTTGGTGCCCCCGGAGTTCCACGATCTAGGGCTCGTTTTCAGCAAGTCCAAGGCACTATCCCTTCCCCCCCACCGCCTGTATGACTGCTCTATAAACCTCCGCCCGGGGGTGTCCATGCCATCTGGTCTTCTCTACAGCCTGTCAGCCCCGGTGAGTGAATCTATGGATGCCTACATCAAGGAGTCACTCAGCGCAGGCATCATCCGGCCCTCCTCGTCCCCAGTCGGAGCTGGGTTTTTCTTTGTGGCCAAGAAGGATGGGTCTCTGCGGTCGTGTATTGACTTTCGGGCCGACATCAGTATAAAAGACAAATACATGCTGCTCCTTATGGACTCAGCCTTCAATTCCCTCCAGGTGGCCTCCTGGTTTACCAAAACCTTCGCAGTGAGTACCACCTCGTTCGGATCCGGGAGGGCGATGAGTGGAAGACAGGGTTCTGGATGCCCAGCAGCCATTTTGAGTACCTGGTCATGCCGTTTGGGCTCACCAACGCTCCAGCCATCTTCCAGCGACTCATTAATGACGTTCTTCGTGATTTCCTGGGGTTTTTTGTCTTCGTCTACCTGGACGACATCCTGATCTTCTCCCAGTCTCAGGAGGAGCATCAGGCTCATGTGATGCGGGTCCTTCAGTGACTCCTCGAAAACAGGTTGTACGTAAAGGCAGAGAAATGTGAACTCTATACCAACAAGACCTCCTTCTTGGGTTTCGTCATCTCTCATAACCAGATTCTCCACGACCCTGCCAAGGTCAAAGCGGTGGTTGAGTGGTCCGTCCCTTCATCTAGGAAACAGGTGCAACAATTTTTAGGATTTGCCAACTTCTACCACCGTTTTGTGCCAAAGTACAGTGCCATCGCCTCTCCCCTGACCCGCCTCACCTCTCCCAAGGTGCCGTTCCTGTGGACGGAGGAAGCGGCATCCGCCTTTGAGAAACTGAAGACGGAGTTCTCCTCCTCCCGGATCCTGACCCAGGTAGACCCGGCACTCCAGTGCCTGGTCGAGGTGGACGCATCCGACATGGGGGTGGGGGCAGTGTTATCCCAGCAATCTCCGGTGGACGGGTTGGTGCGCCCCTGCGCCTTCTTCTCTCGGTGCTTGTCCGCAGCGGAGCGAAACTACAATGTCGGTGACAGGAAACTCCTGGCAGTGAAGCTCGAGCGGCAGGAGTGGCGTCATTGGTTGAAGGGAGCACCACAGCCTTTTGTGGTCTGGACCGACCACAAGAATCTGGAGTACCTGAGGTCGGACAAGCATCTGAACGCCCACCAGGCGCGTTGGTCACTCTCTTTGGCCGCTTCAGATTTACCATCACCTTTCACCCCGGCTCCAAGAACGGCAAACCTGACGCGCTGTCCAGGCAGTTTGCCCCAGAGGACCAAGAGGACCGGGACCACACCATCCTGCCAGCCTCGTGTGTCATGGGGGCCATTTCATGGGCGATCAGGGACAAGGTCTGAAAGGCACAAGAGGCCGAACCCGATCCTGGCGGCGGTCCAGCTGGGAAACTGTTAGTGCCATCATCCGTCCGGGGTGACGTCATCCACTGGGCACACACTTCGAAGTTTGCCTGTCATCCTGGTATCTCCCGGCTGGTGGAGCTCCTCCAGCGATCCTTCTGGTGGCCCAGACTCCGGAGTGACGTCACCAACTACGTCCGTGCCTGTCCCCAGTGCGCAACGGGTAAGACCTCAACCTCCCCCCCAGCTGGTCTCCTCCATCCACTGCCGGTCCCTGGGAGGCCCTGGTCTCATGTCGCCCTGGATTTTGTCAACGGCCTCCCCACGTTCAATTACTACGATGCCATCCTGACCATCGTGGACCGGTTTTCCAAGGCGGCCCACTTCGTCCTCCCTACGGCGCGAGAAACGGCCGACTTGTTAGTTCAACATGTGGTCAGGCTGCATGGGATCCCAGTAGACGTTGTGACCAGGTTTTGAACCTGGTATATACTTTTGAACGGTAGTGTATATACACTACCGTTCAAAAGTTTGGGGTCACTTAGAAATTTCCTTATTTTTGAAAGAAAAGCAATTTTTTTCAATGAAGATAACTTTAAACTAATCAGAAATACACTCTATACATTGCTAATGTGGTAAATGACTATTATAGCTGCAAATGTCTGGTGTTTGGTGCAATATCTACATAGGTATATAGAGGCCCATTTCCAGCAACTATCACTCCAGTGTTCTAATGGTACAATGTGTTTGCTCATTGCATCATAAGGCTAATGGATGATTAGAAAACCCTTGTGCAATCATGTTAGGTCTGCAATGCTGTAATTGCTGCAAATGGAGGATTCTTTGAAGAAAGCAAAGTTTCAAGGAAAAAATTATTATTTCAAATACAAATCATTATTTCTAACCTTGTCAATGTCTTGACTATATTTTCTATTCATTTTACAACTCATGGTGGTAAATAAGTGTGACTTTTCATGGAAAACACAAAATAATTGTCTGGGTGACCCCAAACTTTTGAACGGTAGTGTATATATATATATATATATATATATATGTCAGGGCTCACATCATTTAGCTGTAGCCACCACACAGTTGCAAAAGAGGTTTGATCTTCCTCTGTGTTCGTTTCCTGTATTTGCAGCTGTGGAGCATTTAGGGAAGCAGACAAATCTGATGTGCACTGGAGCATAGTCCCATCTGGCAGACACACAACAGTTCCAGTAGAAGCAAAGCAGACATGTGCCCTCACTTTCAGCAACACATCTCTTCTAAAGCAATTTACAGGTCTGGTGAATAGAGAAAAGAATGGACAAAATCCAGTCCAGCCAAAGAACAAAGCCAGCCAAAGAACGGACAAAGTCAAGCCCTAATGAATAGTTCAATGGTACTGAGAATGGGAGACATTTCGGGGTCCCAGAGATGCCAACAACTGATGTATAGTTAGTGGACAGGGGTAGAGACATTGATATTGATGAAAACCAAGCCCATGTGTCCACCATTTCATAAGTCTTGTCTCCCACCATGAGGAATAATATTGGATCCGACAGTGCTGCCTCTTCAGTGCAGCTCTCTAGTCATTGTTGACTAGGCATCGTGCTTTGGTTGGGAGCCATGTGTGATTGCTGAGGCAGCTGTATCTGCTGTGGCTGATCTGGCCACACCCTGGGTGCTAGAGGTGGGGTGAGTGCATAATTTGTCCAGACAAATCCTCTGCCAGTAGGTGGAGCTCTACAACCACGAGCCCAATGGCCTCTTCTGCCACACCGTAGGCACATGTCACTGGGTGGGCCTGATGGTCTCATGCCTCCTCTGTATGTACCTCTACCACACCCTCTTTGTGATGGTCGGGAATTACCATTGTTGTTGGGGTGCCAATGCAAAGGGGTCAGCAGGGACGGGGCCAATAATGGCCTGAGGGGTTGTCACTGTAACAGCTGGAGCCTGTACTGTATTCTTTTGGTTTTTCTCTTTATTCACCACATCCCTAGCTGCTTTCAGCTGGGCTTTTACCAGCTGATTAGATAAATCTGCTGTTTCTGTCTCTTTTTCATCTTGTTTTTTGTTGCATTGTCTCACATAGTGATGCACATGAGACAGCCATTCTGCCCAGGGGTGGGTGTTTAAGACCAATACCCCCTCTAGTGCGGCTATAACAGGCGGTGGTACCGAGGTCTGTACAACATTGTGGAATACCACTTGTGTAATTGCATTATTTCATGGATTTTACCCAGTCATGTCAGTCCAAAGTGCCAAACACCTATCCACATAGGCTCCTGCTTCCTCTCCTTTTTTTCATGGGAATATCTGTTAGTTCTGCACTAGTGAGAGCTACAGGAACATCCCTCTCATTACTGTAAAAATATTATCACTGTGTTGTCTGAACGGAGCCTCATCAGGCTCATTTGTGGTGCCAACCTCTTCCTCTATGTTTTTGAGCATAGACGCTGAGGTGTGAGTAGCCACTATTCTCCCGATATCTGCCAAACACAAATGACAACCAACTGTAACCTTCTGC
Organism: Pholidichthys leucotaenia; assembly: GCA_020510985.1. Classification (NCBI taxonomy): domain Eukaryota; kingdom Metazoa; phylum Chordata; class Actinopteri; order Cichliformes; family Pholidichthyidae; genus Pholidichthys; species Pholidichthys leucotaenia. The sequence continues at coordinate 429,261,745 of CM035843.1, forward strand.
ATGGCTCTGATCCACGGGGATTCTCCCAAGGTCAATCGAGGCAATGTATCACAAATGCCTTTATGGTCCTTAACCACTTGCACTCCGTTGTTCCGCGGGCGGGCAAGTCTCTGCGTCCTAAGACGCACGAGGGCACACGAGAGCGCCCTCGTGCGCGCTTGTACGCATGACGCATGATAGTGGTGGTGTAGGTGGTGTGGCCTCCAAGCGCCACTGAAAAAAAAATCTGCAAACACAGCCGCGAACAGATTAGTTCCTCTGATTGACCTCTCATTCGACTAATAAGAGCCTTGAATTGGGTTTCTGAAACCTTGAAGAACCAATGAATGAAAACCTAGGAAGGAGGACCCGCCTCCCAATGCTTTGAATGCAGTGAGCCAATTGAAGCAGAGAAGTTCGTGAGCTGTTTTTTTTTTAAGGCTGGGTGAAGACTGGCTGCTGCAGCGGATCAAAAAAGGACACAGGAAGAGCTCCACAGACCCAGCAGCATGGAGACCATCCACAAATGCAACCTGTGTGACAGGGAGTGCCATTCGTGGATCGGCATGTTCGGCCACGGGCGGTGCTTATTTTGTATTGGTTCCAGCAGAGTAGACGTTATGATTTCTTCCATGGTCATTATAGACCGACGGAGGCTGACGACGAAGGCTGAGTGACACACACGCCTTCGCCAGTCTTTTTTTTAATTACTACTGTTATTTGTTTTGAAAAATCGTTCGCCAAAAACCGCAATCATGGAAGCACAAAACCGCAATAATGGAATTATGTTTTGATCGAGTTGCGAGACCAGAACCAGAGCGGACCAGCGTCGCGTTTGTCTGACAATGAGGAAGACAAGTTCGCCAAGACTCCGCTGTGAAGAGGTAAGGTGTTATAAGCTAAATTATTCTCTATCCCTGAAAATTGTAATCCAAAATGACTTTTGACCGATCAGTAAATTACAGCTGTGCGGTTCACGAAGTCTGAAGTTTGTGCGCCGCGGTACAAGGGGTTGCTCGCAGTGTACAGGCTGTGAACGCCCCCCACCCCCGCTATTCTTCTGCAGCGAGGGGGGGGGAGCCGCGGTGACTGCACTGCTGTCCTACATCGCCACATAAGGCTAATCCGTTGTGTAGCGATGGCTAAAGTCCATCCTCTGTAGCGAGCGGGGGGGGGGACAACCCCCCCCCCCACACACACAGTAGCGGGGGGGTGGGCGCTGTGACAGCGTTGCTGTGGAAACATGCAACGAGTGTAATCTGTCATGTAGCGAGGGCCGAACTCTGTCCTTGGTAGCGGGGGGGGACGACCCCCCCCCCCACACACACACAGACACAGCCCTGAGTGTGACCTTTCCTTTGAGCCTAAAATGAAGCTTCTACATTGAATCATTCAAAAGTTACAGACGTTTTTCCAAACTGTGCCATTTGGCACAGTTCCAAAACGCCTGGGAACAGCCTGAGAACAAAGCTGTGTAAAATATTCATTTTTTGTGGTATTGTTACCAAATTTGGATCTCAGCTGGATAACACTTGGTTCTACATTTCTGTTGCATTTTCCAGCCGGATCGGACAGCTGTGTGTTATTTACAAGCATTTGTATCCAAAAAAACACTGTGTCCAAATTTTTTTTCTTCAATTTCAGTATGTTTAGATTACTGTAACTCAGTGGCCGGAGCACGTAGAGAGATTATGTTTTTTTTGCCAAAAAATTCAAAGTGTTTTCTTTTAAATGAGACCAACCCCATGAAGATGCTGCAAAGGGTTGAATAACAGCTTTCGATTTACTTTGGGCACGTTATTTTTTGGCATTTTTAGGAAAATTGCCCGGAGTGCAAGTGGTTAAAGAACCATTCTGAATATTGTGCAGTCCCAGTTTCAGTAGCTATCATGGGCATGTGCTTATAATTTACTTTGGGTATGGCTCCTACTTGTAAAAGCGTGCGCTGAGGTGCCTTTTCGGTCATATTTTCTTTTGTTGATCCATAATCATCATATTTCCACTGTTTTGGTGTGCCTGTAGGTTCATTTTTGTCTGTGTAATCAGTAATTTTCGTAGGGGTATTTCCCCCAGTAACAGATAAACGTTGTAGACTAATTCTAGCCTCTGCTAAAGATCATTGTAATTTGTTCATTGCAGCCCCTACATCATCCCCCTCAGTTCCTGTTTTCAGTTTTGGTGAGGGGGTGGAGGTGGCAGCTATCCCCAGTTTTGTCAGGGACTCCTCATCCTCCACCTCCTGAGGTTGATAATTTTTTGCACTGTGTCTGCAGCTTTTTTTGCTGTCTTCTGTGTTCAGCATTGGCCTCATGTGAAGCACTCCTGTTACTGCATTTACCATGTCATAGTTTTCCTTAACAAATGTTGTAAGGGACATTTTTTTTTTTTTTTTTTGGAGAGCATGTTTACACACTCTGCATATGGGCTTGTGAGCTTGTCTGTGACACACAAAGGGCTGGGGGAGCTGTCGGAGGAGGTGAGGCAACTTCCTCGTAATGAGGTAGTTTCTCACTGTCCTCTTTTTGCTTAATCAGTTGTATGGTCACCTTTCGAGAATCATTTACAACTACCTGTCCTTCTTTCCAATGCTGCCACAAGTTTAGGAATGTAACACATAGCCCTGGTCCTTTTATTCTCTGCTTCCTGCAACTTGTTTTAAATCTTTCCAAAATTATGATTTCCTGCCTCAACATAATTTTCCTCTGCAGTGAGATAACTTTGTGTGATTATCTGCAGTATTCCTACCAGTTTAGTTTACTCAGGAATGTTTGTTTTTTTTTCTGACCCTGGTAAAAATCCTTGACTCTGCATGTCACACACCCACTGCTGAAACTTTCTGACTTCCATTTTTCTGTCTGCCACATTTGTCTGCCTCTCAATAGCCTTTTCTGTCCGCTCACATATTTCCTTCAGAGTAAAAAAAAATGGTTTTGACAATGCCATAGTTATCAGGTTCTCTATACAAACTATGGAAGAAAAAGTTAGCAAATATTTACAATCTCTAGGGTCCAAACTCCAGATCCCTGAACTCCTTTCGACAATTCTGGCCACATCAGGCTTCTGCTTGAACCCTGTTGATGCCAAGTGGGTGTGGCCAACTCTGAATTATAGTGAAAAACAGGATCTTTTGTTTCTGGTGGACCAAATAAAAAAAAAATCACATTTCCTGGGGCTTTTGACTTTATTTCCAACCCTCACAATACACTGCCTCTTATTTCAGAAAACCAGAAATGGGAATTCGGGATCAGGACTAACTCCTTTCACTCTACACCAACCAGCCACACATTTATTCCCACAAGATTTACAGAGGCAAGACAATGTCAGCATACACAGTATACACAATATTTGCAGAAGTTGTTGTGTGATTGTGTCTCAATTCTGTCCCTTGCCACTCAGCACTATGGGTCATTTAAACCAGCTTAACTCTATAACTTAACTCTATAACAGAGGCTATTTACCTTGGCTCGCGTCCGATAACCAAAACCATTGATAGCTTTTTACAGAGATCAGCCCAACTGATTTAATCAAACTGGCCAAACACAATTGCTCACTATTTGTTGGTACTAAAGTTTATTGTATTGTTCCGAATATTTCTTATGAAGACACAATTCACTCATTATTTGTTTTAACTTAAGATTCTTGTGTTGTGTCATGTATTCCTTAAATGCCCATTATTTCCATTAATATATTACTCAATCATTTGTAATTGATGTTCTTGTAATATATCATACTTTATTTATATATTACTCAATTGTTGTTTGTAATTGATATTCTTGCAATCCATACTACATCTTTTCTGTATCAATACTTCTTATTCTCTATAAAAGGCGGTTTATTAATCTGACCCTAAAATGTACCAATGACTAGATGGTTCATTAATATTATCCTAAAATGCAAATGATTAAAATATTCTCTGCATGTTCTTAATTCTTCAAAAAATTACATTAAATTCTTAAATTTCTGTTAAAAATAATAATCATCAAATTCTTACTCCGTGATTTCTCCAGTTTCCTCCCACATGCCAAAAACATGCAAGTTAGGTTAATTGGCATCAAACTGGGGATTCTAAATTGTCCTTAGGTATGACTGTGAGAATGAATGGTTGTCTGTCTCTCTGTGTTGGCCCTGAGATGGACTGGCAATCTGTCCAGGGTGGACCCTGCCTCTCGCCCAAAGATGCTGGGATAGGCTCCAGCCCCCCCGCGACCCGAAAAGGATTAAGCGGATGAAGATGAATGAATGAATGAAATTCTTAAATTCTGGTAAAATTATAATTATAACAAAAAGACTTACTTCTCCTGAATATTGCAGACAATCCTACATAGATTTGTTTAAAAAGGTTCCCTGCTCACCTTGTTAATATGGGCCAGCCCGGGATTGTCTGCAATTTTTTTTTTTTTTTTTTAGCCAAAGTCAAATTCCTTGTATGTGTTGTGCATACTTGGCCAATAAAGCTGATTCTGATTCTGATTCTGATTCTGATTCTGAATAGACAGCTGAAAGCTTTTCATCTGGTCACCTCCGATGCCTGTCAATGGAGTGGGCCAACTGGCCAATCACGTCAGTAGTCATGAAGTTGTAAAACTTTCCTGATCTGAAAAGTGTGTTCAAAAACTGGACCGTTAGCACAAAACCATTTAAAATACACCAGAGGATTAAAAATCACATGAGAAGTACTACTTCTCAACATATCTGTTCATTGAAGCATGCAGAGAATATCACAGCTGTGAGGCCTTCGTCCCAGCACAACCTGATAGCGAAGACCCCGAAAAAGGAAAAAATATGGTACATATACCTGTTGGTTCTGGGAGGTCCCAGCAACCTCACACAATGGCCAAGGACTGCTGACTCCATCAGATGCAATCTCGCCTGGAATGGTCTCTGGCAGGTGTTTTCCTATTGATATTCCACTGTCTCCTTTCAGTTCTGCTGTCTTCTTTCGGTTCCTTATATCGCAATCCTTAACTCAGGTTCATCTTTCTATTTTTCTATATGTAAGCAGAAGCAAGTACTTCATTGCTAGGCAATAGAGGGTGTTTGTGTGCAGAACTAAAAACCCACATCCTGTTAAGTTATGCGTAAGCTGGGAAATCTTTTAACTGATATTTAGAGCAAGCACATTGTGTACAAATATTTAATATCCTAACTTATCTAAACATTTCTATCACAGAATCCCTCTTTTGGCTCCATTCTATGGAGCCAACACCTAAAGCAGGCACATTAACACATAGACCCTGGATATGTTTTATTCATTGATTATGGCATGAGCGAAAAACCTATTGGCAGAATATGTGATGTTAAGCAATTATATTTATGCATTTCTTTTATTCATTGATGCATATTTACAGGCAAAAATTCTCATGCCAGCCCCTCTGCCTGGCGGCCTTTTACAAAACTTTTATCAATGAAATAAAACACAGCAAAATGGATAAATGAGAAATGACCAAAGCAAAACATTTCAAGTCAGAAGATATTTCTGTCCATGTATACTGGCCTCAAGACCTGCTGTACAACAGAGCTTTAAACCTTCACATATATTGTGATCACATGACCGCAAAAAGTTCCAAATGCAATATAAATAATTGATTTTTGGAAATGGACTGGCGGGGCCGCCAGTTGCACATCCCTGTCCTATGACCACTGAATTTGATACCTTGGGTTCCTTGGCTTTGAACCCTAATTAGTTAATCAGTTCTAGCCCAACCGTAGAATTGAGTTGGGCTAAAGATTTAAGTTAATGAAGACAAATATTCCCACATGACTCAATTTTATAATCTCAGTTCTTCTTATGTCGGATCAGCAGCCCATTTAATGAAGAAATCAATAATTAATAGAGGCCCTATTCCTAATATTCCCCATACCACTATGTTGTTCCTCAGCGTTTGGCTGTTTCATTGATTATTTTGTTTTTAAAAATGCTATTTAATTTTATTGTAGATAGTATGCAACAAAACTAATACTTGAAACTGAGAGATCACACATAAGACCAGAATATTTTTTACTAAATGAGATATGTGCTGACTGGTTGTAATACAAAAGAAGCTCAAGGACATTTAAAATAAATGTAAACGTAAAAAGGAAATTCTGCCTTCAGCTTATTTGTTCATCTTTCAGGGTGAAGCAAAATCTTTAAACAATGGAAAGACAAATTGTGATGATCAGGCAAGCATGCTCCTCCTCCCTCCTGTTCCAGTTTACCCGGTTCCGGAGTAATCTACACACCTGCATGATTCACTGCACCTGCTGCCCTCTGGGTCTTAACTGTATTTAAGGTCCAGTGTGTGGATACACCGCCGCTGGACCATTGGGCATTAAAAATTAAAAAAAAAATCAAAATGCACTGTTTCAAATTATTATGCAAAACAGTGTTTCAAAACATTTTATTGGTTGTAAAGAACTTAAAATGGTCATTTGTTGAATTTGCAACATGAGGAGGTCATACAGTATTTACTGAAATAAAAGGCTTTTTCAATCAAAAACATCTTAACAGGCCAAGTTACATGTTACCATTGGACCCCTTCTTTGATATAACCTTCATGATTCTTGCATCCATTGAACCTGTGAGTTTTTGGAAAGTTTCTTCTAGAATTTCTTTGCAAGATATCAGAACAGCCTCAAACAGCTGCTGTTTTCATGTGAACTGCCTCCCACCCTCATAGATCTTTTGCTTGAAAATGCTCCAAAGGTTCTCAGTAGGGTTGAGGTCATGGAAAGATGGGGGCCACACCATGAGTTTCTCTCTTTTTATGCCCATAGTAGTCAGTGACATAGAGGTATTCTTTGCAGCATGAGACTGTACATTGTCATGTATGCAGATAATTTTGCTACAAAAGACACGGTTCTTCTTTCTGTACCATGGAAGAAAGTGGTCAGTCAGAGACTCTATATACTTTGTCGAGGTAATTTTCACACCTTCAGGGACCCTAAAGGGGCCTACCAGCTCTCTCCCCATGATTCTGGCCAAAAACATGACTCTTCCACCTCTTTGCTGATATCGCAGCCTTGTTGGGACATGGTGGCCATCCACCAACCATCCACTACTCCAGCCATCTGGACCATCCAGCTTTGCATGGTGCTCATCAGTAAACAAGACTGTTTGAAAATTAGTCTTCATGTATTTCTGAGCCCACTGCCACGTTTCTGCTTGTGAACATTGGTTTGGAGTGGTGGTATAGTAGGCTTATACATGACTGCAAGCCTCTGGAGGATCCTACATTTTGAGGTTCATGGGACTCCAGCGGCACCAACAGCTTCAAATACCTGTTTGCTACTTCGTAATGGCATTTTAGCAGCTGCCCTCTTAATCTGATGAATTTGTCTGGCAGAAACCTTCCTCATTATGCCTTTATCTGTACGAACCACTCTGTGATCTGAATCAGCCACAAATTTCTTCACAGTACGATGATCACTCTTAAGTTTTGTGAAATATCTAATGTTTTACATACCTTGTCCAAGGCATTGCACTATTTGATGCTTTTTAGCAGCAGAGAGATCCTTTTTCTTTCCCATTGTGCTTGAAATTGGTGGCATGTTTAATAATGCGGAACATCCTTCTTAAGTCGTTCGTCGTTGGCCTCCGTCGGTCTATGATGACCATGGAAGAGAATCCTAAACATTTACTCTGCTGGAACAGCACTGCCTGTGGCTGAACAGGCTGATGCGCGAATGGCAGTCCCTGTCACACAGGTCGCACTTGTGGGTGGCCTCCGTGCTGCTGGGTCTGTGGTGGTTCTTCCTGCGGGTCCTTTTTTCATCTGCTGCAGCAGTCAGTCTCTCTTCACCCGCCTTGAGCTGTCTGGTCAGGGTGCCTCTCCATTTGGAGCGGTCCGCTGCAAGGTCCTCCCAGCGCTCTGTGTTGATCTCCAGGGCCTTCATGTCTCTCTTGCAGACGTCTCTAAAGCGCAGCTGTGGGCAGCCAACGCCTCTCCTGCCAGTCGCCAGTTCTTCGTAGAGGACGTCTTTGGGGATTCTGCCATCCTCCATACGGTGAACGTGGCCTAGCCAGCGGAGCCTGCGCTGCATGAGTAGAGTGAACATGGAGGGAAGGCCGGCGCAGGACAGAACTTCTGCGTTGGGCACTTTGTCCTGCCAGGATATGTCCAGGATGTGGCAAATGCAGCGCAAGTGGAAGGAGTTCAGTCTCTTTTCTTGCCGGGCGTATGTTGTCCACGTCTCACTCCCATAGAGCAGTGTGCTGATGATGCAGGCATTGTACACTGCCATCTTCGTCTTGACAGAGAGTTTGGGATTCTCCCACTCTCGTGTGGTGAGGCGAGCGAGTGTGAAGGCTGATTTTCCAATCCTCTTGTCGATCTCTGTATCAAGGGAGAGGTTGTTGCTGATCGTGGACCCCAGGTACGTGAACTGAATCACGACCTCCAGCTTGTAGTCGTCGATGGTGGTGGTTGGTGGTGCTTCCGTGACTTGCGCCTAGACGTTAGTCTTCTTCAGGCTGATGGTAAGCCCGAAGTCCTTGCATGCCTGGGAGAAGCGGTCCATCAGGGTCTGAAGCTCCTGCTGTGTGTGGGTTGCGACTGCAGCATCGTCTGCGAACAGCATGTCTCTGATTAGAGCCTCGCGTACTTTTGTTCTGGCTTTCAGGCGGGCGAGGTTTAAAAGCCTGCCGTCAGATCTTGTGTGCAGGTAGATTCCCTCTGTTGCTGTGCTGAAGGCATGCCTCAGGAGCATAGCAAAGAAAATCCCAAAGAGGGTTGGTGCAAGTACACAGCCCTGTTTCACTCCACTGCGTATGTTGAATGGCTCTGAGACGTTGCCGTCGTGCTGCACTATCCCCTGCATGTTGGTGTGAAATGATTTGATGAGGCTTTGCAACTTTGGTGGGCATCCTATCTTTGGCAGGATCTTGAAAAGGCCCTCTCTGCTGACCAGATCGAACGCTTTGGTGAGGTCGATGAAGGCGATGTACAGGGGCATGTTCTGTTCTCTGCATTTCTTCTGAAGTTGGCGGATGGAGAATGTCATGTCTACCGTTGATCGCTCAGCGCGGAAGCCACACTGAGACTCGGGGTAGACACGTTCGGCAAGCTTCTGTAGACGAACGAGAACAAGTCATGCGTAGACTTTGCCAACAACGCTGAGGAGGGAGATGCCCCTGTAGTTGTTGCAGTCACTTCTCTCCCCTTTGTTTTTGTAGAGGGTGATGATCTTGGCATTCCTCATGTCCTGTGGTACGGCACCTTCCTTCCAGCACTGGCAGAGGACGTCATGCAATGGCAGCAGTAGGGTGGTCTTGCAGTGCTTGATCAGGTCGGGGGGTATGCCGTCGTTGCCGGGTGCCTTGCCAGCGGCCAAGCTATCAATGGCCTTTCTGAGTTTGTCAATGGTTGGCTCGGTGTCAAGTTCGTCCATGGATGGCAGGCAGTCGATGGCATCAAGGGCTCACCTGGCAAACTAATTTTGACAGGTGTCTGGGATTGATATCAGTGATCCAAAGGACCCTGAGACACAATACCATTGTAAAAATTAAAATCAGACAGTAAGGAGTAAATGGAAACGTGACAGGCGGAGGTAAATATATTTCTGGTAAATGAAAATAGGTGTATAAATAAAAGTGTTGGGACACATTTCTTCCTTTTCAGGAGATGTGTGTGGATTTTACAGCCTACTGTATAGTGTCACCTAAAACTCGTACAAACAGCTTGATTTCTGACTCTGAGTAAACATGTATGACAGACGAGAAAAACATTTTTCACATGCAGTAGACTCGTGGCATTTGCACCACTGTGAAAGTTTTCTCTGGTGGCACCATAACATTTCTCTGTGGGCACCACTGAGAAACGCTCCTCTGCTGCTTTCCCTAACATTAACCATTAATGGAGTAAGTACCTAAATGTAAAATAAAAAGTACAAGTGATAAATGGCTCAGTGTGGGACACAAACTCAGAACTCGAGGTACCTGTTGTTTGTGTGAGGAGCAGAGCACCACAGGACAGAAGTTAATGTGAAGTGAACTGGGATGCATGAATGAATATGGAGTGGAGCTGAACAGGGAGACTGCCCAGAGCTGAACCAGGACAATCTGGTGTCAGGTCCACAGCAGACGGAGACAGTCAGAGCTGCTGCAGGCTCGATAGGAGTACCTGAAAAAAATACTCTTAAAAGAAACTGCTCACTTTCCAACACTGAGATGTGTGAGCCCACAACACCATCCAGATGGGCACACCAGCCAGGAAAATATCATCACCTCCTCCAGAAACCACATCCTGATGTCGGCTGCCCTCATCACCAACCAAAGTTAGTTAATTAGGCCTATTGTTCCTCCTAGAGCATAGGCCGCCGACAACAGTCCGCCAGAGTGCTTTGTCCTGGGCTGTTCTCTCCAGCTGTCTCAAGGTCTTTCCCATCTTCTTGATGTCAGCATCAAGGTCTCGTCGCCAGGTGTTTCTTGGCCTTCCTCTCTTCCGCTTCCCTTGGGGGTTTCACTTGAGTGCTTGCCTTGTGGTGCTACTGGCTGGCTTCCTCAGGGTGTGCCCAGTCCATCCCCATCTTCTACACCGGATCTCGTCCTCGGCTGGCAGCTGGTTGGTACGCTGCCACAGGTCTACGTTGCTGATGGTATCGGGCCAGCGTATCTGGCAGATCCTTCTCAGGCAGCTGTTGATGAACATCTGCACTTTCCTGATGGTGGTCTTCATTGTCCTCCATGTCTCTGCTCCATACAGTAGGACTGTCTTGACGTTAGAGTTGAACAGCCGGATCTTTGTGCGTGTTTACACCACCTTGGAGCTCCAGATGTTCCTCAGCTGCAAGTATGCTGCCCTCGCCTTGCCGATTCTTACTCTGACGTCTGCGTCTGTGCCGCCCTGCTTGTCAATGACGCTGCCCAGGTATGTGAAGGCCTCTACCTCTTCCAGCTCACTCCCGTGCAGTGTAACTGGATAATCATTTGATGTGTTGATCTTGAGGATCTTGGTTTTGCCCTCGTGGATCTTGAGGCCAACTTGTGCCAAGGTGGCTGCCAACTCTCTTGTCTTGTCCTGCATCTGCTGGTGGCTGTGGGAGAGCAGGGCCAGGTCATCTACAAAGTCCAGATCATCTAGCTGGTCAAACAGTGTCCACTGGATTCCGTTTCTTCTGTCTGCTGTTGACGTCTTCATGGTCAACAGCAGACAGACCATCTGACAAGCAGACAAACTCATCTGTCTTGATGAGTTTACTCCAATCGACCTTTGTGAGTTAGACAAAATAGTTTCCTCATCCAAACCTTCAACTTGTCTTTTAGACCCTATTCCTACCAGGTTATTTAAAGAAGTCTTCCCACTTATTGGTAGCTTTATTCTTCATATAATCAATTCTTCATTAACTTTAGGCCATGTACCGCAGGCTTTTAAAACGGCTGTAATTAAACCCTTACTCAAAAAGCCAACGCTAGATCCAGGAGCTTTAGCTAACTATAGACCAATCTCTAATCTCCCTTTCATTTAAAAAATCTTAGAAAGAGTTGTTGCTACGCAATTATTTGACCACCTGCAGGGAAATGGTTTACTTGAAGAGTTTCAATCTGGGTTTAGAATCCATCATAGTACTGAAACAGCCTTAGCGAAGGTCACTAACGACCTCCTCATTGCATCTGATAATGGACTAGTTTCTGTACTTGTCCTTTTAGATCTTAGTGCAGCTTTTGATACTATCGATCATAATATTCTACTTGATAAATTAGAACACTATGTTGGACTTAATGGAACTTTGTTGCAGTGGTTTGGATCTTATTTATCTGATAGGTTCCAGTTTGTTCATGTAAATAATGAGTTTTCTTTCAACTCAAAGCTTAGTCATGGAGTTCCACAGGGATCTGTGCTAGGCCCTACTCTTTTTAGTTTATATATGCTTCCGTTAGGCATCATTATTAGAAAGCACTGTATACATTTTCATTGTTATGCAGATGACACACAATTATACCTGTCAATGAAGCCAGATGATACTAATCAATTAGCCAAGTTAGAAGCCTGTCTTAAGGAAATTAAAGCTTGGATGACTTGTAATTTCCTGCTATTAAATTCAGATAAGACTGAAGTCATTCTTGTTGGTCCAAAAAACCTTAGAAATTCCTTTCCAAATCAAACTTTCAGTTTGGATGCAGTTGCTCTTTCTCTTAATAGCTCTGTGAGGAACCTTGGAGTTATTTTTGATCAGGATTTGTCCTTCAATTCACATATTAAATTTGTTTCAAAGACTGCCTTCTATCATTTGCGTAATATTGCCAAGATTAGGAGCATCTTGTCTCAGAGTGATGCTGAGAAGCTGATCCACGCTTTTGTTAGCACGAGATTAGATTATTGTAATTCTTTATTATCAGGCTGTCCTAAAACATCTTTAAAAAGTCTTCAGCTGATCCAAAATGCTGCAGCAAGAGTTTTAACAGGTACTAGAAAGAGAGATCATATCTCTCCGGTTCTGGCCTCCCTTCATTGGCTTCCCATAGAGTTTAGAATTAAGTTTAAAATCCTTCTTCTTACTTACAAAACTTTAAACAATCAGGCTCCTTTTTATTTAAAAGATCTGATACTACCGTATCATCCTAACAGAGCACTACGCTCCCAAAATGCAGGATTACTTGTAATACCTAGAATCTCCAAAAGTACAATGGGAGGCAGAGCCTTCAGTTATCAAGCTCCTCTCCTGTGGAATCAGCTGCCAATCTGGATTCGGGAGTCAGACTCGATCTCTGTTTTTAAGAATAGGGCTAAAACCTACCTTTTTGATATAGCCTACAATTAGGGAGGGATCATGTGTATCTGAACCCTCCCTTAGTTATGCTGCTAATAGGTTTAGTCAGCCGGGGGACCTCCAGTAATGCACTGGGCCTCACTCCTTTCCTCACTCTCTATGAAATATTTTTTTTTTTGCTGGTCATTAACATTTGTTTGTTCTCTCCCATAGATTGAGTCCCCATCATGCTGTTTGCTCTCTACATGTCTGTTCTTTTCTTCTTCTCTATCCCCTCACCCCCCAGCCAGTCGCAGCAGATGACTGCCCCTCCCTGAGCCTGGTTCTGCTGGAGGTTTCTTCCTGTTAAAAGGGAGTTTTTCCTCTCCACCGTCGCCAAGTGCTTGCTCACAGGGGATCGCCTGATTGCTGGGGTCTTTCTGCAACTGTGGGGGTCCCCCCTACAGTTGATAGTGCTATGAGATGACTGTTGTTGTGAAATGGCGCTATATAAATAAAGTTGAATTGAATTGAATTGAATTGAATTGAATTGAATTGAATTGAATTGAATGGTCCAGTCGATCGTCAGGAGGAAGAGGAAAGGTGACAGGATGCAGCCTTGTCTGACTCCGGTCTTCACCCTGAAGCTGTCTGTTAGCTGTCCTTCATGGACTACTCGACAGGTCATTCCTTCATAGGAGTTCTTGATCAAGTTGACCAGTTTGGTTGGCACTCTGTAGTGGCAAAGCAGCTTCCAGAGGGTTTCGCAGTCCACGCTGTCGAAAGCCTTCTCGTAGTCAACGAAATTGATGTACAGCGAGGAGTTCCACTCTAAAGACTGCTTGACGATGATGCGCAAGGTAGCGATCTGGTCAATGCATGATCTGTTCCGGCGGAAGCCGGCCTGCTGGTCTCGGAGGAGGGGGTCGATGGCACCTTTAATTCTCTCAAGTAGGATCCTGTTGAAGACCTTCCCTGGCACTGACAGAAGCATTATTCCTCTGTAGCTGGCACAGTTGCTGAGGTCTCCTTTCTTGGGTAGCTTGATGAGGTAGCCCTCCTTCCAGTCTGCTGGTAGTTCTTTTTCTTCCCATATCTTCTCAAAGAGAGGGTACAGCATCTCTACGGTGGTCTCCAGATCTGCCTTGAGTGCTTCTGCAGGGATGTTGTCTGGTCCTGTTGCCTTGCCGTTCCTCAGTAGCTTGATGGCTTTCCTAATCTCCTCCCTGGTCGGCTTCCAGTTGATGTCCAGGTCAATGACAGCAGGGTCGATGTCCGGGGCATTCGGAGGGACAGGTCTGTTCAGGAGCTCTTCAAAGTGCTCTGCTCATCTATGCAGTTGTTGCCCTGTTCCCAGGATGGTGTTTCCTTCCTTGTCCTTGAGTGGTCTTTGTGACTAGAAAAGCGCTATATAAGTGCAGGTTAGTTAGTTAGTTAGTTAGTCCTTGACTGGTCGCTTGGGCCTGCTGTACTTCCCTGACAGTTTCTTGGTGGTGTCATACAGCTGTTTCATGTTGTTACTGGCTGCTGCTTCCTCGGCCTCCTCTGCCATGCTGTCGATGTACTTGCACTTGTCTGCTCTTGTGCTGCTCTTCACTTCTCTGTTGGCTTCTGTGAAGTCTTCTTGTGCCTTGGCCTTTGCTGCTCTTGTTCAGCTGTTGTTTCCTGCTGCCTTCTTCTGCTTTCTCTCCTGGATCTTGCGTAGAGTATCTACCGATATCCATTCCTTCTGTTGGTGTCTCTTGGGGCCTACTACCTCCTGACGGGTTGACACAAGTATTTCCTTCACCTTCTGCCACTGGTTCTCCGTGGTGACCTCTTCCTCAAGCAGTTCTTGTAGCACTTGGTACTTGTTGGTGAGAGACAGTCTGAATTCTTCTCTGGTCTTGGTATCTTTCAGCATGCTGACATTGTACTTCAGCCTCTTCGTTGTTGCCCCCATCCAGTTCTTCAGCTTCAGCTTCAGCCTGGCTACCAGCAGGTGGTGGTCAGATGTGATGTCTGCTCGTCTTCTCACCCTTACACCCTGTAAGGACTTCCTGAATTTCTTGGCAATGCAGATGTGGTCGATCGGGGTAGCACGGTGGTGCAGTGGTTAGCACTGTTGCCTTACAGCTAGAAGGTTCCTGGTTAAAATCCCCAGGTTGGCAGGGGTTGGAACCTTTCTATGTGGAGTTTGCATGTTCTCCCTGTGCTGCGTGGGTTTACTCCGGGGGCTCCGGTTTCCTCCCACAATCCAAAGACATGCATGTTAGGTTAATTGGCTGTTCAAAATTGTCCCTAGATATCTGTTTCCTATAGACCCTTAGAATAGAGGATTAGTATTAGTGAAAGCGCTTTGAGTGGTCTTTGTGACTAGAAAAGTGCTATATAAGTGCAGGTTAGTTAGTTAGTTAGTTAGTCGATCTAGTTCTCAGTCACTAAGTCCTGTGATACCAAGGTGGCCTTATGTACTCTTCTGTGGGGGAAAGTGCTGCCACCGATGACCAGGTCGTTCATTGCACAGAAGTCTGCAAATCTCTCGCCGTTCTCATTTATCACTCCCAGTCCGTGTCTTCCCATCACTTCCTCATATCCGGTGTTGTCTTGTCTGATCTTGGCGTTGAGGTTGCCCATGAGGATGTTGATGTCTTTCTCTGGGTACTTGGCCATGACGTTTTGCAGTCTATTGTAAAATCGGTCCTTGACTTCATAACTGTCGTTGGTTGGGCGTAGCACTGGATAGCGTTCATCTTGATCTTCTTCTTCGTTCTGAAGGATGCTGCAATTATTCTTGATCCATGTGCTTCCCATCCTATCAGTGCTCGCTGTGCAGGTCCTGACAACATGAGTGCGATGCCTTCTGTGTGTGGATCATTGTCTTCTTCATGGCCGGAATACAGTAACATCTCTCCGGTGAGCAGTCTTCTTTGTCCTGACTGTGTCTAACGGGTCTCACTGATTCCAAGCAGTGTGAGGTTGTAGCTCTTCATCTCTGTGGCTACTTGTGCTGTTTTTCCCATCTCATACATGGTCCTCACATTCCATGTTCTGACGTTGATGGTCCTAGTCGATAGAAAGGGGGTCAGCCTTGTAGTCCTATATGTCCTCTTGATGAGGCCACTTCCTCTCCCAGGGCAGTAGTCTCTTGGTCTGTTGTTGGCATTTCTATAGCATGCAGGGTTTTTACGAGGTGGGGTTGCTAGCCTCATGCCCAACCCTCCTTCTTTCTCATCCGGGCTTGGGACCGGCCATGGCGGAGTTCAGCACCAACCAAGCAGTGGAGAAAAACTGTCACAGAGCTTCACTGGCCCATCCCTCTGTCTGCCCTGGTAAGTCTCATTTTAATACTAATTTATTCACCTTAAAAATCAAAGCCGATTTGTATGTAATCGTTTCACACTGTGTATAAGCAAGTTAAAGTGCAGCAGGACCACTCGTGGCTGAGTTTCCTAACAGCTGCACAATTCCAGAAAGTTTGGAAGAGTAAACAGAAAACTGAATTCCAAAGCTCTGGTGCAGGAATGAAGCCAAATAAGTGAGGAGAGCCCAGTAATGTCAGCAAGCCGGTATGTCACCTATATTTGAAAACAGTTTTAACAAAAACTGAAAAATGCTTTAAAAACATAACCATCCCACTCAGTTTTTCCAAGTGGGAACAAAACTGCACTCAGATCTGCAGAGCCTCCATTTGCCCACAGTCTGGTATAAAGGAGCCTTTAACCAACAATGCAGATATGAACATGACAGTGATGAATAAAACTTGCATATATTATTAAAAATTCATTGTTTGCAAAAATTTGTTATTGTTAAGATAAGATAAGATAAGATAAGATAAGCCTTTATTAGTCCCACAACGGGGAAATTCCAGGAGTGCAACAGCACAGGGATAGCAACACTCAGAGCAACAATCAGAAGGCAAGAAAAAAAACAAGCAAGCAAGAGCCGCCAATATACATATGTACATATTACTATAAAATATATATATATACACACACACACAGACACACAGTGCAGAGCATTGTAGCTGGATGGAATAAATATATGAATATATGAACACACAGTGCAGAGCATTGTAGCTAGATGGAATAAATATGTAAATATATAAACACCCACAGTACGGAGCATTGCAGCTAGGTGGAATAAATATGCAAGTATATAAACACACACAGTGCGGAGCAATGTAGCTAGATGGAATAATATGTAGATATATAAAAACACAGTGCGGAGCATTGTAGCTAGATGGAATAAATATATAGATATATAAATATAAACACACCCAGTGCTGAGCATTGTAGCTAGATGGAATAAATATGTAAATATATAAACACACACAGTGCAGAGCATTGTTGCTAGGTGGGATGAAACAGCATAACCGTCTATTTAGTTATCCTACATGGTATGATTATGTGCCCATACATATTCTCACCCTCCATAGCGACTGGTATGTTCCTAGTTGTATGCCGGAGAGGACCATTGTGTAAGTCTATTGCATCTTTTGCATTCAAAAAAACTATTAGTTTGTTACGTCTTTTTGCTATCTCTGCGAGCAGCCCTGCTTAGGTTGTACAGTCTGACAGCCGTTGGTAGGAAGGACCTACGAAACCTCTCGGTTGTGCACCTGGGATGATGTAGTCTGCTGCTAAATGAGCTCCTCAGTGCATCCAGTATGTCCTGCATAGGGTGGAACTCGGACTCCAGCAGAGATGACAGTTTAGCCACCATCCTTCTCTCTCCTATCTCCTCCATCGGATCAAGGCGCTGCCCCAGGACAGAGCTAGCTTTCTTAATCAGTTTGTTCAGTCTCTTCCTATCGGCTGCAGTAATGCCACTGCCCCAGCAGACCACTCCAAAAGTGATGGCTGATGCCACCACCGTGTCATAGAATGACTTCAGCAGCGCCCCTTGTACACCAAAAGACCTGAGTCTCCTCAGCAGGAACAGCCTGCGCTGTCCCTTCTTGTAGAGTGCGTCAGTATTGTGTGACCAGTCTAGTTTATTGTTCAGATGAATACCCAGGTACTTATAGGATGTCACCATCTCGATGTCTGTTCCCTGTATATTTACTGGTGCTGTGAGGGGCTGCCCATGCCTGCGGCAGTCCACCACCAGCTCCTTAGTTTTCCTCGCGTTGATCTGGAGGCAGTTCCGATGGCACCAGTCCACAAAGTCCTGGATAAGCCCTCTGTACTCAGCTTCATCTCCGTTGGAGATGAGACCAACGATCGCAGGCATTCAACAATTCAACAATTCAACAATCGCATTACAGGCCTAATTAAAAAACTAAATTGTCAATAAAACCTCTCTTCACTTTAAAGAAATTGTTTCACCCAAAAGTCTGGTCAAAAATTGTTTCCTTCACCTAAGAACCACAGTTTGAAAACACATTCCGTGGAAAAAGGGATTATAAGGATCCCATTTATTGCCAGGAATGGAATAGTCTGCAATCATAAATCCCGGAACGTCCTCCCCAGCCAGGCAGTTTTATGCTTCAAGAACAGTTTGAAACCTTCCAGATGCCTTGGATCACATTCCACAGGTCTCTAGGAATTATCAACAGCTCAATATTACCCCCTGGTGGACAACTCCGGAATATGTTCGCTGTTGCCTCTGCAAGCTGAACTGGGGTTACTGTATGAAATGACTTCCTTTTAACAAAAATTCTCAATTCTCAGATTATTTTCTTTTTCAGGACACCCTGTAAAAATCAAGCAGGACTCTGACATACCATTCTGGTTTGAAATGTTTCATTAATCATTGGTTTAAATGCATTGCATGTTTGAAAATGCTTAAACGAACCTTATTCTAATGCATGTTAATTATAGAAGGACAAGTGTATGAAAGTGCATGTTTAATGTAGCAAGAATGAAAACTAGTCATGAATCACTGAAGTTAATTTAGCTTACACACATAAAATGAATTTTCATTTTAATCAAGATGTGCTTCATCCTATTTGGAAAGTTTACTCAAGTCACCTGACTGGTGCCAGCAAATCACCAGCCAGTCTCTGCTGGACAACACCCCCTTTCATTTGTATTGGTCGGTTACTGACAAAGGACTGCTTTCTTATTGGACAAGAGTTCATTCTAACCTCCCGCTATGGGAGACAATTGGTTTCCTTTCATATCAGTCAAGATTTTGCCCTGAAAACTTACTCAGTTTAAGGAAGAACCTCCCTAGTTCAGGCAGTTGTTCTTTCTGAAAGTTTGTCCAAGTTGTCAGTGTGTCCTGCCTCGAATTCTATCTTTCCTTTAAATGTCTGTGAAAAATACTTTTTCTTCTGTTTTGAGCTCAAACTTCTCTTTTATATGGAGTGAAACTCCATGTTCTCAGATGTTTTTTTTTTCCTTTTTTATTCTGTTAAACTTTTTCTATTAATGTTCCCCAACTCACCATGTTTTAAAGTGGACTGATTGTTTTTTGTTTTTTTTTTCTCACACTGGAAGCTGTTTTCGCCAATCCCCATGACATCTGAAGAACTAGGATTTTGTGGATTTTACATCCATTTTTCCCTCAGGCTGTGGTTCTTGTCGGCCGGTGGACATCCCAAAGTTGCGGGCTAGGGAAGGACCTGTTGCCTAGGAGAAGACGCCACCTACCCAGGGGCCAGCCGCTCACTCTACTGCCAGCTCCACTGTTGCCCTGCTTCTGAGTCTGTAAGCTAGAACCGTTGCAACGATTGGAAAGGACTGCGGGCAGTCTTTCCCCCTTTTGCCATCTGCTGGCATTCAAAATCATCACTGAACTCTGAAGACACAGCTGTTAGGAAGCTGGAATCTGACTTACAATCTGCTGGGCTAAATGTGGTGTCTAATTGTAGTTTAATATGACCAGTTTTTAATGTTAAAAGTTAGTCCATAAGCTACAATGGGAGCTATAAAGCTGAAGGAAAAATAAAATTCTCTTTTTCCAATAACTTCCGTTTTTACTTTTTAGAGTAACCCAGAATATCTTTTTCCATATAATCAACTTTTATAATTTTCTTCATAAAATTTTTGACCAATTTTCTTCATATTTTGGTTACAGTTATTTCATTCTCCATTTTCATCACAGTTACAAATTCACACTAAAGTTTCTTTGGTTCCACAGATGTGATTACACTCTTTTGCTCAATAATCAGTTACAAGTTGAATGTGATGCTTGATACTTGATCATTTTACTTTACCAACAAATCCGTTGAATGTAATGTCATTTAATCTGAGTCTGATCATTAAAACTGTAAATGGTATATGGAAGTTTCTGTTGATTTCTTTTTCCTGTGTCTGTTTCTGAAGTCACCCAGGAGAATTCACGAATATCTGAGACTGATTAATTGAAGGTATAAAGATTAGTTATTAACAAATTGTCCAAGTTTTGGACTGGTGCCCCCAAATGAGTTTTTTTCTGGTGTGTGCGTGGACCCAAAGCAAACTTTCGTTTCCACACACACCTCTAGGTATAAATTAAATAATCTTTGGACTTTATAACCAATTTTCCCTACAATAGACATGCTACAATCTGTCATTTCATAACATTTTGGGACTAATAAAGGATTAAAAAATGTAAAAAAAAAAAAAGTTCAAAATTTTGGGTTGGTGAGGTGCTGTGGGATTATTTTAATGTAAGAAGGATGCAGTGCCTCAAAAAAGGTTGAAAAACACTGGTATGAATGGCAGGTTTGAGGGGATGGAAAATATGATATTTGTACTACTTTTGGTGAGATCGGGTTGGGATTTTAACAGCCACCTTGACGTCACTTTGGCTGTACTATGAAGTTGGAAAAAAAAAAAACTCAAGGGCCAAATTGGATAAGTTAACAAACAAGTTCTGGTCTGCAAACAATTTGTTTGACACACCTGGATTAGTTCAGTAATGTTGAAATATTTTGTTTAAACCAAGTAGAATTTTTTTTTTTTTCACAGAAATTTGTCTCCTTGTGTCGAGACCTCAGAAACTACACTGAGAAACTACTATGGGAAAAAAACAAAACAAAACATAAGCAGATAAGTAAATGTCACATGTTGAGTAAATACCTGAGTCAACTATATCAGGCAAACCTATCATCATCATCATCTTTTCTCACTTGGCACACCTGTAGCCTTGGGGCCTGACATGACCTTACTAAGGATATGAACACTCTTTGTCATCTGACAAATTCAAGAGTTGAATATAGCCACAAGCAGCAATCATTAGGTTCTAAGCAGCTGTAGACCTCAGGTGTAGCAGACCTTATATTGTGAAATGCACAGGAGAGGTATGTTGGGATTCAAACCACAAACCTCCAGAATACCATATTTAGTTCTTAACCCACTGCAACACCAGACTATTTCAGCTGAGTCTTACATAATCAACACAAAAAATGTGCTATTGACAAGACGCAAAAGCTGATAGACACTTCATGAAGACAACTTTTAGCACATGAACACCACTGCATAAAATTTGATTCTGAATAATACAGTACTGTTGTGCTTGTGAACTTTCATTAAGTTTGGAAACCTACTGTTATGTCCATAAATCTGGTGATGAATGAGGTGAAGAGAGTAATGGCATTGAACACAGCTTTATTGGTGGAACTGGATAGCAGTACATGGCAAGCACCTAGCATGGGCATCCAGCACAAGAGGCCGAGCCATGGCGGCTCACCCCACTATATAGAGCAGTGCGGTGACGCGACAGGAAGTCGGTGTCACCACACTGCACTTCACATTAAGAGCCGTCATGAACTTCTTCCCCCTTTACAAAGTCCAAAACCACACATACAATCAAACCCACCCAGTCAAGAACCTGAATCACACTGTAAAATAACAACAACTAAGGTACTCAAATGGCCTAACACATTCACACAACACAACCTAAATTAGAGTTGGTGGATGGACTACCACACAACCCGCATGAGATGGTGGATTATTCTGCAACCAGAATAAAGTAAAATGTCCTTTATTCAACTAAAAATATCTGCCTTGCTCCTAAACTAACACATAAAACACAACCACAACAGAACTATAAACACACTGCTACAGCACAGTCACTTGGGTGGGAAAGGTGGAACCGGCATGGGGGGTGGGGGATGGGGCACCCCCTCAGTAACCACGCCCCTGAAAGCAGCAGGCCACCGGAGCGATGGCTGATCTTCTGAATGACACAGCCTAGTTCCCACACCGCCGTCACCAACTCCTTGGAGCCTCCTGGACACGCCGAAGCTGATTGGCATGCCTTGATGAGCCGTCCGACAACCGGAAGTATGCTGCACCCAACTTCGCCACTATCTGCAGATGTGCTTGATGTTTTGCTGGCTGTCATTTGGCCCATCTTCGCCTTGGTCATTCATCACCCCAAACCCGAACCAAGTCCATGACCTTAAGTGGGGCCCTGCTCAGCCTGGTGTGGTGCTGCTAAGCATGCGGTAACTCCATGCTCATTGGTCCTCCCCCATCCTCTTGTAAAAACATTGTAGCGGTCACTATTGCAGCTGCAGACCCCCCATCCCTCTGCGGCCAAGCTCAGGAGGCATCTGGGGCTAGCATGGTGTCGCTTGCTGAAGCAGGTGCCATGCCGCGATGCTCAGTACCCCTCTCTACCATGTCCTGAGCAGCAGCACTGAAACTTTCCCACGTCAAACCTGAGTGAAACTGGTCCTACTTGACCGCTAGAGTGTCCGGTAGCCCTTCATCCCACACAAAGTCCTCTTTGACCACTGGAAATGGTGGGTTCCAGCTGCCACAACTCGACCATTCGTTCCTGGCACCGTCTTTAATGGTGAAACCCAGTCCATAGAATAAGTCACAGCCCATGATGTTATCGTCATGCTCTGCCACTTGGAATGTGAAGTCAGCCATCTTCACAGACTTGTATTGAACTGTTTTTTTGAACTGTTTTTTTTCTGGGAGGTTTGGATCGTCACTTCCTTGTGGTAACGTATCGTCACTTCCTGTTTTGCTGCCTGCCTGTGTGGTTTACTCTCCAGCCACTAGCTATGGCTACTAGCTCTCTTTCCTCTCCTCCTCTGGTGTGCTCTCTCTGTCAGATGTTTAGCTACACCTCTGCCTCTTTTAGTGATAACGGTAAATGTAATAAATGTTGTCTTTTTGAGGCGCTCGAGGCGAGGTTGTCTGATTTGGAATCCCGGCTCCGCTGCATTGAAACACCATCTGCGCCAGTTAACCATGACGGACGCCCCTTAGCTGCAGCGGAGCTAGCTAGCTTAGGCCCCCCTGTCAGCGGTCCCCCGGCTCTCCTCAGCAGCGAGGAGACTGGGTGGGTGACGGTGAGAAGGAAGCCTAGTCGCAAAGCCCCGGTACTCCACCAACCTGTTCACGTTTCTAATCGTTTTTCCCCGCTCAGTGACACACCCGCTGAGGAAAAACTCTGATCATTGGCGACTCTGTAGTCAGAAACGTGAACCTAGAGACTCCAGCGGCCATAGTCAAATGCATTCCTGGGGCCAGAGCAGGCGACATCGAGTCAAATTTGAAAATGCTGGCTAAAAGTAACTGTAAATATTCCACAATTGTTATTCACGCCAGCATTAATGACATCCGTCTCCGGCAGTCGGAAGTCACGAAACTTAATATAGAATCGTTGTGTGACTTTGCAAAAACAATGTCTGCCACTGTAGTCTTCTCTGGGCCCCTCCCCAATCTGACCAGTGATGACATGTTTAGCCGCTCGTCATCCTTGAACCGCTGGCTGTCTGTGTGGTGTCCTAAAAATGACGTGGGCTACATTGACAAGTGGAGCTCTTCTGGGGGAAAACCTGGTCTTATGAGACGAGACAGCATTCATCCCACTTTGGATGGTGCTTCTCATTTATCTAACAATCTGGCATCTTTTTTATCCAAATTTCCAAAATCTTGACTACTCAGAGTTGGGACCAGGAAGCAGAGTCGCAGTCTTACACGCCTCTCTGCAGCTCCTCTTCATCCGCCACCCCTCAACTTAGCCCCTGTCTTCCCCATCAGAGAATCGTTGTCTGCTCCCTCCAAAGTAAATAAAAATATAATGTATAAGCATCCCAAAGTGATAAAGCAAAATATTGGTAAAACTCAAATTAAACATAAAGCCTCTAAATTGAATGATTTGGCCTCTGTTCCTCCTCATAATTTAAAAATTAAATGTGGTTTATTAAAGTAGAACTGAACCCACCTTTTTGCGCAAAAATAGAATAGCGGATTAATTCCTTATTACCTATTGTATTTTTCAACACATAAAAGAAATTTTTAGGCCGTGCGATGGCCAAGCTATAAGCCGATAAACTTTTGCCTCTGGCTGGCAGTGCCAAACAAACCGGAAGTAGTGCAGACGACGCTGCGTGACGTCACGAGTTTGACCCTTAGCAAAACAACAATGGCAGATGACAGCAGTTCCAGCAGTCAAGAAAACCAGAGTTTTCAGAGTGAAGAGGCATTCAGGATCGGTGACGAGACAGAGGAGGATGCAGGAGTGTCAAGTGAACAGGAAGAGAGCGAGGGAGGCATCGAACCGTACAGATTCGAGCCAGAATTGTGGGGGATTCCGGCACCGACTCAGAGTCAGACCGCAGCAGTGATGGGGAGGAGAGTCGCTTATTGAATACAGAATGGTGAGTCTTTACTTCTCTACTTTGGCATGTTTGGGGTGTCAGGATAAGGAAAATTAAGTCTGGACTGCAGACCATTTTTGTGTTTCAATAACAATAATTCCAGTAGAAAAGGGACAATGTGGTCCGAGGGTGGTGCCAACGGTCTGATGCAATCAGTGCAGTGACCAGCTGGTGACCATGCCATTTGTACACTGTACTAATTTGTAGGCTAATATTTAGGCCTAGGGTCTAAATGTGTTCTATTCCAGGCTGACAGCCTGTGGTATGAGTGGAGGGTATCTGATTACAAAGCAGCATCATGGTTCTTTGGGCAATTAAATAGGGTTTGAGGTCAAACTGGGCAGCAAACCAGTTGAGTTGGGGCATGAATTAGGAACAGAATACTTGTGCAAACATGACTACAATGCATAAACTATTTATTGGTTATAATAATTATCAATAACAATAGTTAACATGTATAACTACACAAATTACAGCTCCACTGTCTCATAGTCATACAAAATGATTTTTTTTTTTTTTTTTGCAGGTGTGAATGCGGCAACTGCCAGACCATGCCGACTGTAGCAGAGTGTGTCTGCTGTCGAGAAATTCCCCAAGTGATGGCAACAATGGAGGATGAAGGTGTCCATTCATGCATCACAGATCATCCTGGTTTCCGCTCTGGCTGTTTGGATGTGTGGGTCTTGAGGATTGCATACTATGCATACAGACAACAGTATGGCAATTTACAGCGAGATGGCAATAGGTAAGTGTAACCATGGTAACACAAGCTATATGCTGATGCTGTTTTATGTACCGTACATAAATTTGAATGTGCACATGGCGGTTGTACATTCCATTTGATATGGACATTATACAGTAACAAGCAGGAACAATCATGACTATGGAGACCTGAGAATCTAATGACTGAAAAGACAATGGTCATTGTACATAACATTGTTGTTCAGTGTAACATTTTGGACTACATTAAAGTAAATGACACAAGAAACCAGTCAATTTTGATACATTCTTAAACACATAATATGACAGTTCTGAAATCTTTATATTACAGGCGCCACCGATACACAGCATATCGTCAACTGGTCCGTCTGTGCTGGGGATTTCTCGGACGCGAGATACGCGTCCCATTGCCGGCCTGCTCAGTCAAGAAAATCAGGGACCACTTCCCATCGCCTGTGTATCACGGCTATCAAGATTGACTGTGACCTGGTGACCCTGGCCTGATGCAACAACAAGATTGACTGTGACCCTGATGTGACACTCTACTGGAAGCCACTGGAGCATGACTGTGACACTGATGTGACACTCTACTGGAAGCGACTGGTGTGCGCTCGGACAGCCTCTGCCTTGTCTGGCCTCTCCATGCCGGCAGCCAGTGTTGGTGGCTCCACAATGGGCTCGGGGCGCTCTGTGCTGGACTTCTTGGACAGGTCAACGACCTCGGCGATCAGGTCATCCACATATCCTGCAGCAGTCAGAACAGACAATGAAATGCACAGAAGACTTTTGATAAAAATTCATGGAGAATTTATACTACTGATTTCAGCTGACTGATTTAATTGCCATTGTCAAATGATTTCTGCCATGACTTTGAAACTTTTGTGGAAACTTGTTATGTTGACAATGTAATGTAATGACAGTCACAGGTTTGTCTGTCTGGCAGCTCTGGTCTATTCCATGCTGGAAAATAAACAAAAGTACTATAATAGTAATTTATCCTAATAAAAGCTTTTAACATGTTTAAAATACAAAGTAAAGTAGTCTTAGTACCTTACCATAATCCATGACGGCAATCTTGAAATTATCAGTACATGTGAAAGAAACATGAACACACTAATCAGCATAAGATTCAAACCTGGATTGGTGTATCTGCCATGCTTATCTCCATAGGCTCCTCAGCAGAACCTGCGCTACTCATCTCCACAGCTTCATGCTCTTCCAGTATTGCTTGAATTTTCTGAAATCATGAAACAAATGCTAATGTCACATGTGTAAACTTGGCAAAACTGAGTTGTCAAAATTAGTACCAGTAACCATTTTAAATACTTTTTTTACGTAGTGCTTGCCTTATATGGCTGTATACCAAACAAGATGATGAATGAATTTCTTTCTGGCTTTGATATGTATTAATTGGAGCAAGAATACAGTATGTACCTGCTTTCTTTCCCGCTTCACATAGGCTGACCTTGTCAGGCTCTGACTTTGCTCTGGCTGAGAGGTGGATGTGCTTGTTGACGGCTGCAGGTGTCCGGCAGCTGCTGTTGAGGCTCCCTTCCTGAAAATAGTTGGTACTGCACCCTTCTTCAAGACCAGGCGTCTTTTCGTCTCGATGCCCATCTCGGCACTCCGCAGTGGTCCCTCTTCAAAGCAGTCCATTGTGAAGTGTTCACTGCACAGTACTGAGTACTTTGTTGTTTCTTTCCAGTCTGCTCTGGTCTTCCGAACTTGCTTTGACCAAGCCTTGGAGAGGGCTGGAAAAATAACAATAAAAAAGAAAGAAAAAAAAAACCATCAGCATTTTTCCAACTTATTATTTATACATATGTCATGCTTGGTGACCACAGGATCTCATCTCTGTTGTTTGCAGATGATGTTGTCCTGTTGGCTTCATCCAGCAATGACTTACAGCTCTTGCTGGGACGGTTTGCCGCTGAGTGTGAAGCGGCTGGGATGAGAATCAGCACCTCCAAGTCCGAGTCCATGGTCCTCAGCCGGAAAAAGGTGGATTGTCCTCTCCGGGTTGGGGACAGGCTCCTGCCCCAAGTGGAGGAGTTTAAGTATCTTGGGGTCTTGTTCACGAGTGAGGGGAAAATGGAGCAAGAGATCGACAGACGGATTGGAGCAGCATCTGCAGTGATGCGGACTTTGTACCGGTCTGTTGTGGTGAAGAGGGAGCTTAGTTCTAAGGCAAAGCTGTCGATTTACCAGTCAATCTATGTTCCTACTCTCACCTATGGTCACGAGCTTTGGGTAATGACCGAAAGAACGAGATCGCGGATACAAGCGGCTGAAATGAGCTTTCTCCGTAGGATTGCTGGACTCACCCTCAGAGATAAGGTGAGGAGCTCAGTCATCCGGGAGAGGCTCAGAGTAGAACCGCTGCTCCTCCACATTGAAAAGAGTCAGTTGAGGTGGTATGGGCATCTAATTAGGATGCCTCCTGGACGCCTCCCACTTGAGGTGTTTCAGGTACGTCCCACTGGGAGGAGACCCCGGGGCAGACCCAGGACTCGGTGGAGAGACTATGTCTCCCAGCTGGTCTGGGAACGCCTTGGTATCCCCTCTGAAGAGCTGGAGCAGGTGGCTGGGGAGAGGGAAGTCTGGGCTTCTCTGCTTGAACTGCTGCCTCCGCGACCCGGACCTCCGGAAAAGCGGTAGAAGATGGATGGATGGATGGATGGATGGATGGATTATTTATACATAGGGCTAGGACTGTACAATAGCCTGGCCGTGTACACACTTGGCATTGAATAGACACATCCGTGGCGTAGGGTTAACACGTGTATTCAGGACAGGTTCCATGACCATGGGCTATGTATTACAATACTTCTACAGACTATAGTGGCAATACACATGAACAGAACTGGCCTCTGCATTTGACTGTGCTATTTATAAATACTATCTATATCTAGAAACTCAAAAATACTGTTGATTAATACACTTCCAAGGAATAAATCAGACCAATTTTGAATGAAATTCAGGCTCACCTTCATCCTTTGGAAATAGGAACAACGAGACACCCTCCACTGCATTGGTGTTGCTGCACCAGCCCGCAATGCATCGCTTCCCGGTCGCTTTTCCTCCCCCTTTCTTTTCTTTCGTCACCATGACAGCTTTCCTTGGCCACTGAACAAATCTTCCCAGGTGTTGGAAGTGTTTTGTAGTCGACTATCACGACAAAATGCACCAAAAACAACCAGTGTTGACGTGCTCGCAATGGTAAACATGGAGGACTGGGCCCAATTCGTGACGTCACGTGGAACTCCGGCTGCACTTCCCGATAATCGGTGGATTCGTCGGATTTTTCAGGGCGAGAAATTCAAAATCGCGATTTTCTCCATGATTCCGGGATTGGTGGAGGGGGTGCCAATGATAAATTA
Organism: Pholidichthys leucotaenia; assembly: GCA_020510985.1. NCBI lineage: Eukaryota > Metazoa > Chordata > Actinopteri > Cichliformes > Pholidichthyidae > Pholidichthys > Pholidichthys leucotaenia. The sequence goes on from CM035843.1 coordinate 429,290,026, forward strand.
TATTTATAATTGTATGTACTATCACCCAGTGCCGTTCAATGCCGTTCAATTCAGTTCTACTTTAAATATTAGGTCTCTAACTCCCAAGTCTCTGTTAGTCCATGATCTGTTAATTGATCATCAGATTGATTTAATTTCCCTTACAGAGACTTGGTTAGGGCAAGAGGATTATGTTGGTTTAAATGAATCAACTCCCTCTGGTTATTTAAACTGTCAAAATCCTAGAAGTTCTGGTCGTGGAGGAGGAGTAGCAACAATTTACCATTCCAAATTACTAGTTAATGTAAAGCAAAAAACATGTTATAATTCCTTTGAGGGCCTGGTCCTCAGTATTGGGCACTTTAGCAATTTTAGGTTAAACCCAATTTTATTTGCCATAGTTTATCGTCCCCCATCAACCTACTCAGAATTTTTATCCGAATTTGCTGATTTCTTAGCTGATTTAGTGCTGAAATCTGATAGAATAATTATAGTAGGGGACTTTAATATACATGTGGATGTAGATAGTGACTGCCTTAATGTGGCATTTAATTCAATATTAGACTCGATTGGGTTTTCTCAGAAAGTAGGAAATTCTACTCATTACCTCCACCATACATTGGACCTTGTTCTGACATATGGCATAGATATAGAATATCTTGTAGTGTCTCTTCATAACCCTGTACTGTCAGACCATTGTCTGTTAACCTTTGATTTTACTATTTCTGACTATTTGGCTCCTAAAGAAAAATATTATTACAGTAGATGCCTCTCAGATGATGCTGTTACCAAATTTATGCAGATTGTTTCCTCTATGCCATGTGTCAACACAACGGAAATAAGCTATAGACAGCTTGCTCCTTCTGTAATTGATAACATGGTGGATAGTGTTTCAGCTTCTCTGCATCAGACTCTAGACTTGGTGGCCCCCTTAAAAAAGAAAAAGTCTAATCAGAGATTTCTAACTCCTTGGTTCAACACAGAAACTCGTAGCTTAAAACAGAAGACTCGTCTATTAGAAAGAAAATGGCGCTCCACTAATTTAGATGAAATCTATTTAGCTTGGAGAAATCATCTTTTAATTTATAAAAAATATCTTAGAAAAGCTAGAACGAGTTATTACTCTGCATTAATAGAAGAGAACAAGAATAATCCCAGGTTTCTTTTCAGTACTGTAGCCAGGTTGACAAAGAGTCAGGACTCTGTCAATCCTAGCATTCCCTTAGAGCTTACTAGTCAGGACTTTATGAACTTTTTCAATAATAAAATTTCATCCATCAGAGATAAAATCAATCAGATTCTTCCCACAGTTAACTTAAATACTGTAACTACTACAACTCCTTCTATTGATGTCTGTCTTGATGAGTTTACTCCAATCGACCTTTGTGAGTTAGACAAAATAGTTTCCTCATCCAGACCTTCAACTTGTCTTTTAGACCCTATTCCTACCAGGTTATTTAAAGAAGTCTTCCCACTTATTGGTAGCTTTATTCTTCATATAATCAATTCTTCATTAACTTTAGACCATGTACCGCAGGCTTTTAAAACGGCTGTAATTAAACCCTTACTCAAAAAGCCAACGCTAGATCCAGGAGCTTTAGCTAACTATAGACCAATCTCTAATCTCCCTTTCATTTCAAAAATCCTAGAAAGAGTTGTTGCTACGCAATTATTTGAGCACCTGCAGGGAAATGGTTTACTTGAAGAGTTTCAATCTGGGTTCAGAATCCATCATAGTACTGAAACAGCCTTAGCGAAGGTCACTAACGACCTCCTCATTGCATCTGATAATGGACTAGTTTCTGTACTTGTCCTTTTAGACCTTAGTGCAGCTTTTGATACTATCGATCATAATATTCTACTTGATAGATCAGAACACTATGTTGGACTTAATGGAACTTCGTTGCAGTGGTTTGGATCTTATTTATCTGATAGGTTCCAGTTTGTTCATGTAAATAATGAGTTTTCTTTCAACTCAAAGCTTAGTCATGGAGTTCCACAGGGATCTGTGCTAGGCCCTACTCTTTTTAGTTTATATATGCTTCCGTTAGTCAACATTATTAGAAAGCACTGTATACATTTTCATTGTTATGCTGATGACACACGATTATACCTGTCAATGAAGCCAGATGATAGTAATCAATTAGCCAAGTTAGAAGCCTGTCTTAAGGAAATCAAAGCTTGGATGACTTGTAATTTCCTGCTATTAAATTCAGATAAGACTGAAGTCATTCTTGTTGGTCCAAAAAACCTTAGAAATTCCTTTCCAAATCAAACTTTCAGTTTGGATGCGGTTACTCTTTCTCTTAATAGCTCTGTGAGGAACCTTGGAGTTATTTTTGATCAGGATTTGTCCTTCAATTCACATATTAAATTTGTTTCTAAGACTGCCTTCTATCATTTGCGTAATATTGCCAAGATTAGGAGCATCTTGTCTCAGAGTGATGCTGAGAAACTGATCCACGCTTTTGTTAGCTCGAGATTAGATTATTGTAATTCTTTATTATCAGGCTGTCCTAAAACATCTTTAAAAAGTCTTCAGCTGATCCAAAATGCTGCAGCATGAGTTTTAACAGGTACTAGAAAGAGAGATCATATCTCTCCGGTTCTGGCCTCCCTTCATTGGCTTCCCATAGAGTTTAGAATTAAGTTTAAAATCCTTCTTCTTACTTACAAAGCTCTAAACAATCAGGCTCCATTTTATTTAAAAGATCTGATACTACCATATTATCCTAACAGAGCACTACGCTCCCAAAATGCAGGATTACTTGTAATACCTAGAATCTCCAAAAGTACAATGGGAGGCAGAGCCTTCAGTTATCAAGCTCCTCTCCTGTGGAATCAGCTGCCAATCTGGATTCGGGAGTCAGACTCGATCTCTGTTTTTAAGAATAGGGCTAAAACCTACCTTTTTGATATAGCCTACAATTAGGGAGGGATCATGTGTTTCTGAACCCTCCCTTAGTTATGCTGCTAATAGGTTTAGTCAGTCGGGGGACCTCCAATAATGCACTGGGCCTCACTCCTTTCCTCACTCTCAATGAAATATTTTTTTTGCTGGTCATTAACATTTGTTTGTTCTCTCCCATAGATTGAGTCCCCATCGTGCTGTTTGCTCTCTACATGTCTGTTCTTTTCTTCTTCTCTATCCCCTCACCCCCCAGCCAGTCGCAGCAGATGACTGCCCCTCCCTGAGCCTGGTTCTGCTGGAGGTTTCTTCCTGTTAAAAGGGAGTTTTTCCTCTCCACCATTGCCAAGTGCTTGCTCACAGGGGATCGCCTGATTGCTGGGGTCTTTCTGCAACTGTGGGGGTCTCCCCTACAGTTGATAGTGCTACGAGATGACTGTTGTTGTGAAATGGCGCTATATAAATAAAGCTGAATTGAATTGAATTGAATTGAATTGTTACCTCCAAAGTCCAACTTTGCACAGCATGCTACCTCCGTAGCCATAGAATGGTGCTGGATTACCTTTAATACTGTAGTGGGGGAAGAACTTCTTCACAGTGGTCCACTTCAGCATTGACCGCACCGCCGCCGTGTCGAGCAACAGTGGCACCTCCACGCCGTCTAACTCCACTGAGCAATATGTGTACCTGTTTGTGTTGGGGCTCACCGTATGGATAATTGTCCGGGGTGGGTGGAGTGAATTCTTCCTTTGGCTCTCCGGCTCAGATAAGCGGCACACTCTGGCATTATGGTTCAAGTGTCCACATCTGCTACAATGTTTTCCTCTTGCTGGGCATTCCTTCACCTTATTGCGGTGCGTTGTGGACCCACAACCCTTGCACAGGGGTTTTCCCGGGGCAGACCTTCAACTGGCAGAATTGGTTTTCGTAACATCGTCATCCAAGCTATCCAAGTCCGCAACATTTGCTGTGGCAGATGGCTTAGGTGGCCTCTGTGACTGACGCCAGTTTAGCTCCAAGGTTAGCTTGTCTGTGGCCTCCAGCTGAAGAGCTAGCTCGACAGCTCTGGCTAATGTTGTCATTCGGCCCCATTAATAGCCTAGCTCACAATACAGTGTTGCACATGTGCTCTGCTAGCTGGTCGCACACCATTTCATCTTCCAGCTGTCCAAAGTGGCACTCGCTAGCTAGCTATCTTAAGTTAGCGAAAAATTGTTGGATGGACTCACCTACACGTTGATGTCACTGGCAAAAATAGATTCTCCGTACAGTCACACTGTCTCGAGAGTGGAAGTGGTTAGCTAGCAGGTCCACGACATCCTCAAATGAGTCTGATGCACTGAGCGTCCTTGATGCCAAAGTTGTGGATGGGAAGCGCACGTACCTTCAACTTGTTGAGCTGCCCGAGGTCCAGCGCGGTGATGTAGGTTTGAAAAGCTTTGAACCAAAGCGGCCAAGGTAACATCGTTTCACCCGGGAGCTCGAGGAAGGGATGGAGTGGTGTAATGCACTCCTCCATGAATTAACCGTTTGAGTGTGTCTGTTGCCGAATTGCAACATAACCCCTAGTGGTCAAGAGTGGTAAATATTTTTTGTCAATAAAGTAGTTCAGATTTTCAAGGCTATAACTTGAAAGTGGTAAGAGATAATGGCTTACTGTCCATTAGAAAGATGTAAAATATGATCCAAAGTTTCAGATAGGAGAGATTTTACGCATCTAATTTGCATAATGTCGCGGCAGCTCTTTAAATTCCGTAACTCAGTCAAAACTGGACTTTGGACATATTTACGCAAGGAATGGTTTGTTTTTATTGACACCGTTGTCTCTACAGAGATATGTTGTTATCTTATCTTCAAAGTATATGAACCAGAAAATCAGTACAATGAAAAAAAAAAAATCAAAGAAATTTGTCACTTTCCTGGGGCTAATGGGACTCGCTCGCTGCCGTGGTTGCTGCATTTTCACCCATCGTGGTCACTGTTTTGTGTTCTGTCGATCATTTACACACTCTACCACAGCTACAAAGTCTTATGATAATCCCACATAAATTTCACTTGTATCCCGCAGCTATTTTCCATGTCCAAAGCCATCTAAGTGACGGTGCACAATGATGGACGGCAGCCATATTAGCTTTCTGGGCTAAAAGCATGAAAACAGGAAAAGGAAAGGAGGAGTTCTTCTTCTTTGGTGTATTGCATGTCATCCATTGAGTCCTCCACCATGTGTCTGCCACCTTCTGAAACTGGCAGATCAGTACAAATCAGTACAAATCCTCAGTGGAGCCGGGGATGTCAGAGTGAGATGACAGGCGGAGGGCCGTGCTCTGCCACTAGGGCCATGCAAAATCTCACACTCAAAGGGTTAAGCCTCAGTTGCCAAATGTTATGTCCACAATCCTGGTGATGAATGAGGTGAAGAGAGTAGTGGCGTTGAACACAGCTTTATTGGTGGAACTGGATAGCAGTACACGGCAAGCACCCAGCGTGGGCAACCGGCACAAGAAGCGTAGCCATGGCAGCTCACCCCACGATATAAGGCAGTGCCTTATATAAGGTGGTGACGCGACAGGAAGTTGGCGTCACCTCTCTGCACTTTACAATAAGCGCTGTCATGACACCTATATCAAAAGATGAATCAGAAAACACATGCCAAGATGGAATGACCCACTATTTAATGCATAAACACACATAAAAAACGCATGCTCGTGCATATAGAGTTCAGCAGTCGCATGAGTTTGTTCTTGTCCATCATCATTCTCTTAATTTGGTGTATATCTCTGTCCAGTAGCCTTTCTAGCCTGTTCCACATTGCCTTTAAGTGCCTTCAGACCAAACGCGAACGGGCGGCAGTGGGGCAAAAAAGTAATTAGTCAGCCACCAATTGTGCAAGTTCTCCCATTTAAAAGATGAGAGAGGTCTCCAATTTTCATCATAGGTATACCTCAACTATGAGAGACAAAATGAGAAAAAAAAATCCAGAAAATCACATTGAAGGATTTTTAATGAATTAATTAGTAAATTCCTCAGTAAAATAAGTATTTGGTCACCTACAAACAAGCAAGATTTCTGGCTCTCACAGACCTGTAACTTCTTCTTTAATAGGCTCCTCTCTCCTCCACTCATTACCTGTATTAATGGCACCTGTTTGAACTCGTTATCAGTATAAAAGACACCTGTCCACAACCTCAAACAGTCAGACTCCAAACTCCACTATGGCCAAGACCAAAGAGCTGTCAAAGGACACCAGAAACAAAATTGTAGACCTGCACCAGGCTGGGAAGACTGAATCTGCAATAGGTAAGCAGCTTGGTGTGAAGAAATGAACTGTGGGAGCAATTATTAGAAAATGGAAGCCATACAAGACCACTGATAATCTCCCTCGATCTGGGCTCCACGCAAGATCTCACCCCGTGGGGTCAAAATGATCATGAGAACGGTGAGCAAAAATCCCAGAACCACACGGGGGGACCTAGTGAATGACCTGCAGAAAGCTGGGACCAAAGTAACAAAGGCTACCATCAGTAACACACTACGCCGCCAGGGACTCAAATCCTGCAGTGTCAGACGTGTCCCCCTGCTTAAGCCAGTACATGTCCAGGCCCGTCTGAAGTTTGCTAGAGAGCATTTGGATGATCTAGAAGAGGATTGGGAGAATGTCATATGGTCAGATGAAACCAAAATACAACTTTTTGGTAAAAACTCAACTTGTCGTGTTTGGAGGAGAAAGAACACCATACCTACTGTGAAGCATGGGAGTGGAAACATCATACTTTGGGGCTGTTTTTCTGCAAAGGGACCAGGACGACTGATCCGTGTAAAGGAAAGAATGAATGGGGCCATGTATCGTGAGATTTTGAGTGAAAACCTCCTTCCATCAGCAAGGGCATTGAAGATGAAACGTGGCTGGGTCTTTCAGCATGACAATGATCCCAAACACACCACCCGGGCAACGAAGGAGTGGCTTCATAAGAAGCATTTCAAGGTCCTGGAGTGGCCTAGCCAGTCTCCAGATCTCAACCCCACAGAAAATCTTTTGAATGATTTGAAAGTCTGTGTTGCCCAGCGACAGCCCCAAAACATCACTGCTCAAGAGGAGATCTGCATGGAGGAATGGGCCAAAATACCAGCAACAGTGTGTGAAAACCTTGTGAAGACTTACAGAAAACGTTTGACCTCTGTCATTGCCAACAAAGGGTATATAACAAAGTATTGAGATGAACTTTTGTTATTGACCAAATACTTATTTTCCACCATAGTTTGCAAATAAATTCTTTAAAAATCAGACAATGTGATTTTCTGGATTTTTTTTTTCCCATTTTGTCTCTCATAGTTGAGGTATACCTATGATGAAAATTGGAGACCTCTCTCATCTTTTAAGTGGGAGAACTTGCGCAATTGGTGGCTGACTAAATAGTTTTTTACCCCACTGTACATGACCCATGTACTTAAGACACTGTAAATAACAAAGGCCATGGATTGGAGGGGGTCTTAGTTATGGCACGGGGCCTTTTGTTGGATAGCTTGAAACTATAGTCCAGAACTACTTCAACTTGATTTTTAGGCTCCATATTTGAGTTTCTCTCTTTACAGATGGGTGCATTTTTCCTGCTGAAACCCACTGATCTCTATAGAAAAACTGAAAAGCTCACGCCTTATTAGTGAGTACAGAGCCAAGTGAAGCCTCCTGGACAGCATATTAGTACACCCAAAACACTCAGTGAGTCAATGGAGAATGAATGGGTTTAGCTGTAAATGTGCCACTTTTACCTGAATAACTTCCCAAAAAATTAACAGATTTTGAACTTCTTTGTATGGAGACACAGCTTATAATCTTGTGCAACCGGTGAACTATAGAAATCAAGTTGACATTACTTTTAGTAGCCGAGGAGGGTTGGATAATTGGAAAAGTCAAGCCAAGGCAAGTAGGCCTGTGAGTAATACATGCAGTAAGTGTGTTTAGGCATGTCATCATAATAACAGTCCTCATGATAGTCCTATATGAGTAAATTAAAATATCATGCAGTGCTTTAATCTTGCGATTATTAAGTGCCTAGGCCTAATCTAATTTGCAAAATATGATGACCAGCATGCTGAATAAATTAATGTATTCAGCATGCTGTCATCATGCAGTGTAAATATCATTAACTCTTCGGGGCAGAATTACTCAGGCAGTACTGTCATGATGGCCGCTAGGCCGTCATCATTATCATCATCCTCAGCTGCGCTCACTCCAGCTGGTGGCAATCAGCAGGCTTTAAAGGCTCGACCCGCAGACTCCTTGGCTCGGAGTCGTCTGTCATCCTTACCACGTAATGCGCCAAGATCTCGACCACAAGTCAAGAAGCGTACGCCAAGCCAAGCCAAGCCAAGTAAGCAATTCCAGCATTCAACCTCTGCTAGTTCTCTCCCCTGTGCACAGGTGGACCTCCCAGGCGGCGGACCATCCTCATCAGCTGACAGGGTGCAATCCCCTCCACCTCGGAGTTACTCTTCACCCCCGCTACACCGGGCACCACGAGCACTACAACTCACGGGCACAAGGAGCCAGCAAGACTTACACTGTGGGACCTGCAAGTAAGCATCACCAGCACAAAGTCTCTAACGCTAATGAGCAGCAGTAACCATTTGTGCTTGTATGTTCCAGGGTTGCCAGGTTGCCACAAGATGTGCTCAGCTCCAGTGACCAGACTACCACACACTCATCCATTCACACACTACACTCACACTTTATTAATAAAAGATAATTGTCTGTTATCAACTCGTGTCAGCGTCTGTCTCCTGGGTCACTAACCATGTCAGTACGACTCCGTCCAGACGACCCAGCAGACAGTGCGCTGTCGCGCCGCTTAAACACTCTCAGCGCCCGAGTTGATATGATTTCCCACCAACAGACGGTAATCTTAAACCAATTAACACAAGTTAACAGCCGGCTGGACCGCCTGGAAGGACAACAGGTGTTCCCCCCGGCCAGCAGGGCGTCTTCCGCCTCCGCAGCTGCCGCTACTAGCCAGACTAACCCACCATCTGCACATCGCCTCACTCCCGTGCCTATCCCTGCCCATTTTAATAGAAAACTTGGGGAGGCACGAGGGTTTTTGTTGCAGTGCGAGTAAGTGTTTCTCTGCGTCCCGGGGGACTTTGCCATGGATTTAAACAAGATTGGATATATTATCAACCTATTGGGGGGTAGAGCTTTAGATTGGGCTTATACCATCATGGCCAAACCAAGCTATCCACTTTTGACTTACCAGCAGTTCGTGGCAGAGTTCATGGAAGTGTTTGATCATGTAGACCGGGGCGCGGTGCTAACCGAACGGCTGCTAAGCCTCCGGCAGGGCAGCAGGTCTGCCGCCGATTATTCTGTTGACTTCCGGGTATTAGCTGCTGAAGTTGGATGGGGGGAACCAGCGCTCTGTGGAATCTTCCTCCCCAGCCTTAGCCCTGAATTAAAGGATGAGCTAGCGGCACGGGTCAAACCAGACAGGTTAGGGGAGTTAATCTCTCTCGCCATCAGCTTAGATAGTAGGCTAAGGGAGCGAGCGGCTGAACGGCGAACAGCTTCCCGTTCAAGTAAACCCCGCCCTCGCTCAGTTAGGCCCTCTCTCCTCGCTCTACCCTCGTCAGAGGAACTTCTGGAGCAGGAGGACATGATAGTGGGGCAATCGGAAATTACAGCGGCTGAAAGACAGCACTGCAGGGAGCAGGGGTTGTGTTTCTACTGTGGTAACGGGTCACATGGGGTGGCTGAATGCCCGAGCCGGTTAAAAGGGGAGGTCCGCGGATCACAGTAGGGGGATTCGCGGACAAAGATCAGGAAAAACCCCTCACCAGTTGCCACATCCCCATTAGGCTGCTCCACAAGCACAAGGAACACACCACACATGTCTTAGTTGACTCTGGAGCTGAGCAGAATTTCATCTCCAGAGACCTGGCAACCCTGATGGGCCTCAGCTGTCAGCCCTTACGCCCCCCTGTCAATCTTGTCACCCTGTCCAAGGCGTCATTGACATCAGTGTCCCACCAGACGGCCCCTGTGTCCATAATCGTCTCTGGGAATCACCGTGAGGAAATACGGTTCCTAATTCTGCCCATCTCCTCTTCACCCGTCATCCTGGGGTATCCTTGGCTGCGGCTACATAACCCCACTTTTGACTGGCAGGGTGGGAGAATCACAGCTTGGAGCTCGTTCTGCCTGAGTGCCTGCCTCCAGTCGGTGGCATGTGCCCCCTCGGTCCCGATGCCACCACCCTCGACGCCTCCCCTGGACCTGTCCAAGGTACCTGACGTCTATCATGACCTAGGTCCGGTCTTCAGCAAGTCACGGGCGCTGTCCCTTCCCCCCCCCCCATCGTCCGTATGACTGCACAATTAATCTCAAGGCTGGGGCCCCTCTTCCGGCGAGCCACCTGTACAGCCTGTCAGCCCTGGAGCGCGAGGCCATGGATACATATATTAAGGAGTCTCTGGCATCCGGTATCATTCGTCCCTCATCCTCGGCCGTGGGAGCTTGGTTCTTCTTCGTGGGGAAGAAGAACGGCTCGCTGCGTCCCTGCATCGACTTTCGGGGCCTCAATGAGATTACAATTAAGGACAAATACACACTTCCTCTGATGAACACTGCCTTCGACTCCCTCCAGGGGGCGTCCTGGTTTACCAAATTGGATCTGCGGAACGCCTACCACCTGGTGTGAATTCAAGAGGGCGATGAGTGGAAAACCGCTTTCCAGACCCCAAGCAGCCACTTCGAGTATCTGGTGATGCCGTTTGGGTTAACCAACGCTCCGGCGGTGTTCCAGCGCCTAATCAACGACGTCCTCCGGGACTTCCTTAACTCTTTCGTCTTCGTGTACCTCAATGATATTCTCATCTTCTCGCGTACGTTGGAGGAGCACCAGGTGCATGTGCGGCGGGTCCTGCAGTGCCTCCTGGAGAACCAGCTGTTCGTCAAGGCGGAAAAATGTGAATTCCACACGGACCGGACCTCCTTCCTCGGGTTTATCATCGCTCAAAATCAGGTGCTTCCAGAACCTGATAAGGTCAAGGTGGTGACGGACTGGCCCACTCCCACGTCTAGGAAGCAGCTGCAGGGGTTCCTGGGGTTTGCCAATTTTTACCGCGTGCCTAACTTTGGGAACATCACCCGGCCCCTGACTGCGCTCACATCCCCGAAGGTCCCTTTTCGCTGGAGTGAGGAGGCTGCCATGGCATTCGGGAGACTGAAGGAGGAGTTCGCTTCAGCCCGTGTGTTGACTCAGGTGGACCCGGAGCTGCAGTGTCTGATGGAGGTGGACGCCTCAGATTCAGGGGTTGGGGCCGTACTCTCCCAGCGCTCACCGACGGATGGTAAGATCCGGCCCTGCGCATACTTCTCCCACCGCCTGACGCCCGCTGAGAGAAACTACAGCATTGGAGACAGGGAGCTGCTGGCCGTGAAACTCGCCCTGGAGGAATGGAGGCACTGGCTGGAGGGGGCTGCCCAGCCGTTTGTCATTTGGACAGGCCATCGCAACCTTGAGTACCTCAGGACGGCCAAGCGGTTGAACACACGTCAGGCCCTCTGGTCTCTTTTCTTCGGCCGGTTCAACTTTACCATCACATACCGGCCGGGAAGCAAGAATGGTAAGCCTGACGCCCTCTCGAGGCAGTTTGACGTGCCATCCTCTGATGAGCAGGAGGAGACCATCCTGCCGTCCTCCTGTGTGGTGGGTGCATTGTCCTGGGAAATCTGCGATAAGGTCAGAAGAGCGCAGGAGGTGGACCCTGATCCGGGTGGGGGGCCCCCGGGTCGCCTGTTCATTCCTCGCTCTGTCAGAGGCCAGGTAATTGAGTGGGGCCATGTGTCTAAACTGGCGTGTCATCCAGGTGTGGGTCGAACCACCGATCTCCTCCAGAGGACCTTTTGGTGGCCAGGTTTGAGGAAGGACGTTAACAACTATGTCCGGGCCTGCACTCAGTGCACCACTGGGAAGACGTCATCGTCGGCCCCGGCTGGCCTTCTGCATCCTCTGCCCGTTCCCTCCCGCCCCTGGTCCCATGTAGCCATGGACTTCGTGACTGGTTTGCCCCCCTCTGGCCATTTTACAACGGTTTTGACGATAGTGGACCGCTTTTCTAAAGCTGCCCACTTTGTGCCTCTCCGGGGGTTGCCATCGGCGCAGGAGACGGCGGACCTTCTCGTCCTTCATGTGGTTCGTCTTCATGGGATCCCCGCTGACATCGTCTCGGATCGAGGCCCACAGTTTGTTTCTTAAGTCTGGAAGGCGTTCTGCATGGTACTGGGGGCCATGGCCAGTCTCTCCTCTGGGTACTACCCGCAGAGCAACGGCCAGTGCAAGCGGGCCAATCAGGAGTTGGAGGCCGTGCTGCGCTGCGTCATCTTCTCCCGCTCCTCTTCTTGGAGCACGTATCTGCCGTGGATAGAATACGCCCACAACACCACGGTATCCTCTGCCACGGGAATGTCCCCTTTTAAGGCATCTTTGGGGTTCGATCCACCATTGTTCCCTGAGGAGGAGAAGGAGGTAGCGGTTCCATCAGTGCAGGCTCACGCCAGGCGTTGTCGGCGGATTTGGTCCATCACCCGCAGAGCCCTCCTGAGAACCACGGAACACAACATCCAGGTGGCCAACCGTCACAGGAGACCTGCCCCGGACTATAAGGTGGGTCAGAAGGTCTGGTTGTCCACAAAAAAACATCAGTGTGCCGGCCGAGAAGCGCAAGCTGACCAAGCGCTTCATCGGTCCTTTTGTCATTGCCCGCATTGTCAACCCTGTGTCTGTGCGTCTTGCTCTCCCCTCTCACATGCGCATCTGCCCCACCTTTCACGTCTCCCAGGTCAAGCCCTTCATCGCCGACCCGCTGTGCCCGCCCCCCGCGGCTCCTGCCCCACCTAGGATGATCGATAGCCATCTGGCCTGGGGGGTGACAGCGATCCTGGATGTCTACAGGAGGGGTCGGGGCCTTCAGTACTTGGTGGACTGGGAGGGTTTTGGCCCTGAGCGTCGCTCCTAGATTCGCCCTGCGTTGATCCTTGACAAGCAATTGATCCGCGATTTCCATCGGGCGCATCCAGGTAGGATTGGGCAGGTGCCTGGAGGCACCTCTAGAGGGGGGAGTACTGTCATGATGGCCGCTAGGCTGTCATCATTATCATCATCCTCAGCTGCGCTCACTCCAGCAGGTGGCAATCAGTGGGCTTTAAAGGCTCGACCCGCGGATTCCTCGGCACAGAGTCGTCTGTCATCCTTACCACGTAATACGCCGAGATCTCGACCACAAGTCAAGAAGCGCATGCCAAGCCAAGCCAAGCCAAGCCAAGTAAGCAATTCCAGCATTCAACCTCTGCTAGTTCTCTCCCCTGTGCACAGGTGGACCTCCCAGGCGGCGGACCATCCTCATCAGCTGACGGGGTGCAATCCCCTCCACCTCGGAGTTCCTCTTCACCCCCGCTACACCGGGCACCACAAGCACTACAACTCACGGGCACAAGAAGCCAGCAAGACTTACACTGTGGGACCTGCAAGTAAGCATCACCAGCACAAAGTCTCTAACGCTAATGAGCAGCAGTAACCATTTGTGCTTGTATGTTCCAGGGTTACCAGGTTGCCACAAGATGTGCTCAGCTCCAGTGACCAGATGACCACACACTCATCCATTCACACACTACACTCACACTTTATTAATAAAAGATAATTGTCTGTTATCAACTCGTGTCAGCGTCTGTCTCCTGGGTCACTAACCATGTCAAGCACAAATTAACGAATGTGCAAATTAGACAGAGCACCTAAGGGAGTGGCCAATTTTTGCCAGTGATCTACTAACAACACACAAAATTATGAATACAGATGCAGTCACTTCATTTCAGTAATAACCACTCATCCACTTAGAGCACTGCAAAATTGTGCACAGGCACATCTGAGGAAATGGGTCATCAACACAGGCACAGGCAGTTTGGAGGAGCATAAGACACCGCATTCCAAATTATTATGTAAATGATACTTGTCTCCGGTTTTCCTAAATAGTCGATGCAAATGACAGTCAGTATAATTTTCAAGTCATCAACCGTGAGAGCATAATTCAAATTTTATTGAACAAACCTCCCAATGGAAACTATTTTTATTTGCAAAATTAAAAAAAACTCAAAATGCACTGTTCCAAATTATTATGCACAACAGAGTTTCAAAACATTTTATTGGTTGTAAAGAACTGAAAATGGTCATTTGTTGAATTTGCAACATTAAGAGGTCATATTCACTCAAATAAAAAGTGATTTCAATCAAAAATATCTTAACAGGCTAAGTTACATGTCATAGTTACATACACAGGAACCCTTCTTTGATATAACCTTCACAATTCTTGCATCCATTGAACTTCTGAATTTTTGAAGACTTTCTGCTTGGATTTCTTTTCAAGATTTCAGAATAGCCTCCCACAGCTGCACGGTGGCGCAGTGGTTTAGCACTGTGGCAGCACAGTTTACCCTCGGCCGGGGGATCGCGGGGATCATGAGACCGTGGGCTCGATCCCAGCCCCCGACCAACAGTGAGCTGTGTGGAGTTTGCATGTTCTCCCCGTGTTGCGTGGGTTTACTCCGGGATTTCTCCGGTTTCCTCCCGCATACCAAAAACATGTAGGTTTAGGGCGCTCGCGCACGCGGTGACCGGCAGCCGGTGGCTTGTCACCAGACTGCAAACCAAATCTACCTACGGGTACAAATAAGTAAAAAAAACAAAAAACAGCTGCTGTTTTGATGTGACCTGCCTCCCACCCTTATTGATCTTTTGCTAGAGGAAGCTCCAAAGGTTCTCAGTAGGATTGAGGTCAGGGGAGGATGGGGGCCACACCATGAGTTTCTTTCCTTTTATGCCCTTAGCAGTCAATGACACAGAGGTATTCTTTGCAGTATGAGATGGTGCATTGTCGTGCATGAAGATAATTTTGCTAAGGAAGACATAGTTCTTTTTGTACCGTGGAAGAAAGTGGTCAGTCAGAAACTCTATATACTTTGCTGAGGTCATTTTCACACCTTCAGAGACCCTAAAGGGGCCTACCAGCTCTCTCCCCATGATTCCGGCAAAAAACATGTCTCCGCCACTTCGTTGCTGATGTCGCAGCCTTGTTGGGACATGGTGGCCATCCACCAACCATCCACTACTCCAGCCATTTGGACCATCCAGCTTTACATGGCGCTCATCAGTAAACAGGACTGTTTGAAAATTAGTCTTCATGTATTTCTGGGCCCACTGCCATGTTTCTGCTTGTGAACATTGGTTAGGAGTGGCGGCATAGTCGGTTTATGCATGACTGCAAGCCTCTGGAGGATCCTACACCTTGAGGTTCATGGGACTCCAGTGACATAACGCACGGCTCAGGAGACGCACACACACAGGCTCAGAGTAGTTCAAATAGTTTATTAACAACAGGAGTGTATGAATGTGTGTCTGCGGGATGTAAATGTGTTGGTGGCGGCGTCTGCTTCGGGCACAGAGGCAGGAGACCGTACAGCCGGACAACCCTATGGGAAAAGCACAAGGAGAAGGGTGACGGGCACACACCAACACAGGAGATACAAGAGCGAGAGAGGAGCTTACTTGGAGAGGACAGATGACTGGCACAACAAGGGATGAGGTCCGGTAGACAGCCACCTGGAGAGCCCGGTGCAGCAGCGAGGAACAGGCGATGGAGAGGCGTTGTCCGCCGCCGGGGAATCCACCTGTGCACAGGGGAGCAGACTTGGAAGGAAAGGAAGGTAAGGTCTTCTTACCAGAATGATCAGCTGAGGGTGAAGGAACTCACAGCGATGCATAGGGAAGTCTAACGGCTTCAGGCCGAAGCTCAGGGCGAGGCGGCTTATATCCCTCGCCGCTGATGATGTGCAGGTGTGCGTGCAGGTGGCGCCGCTGATGAGCGGCGCGGCGTGACAGTACTCCCCCCTCTAGCAGCGCCTCCTGGCGATGGCTTCTCTGGGTGCGCTCGGTGGAAATCAGCGATGAGCAACGGGTCCAACACAAACGACGAGGGTACCCACTGTCGATGTTCAGGCCCATAGCCCTCCCAGTCCACCAAGTACTGTGACCCACGACCCCGGCGCCAGGAGTCCAGGATGGAGGCGACGGGCCAGGCCGGATGGCCACCAATCATCCGGGGCGCAGGTTGCGCAGCAGGAGGAGGGCAAAGGGGATTGGAGACTGCCAGCTTCACCTTGGACACGTGGAAAGTGGGATGGATGCGGAGGGAGGGGGGAATAGCTACACGCACAGCCACCGGGTTGACGATCCTGGTGATGGGGTATGGACCCATGAAGCGCTGTGCCAGCTTCCTCCTCTCGCCCTTTAAAATCACGTCCTGGGTCGACACGTAGACTTGCTGACCAACTCTGTACGCCGGGGCAGGTCTTCTGTGCCGGTCCGCCACGGCTCTGTTGCGCTCCGCCGTGCGTAAAAGCGCATTGCGCGCTGACGCCAAGATGGAGCGGAACTGCCTGAGATGCGCCCGTACTGAGGGGACAGTTACCTCACTCTCCTGCACCGGGAACAGCAGGGGGTCGTAACCCAGGGACGCCTTAAAGGGAGACATCCCTGTAGCAGAAGAGCGAGCGGTGTTATGGGCGTATTCAACCCAGGCGAGGTGGTTACTCCAGGACGTAGGTTTGGACGCCGTCACACAGTGGAGCGCAGCCTCCAGCTCCTGGTTGGCCCGCTCACACTGCCCGTTGGATTGGGGGTGATGGCCGGAGGAGAGGCTCACCTTGGCTCCTAAGGCGTTGCAGAACGACCTCCAAACCTCTGAAGAAAATTGGGGCCCTCGATCCGAGACCATGTCCACCGGAATCCCATGCAGCCTGACCACGTGTTGGATGAGGAGGTCCGCCGTCTCCAGGGCAGTTGGGAGACCTCGTAGGGGGACGAAGTGTACCGCCTTGGAGAAGCGGTCCACGATGGTCAGGATGGTGTCGTAGGTGTTCGAGACTGGGAGTCCGGTGACGAAATCAAGGGCGATATGCGACCAGGGCCTGCCAGGGACGGGCAGAGGCTGGAGCAAACCCGCTGGAGGGGCATTACCCAATTTGTTGGTGGCACAAACTGGACAGGCCCGGGCGTAGCGGGCAGCGTCCCTCCGCAGACCCGGCCACCAGAAGGACCGCTGGAGGAGGTCAATCATCCGGGAGGAGCCAGGGTGACAGGTGAGCTTGGATGTGTGCAACCAGTGGATGACCTCCCCCCGAACTGTGGATGGCACGAACAGCCTCCCCTCCGGTCCGCCGCCAGGGTCAGGTTCCACTTCCTGCGCCTTCTGGATCTTGCTCTCGATGTCCCAGGTGACGGCTCCCATGACACACGACCTGGGTAGGATGGTGTGGACCGTGTCCTCTGACTCCTCAGGGGCGAATTGCCTAGAGAGGGCGTCGGGCAGGCCGTTCTTGGAGCCAGGCCTAAAGGTGATGGTAAATTGGAACCTGGCAAAGAACAAGGACCAGCGCACCTGGCGGGCGTTCAGGCTCTTGGCAGATCTAAGGTACTCCAAGTTCTTGTGGTCCGTCAGGACCACGAACGGCAGGTCCGCCCCCTCTAGCCAGTGACGCCACTCCTGTAGCGCGAGCTTGATGGCGAGGAGCTCTCTGTCACCCACGTCGTAATTCCTCTCCGCCGGGGACAAGCGCCGGGAGAAGAAGGCGCAGGGCTGTTTGATACCGTCGTCCGGCGACCGCTGGGATAGCACCGCCCCCACTCCTGTGTCCGAAGCATCCACTTCCACGATGCACTGCAGCGCAGGGTTGACTTGGCTAAGGACCCGGGAGGAGGAGAACTCCGCCTTCAGCGCCTGAAAAGCAGCTGCGGCCTCTTTGGTCCACCGGAACGGGACCTTAGGGGACGTGAGGCGGGTCAGCGGGCCGACGATGGAGCCAAAATTTGGGACGAAGCGGCGGTAGAAGTTCGCAAACCCAACGAACTGTTGCACCTGCTTCCTTGACGCAGGTGTAGGCCATTCCACCACCGCCTTCACCTTCTCTGGGTCCGGAAGCACCTGGTCGTGTGAGATGATGAACCCAAGGAAGGATGTTGTCTTTGCGTAAAACTCACACTTCTCGGCCTTCACGTATAACCGGTTCTCCAGCAGGCTTTGGAGGACCCGCCTCACGTGGACCTGGTGCTCGTCCCTGGACTTGGAGAAGATAAGTATGTCATCCAGGTAGACGAACACAAAAAGGCCGATGAAATCCCGGAGGACATTATTGATGAGGCGCTGAAAGACGGCTGGAGCGTTGGTCAACCCGAACGGCATCACCGGGTATTCGAAGTGGCCGTTCGGGGTACGGAAGGCTGTTTTCCACTCATCTCCCTCCCGGATCCGGACGAGGTGGTATGCGCTGCGTAGATCCAGCTTGGTGAACCAAGTCGCCCCCTGGAGGGAGTGGAAAGCGGTGTCCATGAGGGGCAGGGTGTAACGATCCTTCTCCCTTATGTCATTAAGGGCACAATAGTCAATGCAAGGACGGAGGGATCCGTCCTTCTTACCGACGAAGAAGAATCCTGCCCCCACAGGTGATGACGATGGGCGGATTATCCCAGCACTCAGCGACTCCTTGAGGTATGAGTTCATTGTCTCCTTCTCCGGCGCTGATAGACTGTAGAGTCGTCCAGAAGGTAAGGGTGCCCCCTGGCGGAGATTGGTTGCGCAGTCATAGGGCCGATGAGGAGGGAGAGACATCGCCTTGGATTTGCTGAATATCATACCCAGGTCGTGAAATTCCAGTGGCACCAGGGACAGGTCCGGGGGCGCAGCGTCCGTAGGAGAGGGAGAAGCGGACGGAGAGCAGGCAGCGGACTGTAGGCAGGTGCCCATGCAGAACGTGCTCCATGCCGACACCCCGGCGGACTTCCAATCCAGAACGGGGTTATGGAGGTGTAGCCAGGGATACCCCAGGATGACGGGCGACACAGAGTTGGGCAGGACGTAAAAGGTTATCTCCTCCCGGTGGTTTCCAGAGATAATAACCGGGACGGGGATGGTCTGGTGCGTAACTCTCCCAAGGGAGGCACGAGAGAGGTTGACCAGGGAGATAGGGTTCCTGAGTGCCTGACAGCGGATGCCTAATCGGGTTGCCAGGCTTTGTGAAATAAAGCTGCCTTCCGCGCCCGAATCCACCAGTGCGTGGGTGAGATGCCCAGTGGGGTTGTGGCAGAAACGGATGGGCAGCTTCAATTGTGTGAGGGGACTTAACCGATTGACGTCCGCGAGGCCCCCTACAGTGACTCGCGGACCCCGCTGTTTGGCTTCTGTGGACAAAGCTCTACCGTGTGTTGACTATCTCCGCAATACATACAGAGATTAAACTCACGGCGGCGTTGTCTCTCCGCCGGAGAGAGCTTTGTCCAGCCCGTCACCATCGGCTCCGACTCCTCGGGGCGCAATGGTGGCGGCGTCGCCAGGGGGCGAGCTTGGGGTAGGCGCGACGAGGATCCACGAGGGCGAGAAGAAGACGACTTCCGTCCCGAGGAGTGCTCGCGCAGCCTGTTGTCCAAACTGATGGCAAGGGATGTTAGTTCCGCTAGCGTCTCAGGGATATCCCGCCCAGCCATTTCATCCCTCAGATCATCATTGAGACTGCGGAGGAAAAGGCCACAGAGGGAGCGTTCCTCCCAGCCTAATTCCTCCGCCGCTACCCGGAAGTCGACCGCGTAGTCCGCTGCCGACCGGCTTCCCTGCTGGAGGGCGAGAAGCCGATCGACCTGGACCGTCTCGGTACGCGAATGGTCAAAGACTTCCAGGAAGCCTCTCACGAATTGGTCGTATGTGAGGGTGGCATAACTGGGCCTCGCCATTACGGCGTAGGTCCAAGTTAATGCTCGCCCCTCCAGGAGATTCCCGATATAACCAATTCGGCTATGATCTGAGGGAAAGTCTCCGGGCACACGATGGAACACGGACTCACATTGCATTATGAACCCCCGCGCTCCGCCGAGCTTTCCGCTAAAGCGGGCGGGGGTCGGAATGGGCGTGAGCCGAGTCGGTGCCGCCGGAGCCTGCTGGACGGCCACTGGAGCGGCAGGAGCCGCGCCACCCTGACGAGCCGGGGGGAACGGCTGTTGGGGGTCCAAGCGGTCCAATCGGTTAGTTATATTTATTAATTGATTGAGGATCACCTGCTGCTGATAAGCTATCTGATTCACCCGAGCCTCGAGAGTGGTAAGCCGGTGTGCGAGCCCGCCGTCTGTCGAGCCGCTCTGCTGAAGCCGTACTGACATAACGCACGGCTCAGGAGACGCACACACACAGGCTCAGAGTAGTTCGAATAGTTTATTAACAACAGGAGTGTATGAATGTGTGTCTGCGGGATGTAAATGTGTTGGTGATGGCGTCTGCTTCGGGCACAGAGGCAGGAGACCGTACAGCCGGACAACCCTATGGGAAAAGCACAGGGAGAAGGGTGACGGGCACACACCAACACAGGAGATAAATGAGCGAGAGAGGAGCTTACTTGGAGAGGACAGATGACTGGCACAACAAGGGACGAGGTCCGGTAGACAGCCACCTGGAGAGCCCGGTGCAGCAGCGAGGAACAGGCGATGGAGAGGCGTTGTCCGCCGCCGGGGAATCCACCTGTGCACAGGGGAGCAGACTTGGAAGGAAAGGAAGGTAAGGTCTTCTTACCAGAATGATCAGCTGAGGGTGAAGGAACTCACAGCGATGCATAGGGAAGTCTAACGGCTTCAGGCCGAAGCTCAGGGCGAGGCGGCTTATATCCCTCGCCGCTGATGATGTGCAGGTGTGCGTGCAGGTGGCGCCGCTGATGAGCGGCGCGGCGTGACATCCAGAGGCACCAACAGCTTCAAATACCTGTTTGCTGCTTCGTAACAGCATTTTAGCAGCTGCTCTCTTAATCCGATGAATTTGTCTGGCAGAAACCTTCCACATTATGCCTTTATCTGTACGAACCACTCTGATCTGAATCAGACACAAATTTCTTCACAGTACAATGATCACTCTTAAGTTTTGTGAAATATCTAATGTTTTCATACCTTGTCCAAGGCATTGCACTATTTCACGCTTTTCAGCAGCAGAGAGATCCTTTTTCTTTTCCATTGTGCTTGAAACTGGTGGCATGCTTAATAATGTGGAGCATCCTTCTTAAGTAGTTTTCCTTTAACTGGGCTCACCTGGCAAATTAATTTTGACAGGTGTCTGAGATTGATATCAGTGATCCAAAGAACCCTGAGACACAATACTATCCATGAGTTTAATTGAAAAACACAAACTTGAATGTTTATGACACTAAAATCCTATTTGCATCATAATTTGGAATGCGGTGAATAGGTTTTTTTTTTTAAACTTTTTTTAAGCTTTTGTTTAAGTGCAAAACCCAGTAAAATAGTTTATTTTTGTTCATTATATTTCAAAGTTTTGATTTTCATTTCACCTGGCAGACTCCTTTGTTACCTCCGCTAAGGAGGTTATGTTTTTACTGGGGTTTGTCTGTCTGACTGTTACCAACATAACACAAAAAGTTATGAACGAATTTTGACGAAATTTTCAGGAAAAGTCCAAAATGGGACAAGGAAGAAATGATTAAATTTTGGGAGTGATTCAGATCATCATCTGGATCCAGGAATTTTTAAAAGGATTCTTTATCATTGCGAGATTGGGCCATTTTTAGCACTCCGGGATTTCTCCGGTTTCCTCCCACATGCCAAAAATATGCAGGCTAGGTTAATTGGCATCAAACTGGTGATTCTAAATTGTCCTTAGGTATGACTATGAGAGTGAATGGTTGTCTGTCTCTCTGTGTTGGCCCTGCGATAGACTGGTGATCTGTCAAGGGTGGACCCTGCCTCTCGCCCAAAGATGCTGGGATAGGCTCCAGCCCCCCCCGCGACCCAAAAAGGATTAAGCGGAAGAAGATGGATGGATGGATGGTGTATATAACTCCACAATAACTGGTCAGGATGCTTGCCAATAAAACACAGGATAAGATCCCAATAGGTTCTAGGAAATATCGAAGAGTGATCCGGATCCTTAAGAAAATCCGGATACTGTGATCCAGATCAGCATGGGGGACTGAGCTGCCTTGGTGGATGTCTGCGCTCTCCGAGTGCTTTTCAAGTTTAAAATGTATAAATTTAGTTTTTGTATACAATTTAAAAAAGGACTATGACATAACGCACGGCTCAGGAGACGCACACACACAGGCTTAGAGTAGTTCAAAGAGTTTATTAACAGCAGGAGTGAATGAGTGCGTGTCTGCGGGATGTAAATGTGTTGGTGATGGTGTCTGCTCCAGGCACAGAGGCAGGTGACCGTACAGCCGAGCAACCCTATGGAGAGAGCACAGGGAGAGGGTGACGGGCATACACCAACACAGGAGGAATTTATGGCGAGAGAAGGACTTACTTGGTGGGTCAGGACAGCTGGCACAACAAGGGGGTGAAGCCCGGAAGACAGCCACCTGGAGAGCTCCGTGCAGCAGCGAGGATTGGGCGATGGAGAGGAGATGTCCGCCGCTGGGGAATCCACCTGTGCACAGGGGAGAAGACTGAAGAGAAAAGGTAAGCGATCTTCTTACCAAAATGGTTACGCTGAAGGGAAGTATGCTCACAACGGTGAGGGACGAAGTCTGACGGCTTCAGGCCGAGCCTCCGGGCGAGACGGCCTTTATCCCTCACCGCTGATGATTGTCAGGTGCGTGAGCAGGTGGCGCCGCTGATGAATGGCGCGGCGTGACAGTACTCCCCCCTCTAGCAGCGCCTCCTGGCGATGGCTTATCCGGGTGCGCTCGGTGGAAGTCCGCGATGAGCGATGGGTCCAACACAAACGACGGGGGCACCCATTGTCGATGCTCGGGCCCATAGCCCTCCCAGTCCACCAGGTATTGCAACCCACGACCTCGGCGCCGGGAGTCCAGGATGGAGGAGACGGACCAGGCCGGATGGCCACCAATCATCCGGGGCGCGGGTTGCGCTGCAGGAGGAGGGCAAAGGGGGTCAGTGACTGCCAGTTTTACCTTCGACACATGGAAAGTGGGATGGATGCGGAGGGAGGGGGGAATAGCCACGCGCACAGCCACCGGGTTGATGATCCGGGTGATGGGAAAGGGACCCATGAATCGCTGTGCCAGCTTCCTCCTCTCGCCTTTTAATGTGACGTCCTGGGTAGACACATACACGAGTTGCCCAACCCTGTACGCCGGGGCAGGTCTTCTGTGCCGGTCCGCCACGGTCCTGTTGCGCTCCGCTGTGCGTAAAAGCGCATGACGCGCGGCAGCCCAGGTGGAGCGGAACTGCCTAAGGTGCGCCCTAACAGAGGGGACAGTCACCTCGTTCTCCTGCGCTGGAAACAGCGGGGGGTCGTAACCCAGGGACGCCTTGAAGGGGGACATCCCCGTTGCAGAAGAGCGGGCGGTGTTGTGGGCATACTCCACCCAGGCGAGATGGTTGCTCCAGGACGTCGGCTTGGATCTAGTAACACAGCGGAGCGCAGCCTCCAGCTCCTGATTGGTCCTCTCACACTGCCCGTTAGACTGGGGGTGATGGCCGGAGGAGAGGCTCACCTTGGCTCCGATGGCGTTACAAAAGGATCTCCAAACCTCGGATGAAAATTGGGGACCCCGGTCCGAGACCACGTCCACCGGAATCCCGTGCAGCCTGACCACGTGTTGGACGAGGAGGCCCGCCGTCTCCAGGGCAGTAGGGAGACCTCGCAGGGGAATGAAGTGCGCAGCCTTGGAGAAACGGTCCACAATGGTCAGGACGGTGTCAAAGGAGTTGGAAACGGGGAGTCCGGTGACGAAGTCCAGTGCGATGTGCGACCAGGGCCTGCCGGGGACGGGCAGAGGCCGGAGCAGACCCGCTGGGGGGGCATTTCCCGACTTGCTGGTGGCACAGATTGGGCAAGCCCGGGCGTAGCGGGCTGCATCCCTCCGCAGGCCTGGCCACCAAAAGGACCGTTGGAGGAGGCTGATCATCCGAGAGGTGCCGGGATGACAGGTGAGCCGGGAGGTGTGGAGCCAGTGGATGACATCTCCTCGGACCGCAGATGGGACGAACAGTCTTCCCTCCGGTCCGCCGCCAGGATCAGGTTCCACCTCCTGCGCCTTCCGGATCTTGTCTTCAATGTCCCAAGAGATGGCACCGAGGACGCACGACCTGGGCAGGATAGTGTGGGGCGTCTCCTCAGCCTCCACGGGGGTGAACTGCCTAGAGAGGGCGTCAGGCAGGCCGTTTTTGGAGCCCGGCCTGAAGGTGATCGAGAAGCGGAACCTGGCGAAGAACAAAGACCAGCGCGCCTGGCGGGCATTCAGGCGCTTGGCAGATCGTAGATATTCTAAGTTCTTGTGGTCCGTCAGGACCACAAACGGCAGGTCCGCCCCCTCTAGCCAGTGGCGCCACTCCTGTAAGGCGAGTTTAATGGCCAGGAGCTCTCTGTCCCCCACATCGTAGTTCCTCTCCGCCGGGGACAGGCGCCGGGAGAAGAAGGCGCATGGCCGTTTGGCGCCATCGTCAGGTGACCGCTGGGATAACACTGCTCCCACTCCCGTGTCCGATGCGTCCACCTCCACAATGCACTGCAGCGCGGGGTCGACCTGGCGAAGGACCCGGGAGGAGGAGAACTCCGCCTTCAGCGCCCTAAAGGCAGCAGCGACCTCTTCAGTCCACCGGAACGGGACCTTCGGGGACGTGAGGCGGGTCAGCGGTCCGACGATCGAGCTGAAATTTGGGACAAAGCGGCGGTAAAAATTGGCGAAGCCAACAAACTGTTGCACCTGCTTCCGGGATGCGGGAGTAGGCCACTCCACCACCGCCTTCACCTTCTCTGGGTCTGGGAGCACCTGATCTTGAGCGATGATGAATCCCAGGAAGGATGTGGTCCTAGCGTAGAATTCGCATTTCTCAGCCTTCACGTACAGACGATTCTCCAGCAGTCTTTGGAGGACCCGCCTCACATGGACCTGGTGCTCGTCCCTGGACCTGGAGAAGATAAGGATGTCATCCAGGTAGACGAACACAAAGAGGCCGATGAAATCCCGGAGGACGTCATTGATGAGGCGCTGAAAGACGGCAGGAGCGTTGGTCAGCCCGAACGGCATGACGAGATACTCAAAGTGGCCGTTCGGGGTACGGAAGGCTGTCTTCCATTCATCTCCCTCCCGGATCCGGACGAGGTGGTAAGCGCTGCGTAAATCCAGCTTGGTAAACCAGGTCGCCCCCTGGAGGGAGTGAAAGGCAGTGTCCATGAGGGGCAAGGTGTAACGGTCCCTCTCAGTGATGTCATTCAGCGCTCGGTAGTCTATGCAGGGGCGGAGGGATCTGTCCTATTTCCCGACAAAGAAAAACCCTGCCCCCACGGGTGACGACGATGGGCGAATAATCCCAGCGCTCAGAGATTCCTTTAGGTATGTATTCATGGTCTCCTTCTCCGGCGCCGACAGGCTGTAGAGCCGACCAGATGGCAGGGGAGCCCCCTGGCGGAGGTTGATGGCACAGTCATATGGTCGATGCGGGGGAAGAGACATAGCTTTCGATTTGCTAAATACCATACCCAGGTCGTGAAATTCTGGAGGCACCAGTGACAGGTCCGGAGGTGCTGTATCCGCCACAGGGGGAGCCGCGGATGGGGAGCAGGCAGCGGACTGAAGGCAGGTGCCCATACAGAAGGTACTCCATGCCGATACCCCAGCGGACCTCCAGTCCAGGACAGGGTTGTGGAGGCGTAGCCAGGGATACCCCAGGATGACGGGCGACACAGAGTTGGGCAGGACGTAAAATACCATCTCCTCCCGGTGGTTCCCTGAGATGATGACTGGGACAGGCATGGTCTGGTGAGAAACTCTCCCAAGGGAGGCACGGGAGAGATGGACCAGGGAGATGGGGTGTTTTAATGCCTGACAGCGGATGCCCAATCGGGTTGCCAGGCCTTGTGAAATGAAGCTGCCCTCTGCGCCCGAATCCACCAGTGCGTGGGTGAGGTGCCCAGTGGGATTGTGGCAAAAACGGATGGGCAGCTTTAATTGGGTGAGAGAGTCTAACCGGTTGGGATCCGCGAGGCTCCCTACAGCGATTCGCGGACCCCGCCGACTGGCTTTCCGCGGGCAACGCTCCACAGTGTGTTGGTCACCTCCGCAATACATGCAGAGGCCCAACTCACGGCGGCGTTGTTTCTCCGCAGGGGAAAGCTTGGTCCAGCCCGTCACCATCGGCTCCGACTCCTCGGGGCACAATGCTGGCGGCGCCGCCAGGGGGCGAGCTTGGAACAGGTGCGGCGAGACTCCACGAGGGCGAGAAGAAGAAGACTTCCGCCCCGAGGAGCGCTCGCGCAGCCTGTTATCCAAACTTATCGCTAAGGATGTCAGCTCCGCTAGCGTCCCAGGGATATCCCGTCCAGCCAGTTCATCCCTCAGATCACTATTGAGGCTGCGGAGGAACAGGCCACAGAGGGAGCGATCCTCCCAGCCCAATTCCTCCGCCGCTACCCGGAAGTCGA
Organism: Pholidichthys leucotaenia; assembly: GCA_020510985.1. Taxonomy (NCBI): domain Eukaryota; kingdom Metazoa; phylum Chordata; class Actinopteri; order Cichliformes; family Pholidichthyidae; genus Pholidichthys; species Pholidichthys leucotaenia. The sequence continues at coordinate 429,316,388 of CM035843.1, forward strand.
CCGAGTAGTCCGCTGCCGACCGGCCTCCCTGCTGGAGAGCGAGGAGCCGATCGACCTGGACCGTCTCGGTTTGAGAATGGTCAAAGACCTCCAGAAAGCGCCTCACGAACTGGTCATAGGTGAGGGTGGCATAACTGGGCCTCGCCATTACGGCGTAGGTCCAAGTTAACGCACGCCCCTCCAGAAGATTCCCTATGTAACCAATCCGACTGTGATCCGAGGGAAAATCTCCGGGCACACGGTGGAACACGGACTCACACTGCATAATGAACCCCCGCGCTCCGCCGAGCTTACCGCTAAAGCGGGCGGGGGTCGGAATCGGTGTGAGCCGAACCGGTGCCACTGGAGCCGGCTGGACGGCCGCTGGAACAGCAGGAGCCGCGCCACCCTGGCGAGCCGGGGGGAACGGCTGTTGAGGATCCAAGCGGCCCAACCGGTTAGTTAAATTCAATAATTGATTAAAGATCACCTGTTGTTGATAAGCTATTTGATCCACCCTAGCCTCGAGAGTGGAAAACCGGTGTGCGAGCCCGCCGTCCGCCGAGCCGCTCTGCTGAAGCCGTACTGACATAACGCACGGCTCAGGAGACGCACACACACAGGCTTAGAGTAGTTCAAAGAGTTTATTAACAGCAGGAGTGAATGAGTGCGTGTCTGCGGGATGTAAATGTGTTGGTGATGGTGTCTGCTCCAGGCACAGAGGCAGGTGACCGTACAGCCGAGCAACCCTATGGAGAGAGCACAGGGAGAGGGTGACGGGCATACACCAACACAGGAGGAATTTATGGCGAGAGAAGGACTTACTTGGTGGGTCAGGACAGCTGGCACAACAAGGGGGTGAAGCCCGGAAGACAGCCACCTGGAGAGCTCCGTGCAGCAGCGAGGATTGGGCGATGGAGAGGAGATGTCCGCCGCTGGGGAATCCACCTGTGCACAGGGGAGAAGACTGAAGAGAAAAGGTAAGCGATCTTCTTACCAAAATGGTTACGCTGAAGGGAAGTATGCTCACAACGGTGAGGGACGAAGTCTGACGGCTTCAGGCCGAGCCTCCGGGCGAGACGGCCTTTATCCCTCGCCGCTGATGATTGTCAGGTGCGTGAGCAGGTGGCGCCGCTGATGAATGGCGCGGCGTGACAGACTACTCAGGAATATATTGATTATTTGATCAACGTGTTTACAGACGTGGACAAAATTGTTGGTACCCCTCTGTTAATGAAAGAAAAACCCACAATGGTCTCAGAAATAACTTGAATCTGACAAAAGTGGTAATAAATAAAAAATCTATGAAAATTAACCAATGAAAGTCAGACAATGCTTTTGAATTGTGGTTTAACAGAATTATTTAAAAAACCAAACTCATGAAACAGGCCTGGACAAAAATGATGGTACCCCTAGAAAAGATTGAAAATTATGTGACCATAGGGACATGTTCAATCAAGATGTGTCCTCTAATTAACATCACAGGTGTCTACAAACTTGTAATCAGTCAGTCGGCCTAATTAAAGGGTGACAAGCAGTCACTGTGCTGTTTGTTGACATGGTGTGTACCACACTAAACATGGACCAGAGGAAGGAAAGGAGAGAGTTGTCTCAGGAAATTAGAAAGAAAATTATGGACAAGCATGCTAAAGGACAAGCATGCTAAAGGACAACCATTCACTATGATGTCTGTCTCTCTGTGTTGGCCCTGCGATGGACTGGCGATCTGTCCAGGGTGTACCCTGCCTCTCGCCCAAAGATGCTGGGATAGGCTCCAGCCCCCCGCGACCCTAAAAGGATTAAGCAGAAGAAGATGGATGGATGGATGGATGGATGGATGGATGCTGGTCATCAATGCATAATGGTCATGATGGTGGTACACATATGATGACTGAATTATTTATGATATACGTACCAGGAATAGTGATCACCAAGGACACCTAAGGAGGCTTCTGATTCCTGATCATCTGACAGTGTATATATCAGTGCGAAATTACTCCTGATGCTTGTCATCAACTACTGATTATCAATCAACACTGGATCAATTCTACATACTGATTTTTGTTGATTACCAATCACCTTTAACAGCACCATTGCCTGGGCCAAAGTCCAGAATGTGTAAGCCGGAGGGAAGGTGTCATGTTTTGTATCAGAAGCTTAAAATTGATGAAGATACTTATATAATAATTAGTAATAGGCCTTAACTTTTAGTCCATTTGGGCCCATCCCAATGTGACAAATTATTTCAATATATGTTATGTATGTAAAATACCTTGGGTGAAAGATGAAGCAAGATGGCTGGACGAACACAGCTTTATTGATGTTGGTTAACAGTGGTTACACAGCAGGCACCTGGCAGAGGGCACCGGTCAAAGAGGCTGCAATATGGACGCCCTCCATCTTATATAGGGCGGTGCAGTAACGAGACGGAAAGTGCACGTTACTACACCACACTCCACAATAATGTGCCAAAACACTATACAACACCCCCCCCCCACTTCAGAAAAGTCCAAAACCACACAACTAATCTACATATCTAAAATAACACACAACTAATCCTGTAGTGGGGGAAAAACTTCCTCACCGTGGTCCAATTCAGCAACGACACCTATGCTCCTGTGTTGAGCAGCAGTTGCACCTCCACGCCGTCCAATTCCACTGTGCAAAATGTATTCCTTCACCTTATTGTGGTGCGCTGCAGACCCACAACCCTTGCACAGGGGTTTTCCCGGGGTAGACTTTTGGCTGGCAGCATTGGCTTCCGTAGTATTGCCGTCCAAGCTACCCTCGCTACCTGAGTCCGCAACATTTGCCGCCGCAGGAGGCTACTTTTCTAAAGCCCATCCAGGGACAAGAGTTGCAAATTAGCTAATAGCTATACACTCTATGTGCAACACATCAGATTGATTGTCTTTGATTAATTGTCTATGTTTATTGCACTGTCCCTGTCAAATAAACTAATCTACTACTACTACTACTACGCCGGCCATTGTGACTGGAGCCAGGTTAGGTCTGAAGCTAGTTTGTCTGCGGCCTCTAGCTGAAGAGCTAGTTCGATGGCTCTGGCTAATGTTAAGTCCTTGAGCGCCGTGAGTAGCCTAGCCCGCAATGCAGCGCTGCATGTGTGCTCCGCAAGCTGGTCACGAATGATTTCACCTTCTAACGGCCCAAAGCAACACTCACTAGCTAGCTGCCTCAAGTCAGAGACAAACTGATGAATAGGTTCACCTACTCGCTGATATTGCTGCTGAAAACAAATCCTCCAGACAGTCTTGCTATCCGGGGTGTGGGAATGGTTGGCTGGCAGTTCCACAACATCTTCAAAGGACTCTGAAGCTCCAAATGTTCGCAGGACTCACTGGCCCTCAATACCCAGGTTGTGAACAAGTAGCGCACGTGCTCTTAGCTTGTTGAGCTGACCAAGGTGCGCAGGACCCGCTGGCCATCAATACCCGGGTTGTGAACAAGTAGTGCACGTGTTCTTAGCTTGGTGAGTTGACAGAAGTCCAGCCCAGTGATGTACGTGTGGAAAGCCTCAAACCACATGGGCCAAGGCACCGGCGTTCACCCCGGAGCTCGAGAAAGGGGCAAAGTGGTGTAATACATGCCACCATGAGTTAATCCTTGATTGCCAAATGTTATGTATGTAAAATACCTTTGGTGAAGGATGAGGCAAGATTGCTGGACGGACACACCTTTATTGATGTTGGTGAACAGTGGTTACACAACAGGCACCTGGCAGAGGGCACCAGTCAAAAGGCCACAAGATGACCACCACCCTATATAAGCCCTCCGCCTTATATAGGGTGGTGCAGTGATGAGACGGGAAGTGCACGTCACTACACTGCACTTCACAATAATGTGCTAAAACACAATACAACATTCCCCCCCTTTAGAAAAGTCCAAAACCACACACAATTGAACCCCCCCCCTCCCAAGTCGGGACACGAATCATGCATGAACATAACGAAAAACAATGTACTAAAATGGCCTAAAACATTCAAACAAAATAACCTAAAATACGACTGACGGGTGGACTACTGTGCAGCCCGCACGGTGGGGTGGATTATTCTGCCACCCATAACTAAAAAAAGTCCGTACATAAACAAAAATTACACGTTGTGCTCCTAAACTAAGCAAAATACATAAAATAATCCCAGATTACAACACACTCACACACACACACACACACACACACACACACACACACACTCACACACACACACACTCTCACACACACACACACACACACACACACACACACACACACACACACACACACTCTCACACACACATATATAAACTATATATGTCTGTGTGTGTGTGTGTATATATATATTTTATAGTAATATGTACATATGTATATTAGCTGCTCTTGCTTGCTTGGTTTTTTTTCTTGCCTTCTGATTGTTGCTCTGAGTGTTGCTATCCCTGTGCTGTTGCAATCCTGGAATTTCCCCGTTGTGGGACTAATAAAGGCTTATCTTATCTTATCTTATCTTATATATAAGCTCCTATATATATATATAAGGTCCTTATATATAAGCTCCTAAACTAAGCAAAATACATAAAATAATCCCAGATTACAGCATGATATATATATATATATATATATATATATATATATATATATATATATATATATATATATATATATATATATATATATATATATATATATATATATATATATATATCAAAACACAAGAACTAGCAACACTTTAATCATTTACAGCACTGTTCCTTGGGCAGAAGGAGTAGAACCAGCATGGAGGGGCTCAGGGCAGCCTCTCAGCAAGCGCACCCCTGGAAGCAGCAGACCCTCGGGACAATGGCGATCTTCGGGACGATGGAGCCTCGCTTCTTCACCACCGACACCTGCTCTCATCCAGCCTTGTCACCTGGAGCCCCTTCCCGGACACGCCAAACTGATTGGCGTGCCTCACTGAGCCATCGGACAACCTGAATTAAGCTGTGCCCAGCTTAGCCACTATGCACAGACACCCTCGATGTTTAGCTGGCTGTCGTCTGGCCCATCTTCACCTTGGATGTTCTTCACCCCAAACCTGAATAAAGTCCAAAACCCTCAGCGGGGCCCGGCTCGACCTGAAATGGTGCTGCTGAGCATGCAGTTCATCCATACTCGTCGGTTTGGCGCTGACCTCTTCTAAAACCATTGTAGTGTTCACCATCGTAGCTGCAGATCCTCCATCCCCCTGCAGCCAAGCTCCAGAGGCATCTGGGGCTAGCACATCGGTGTTACTTTCCGGCACAGGCGCCTCACCGCCACACTCTGTACCCCCTCTACCGTTTCCCCAGCACCAGCACCGAGACCCTCCTGCGCCAAACCTGAGTGAAGCTTGAGCTGCTTGACTACCATGGTGTCTGTTAGCTTTTCATCCCACACAACGTCCTCATCAACCACTGGAACTGGAGGGTTCCACTGGCCACAACCTGACCATTCGTTCCCGGCGTCGTCTTTTATGGCAAAACCCAGTCTGTAAAACAAATCACAGCCCATGATGTTATCGCCTTGGGCTGTCACATGGAATATGATGACAACCAGATTTGCAGACTTGCATCGGACCGTTAACTCCAAGGTACCAACCATGCACAGCCTGCAACCTCCATAATCATACAACAGTGCCGAGTTACCTCTAATCCTGTAGTGGGAGAAAAATTTCCTCACCGTGGCCCAATTCAGCAATGACCCCTACGCTCCTCTGTCGAGCAGCAGTGGCACCTCCACGCCGTCCAATTCCACTGTGGAAAATGTGTTCCTTGGCTTTATTCGCCTTATTGCAGTGCGTTGCGGACCCACAACCCTTGCACAGGGGTTTTCCCGGGGTAGACCTTCGGCTGGCAGCGTTGGCTTCCATAGAATTGTCATCCAAGCTATCCTCGCTACCCAAGTCTGCAACATTTGAAGCAACAGGAGGCTCCGGCAGCCATTGTGACTGGTGCCAGGTTAGCTCCAAAGCTAGCTTGTCTGCGGCCTCCAGCTGGAGAGCTAGTTCGACGGCTCTGGCTAATGTTAAGTCCCTGGGCGCCATGAGTAGCCCAGCCTGCAATGCGGTGCTGCATGTGTCCTCCGCAAGCTGATCACGAACCATTTCATCTTTCAATGGCCCAAAGTGACACTCGCTAGCTAACTGCCTCAAGTCAGAAACAAACTGATGAATAGACTCACCTACCTGCTGATATCACTGCCGAAAAAGAATCCTCCTGACAGTCATGCTATCCGGGGTGTGGAAATGGTTGGCTAGCAGCTCCACGTCTCCAAGTTCATCTTCAAAGGACTCTGAAGCTTGGAGTGTGCACAGGACTCACTGGCCCTCAATACCCAGGTTGCTACCGGGAGCTCGAGAAAGGGGCGAAATGGTGTAATACACACCTCCATGAGTTAATCCTTGATTGCCAAATGTTTATGTAAAATACCTTGGGTATTGAGGCAAGATGGGTTGACGAACACAGCTTTACTGATGTTGGTGAACAGTGGCTACACAGCAGGCACCTGGCAGAGGGCACCGGTAAGAGTCCACAATATGGACGCCCTCCGCCTTATATAGGGCGGTGCAGTGACGTGACGAGAAGTGCACATCACTACACCACACTTCACAATAATGTGCCAAAATGCTATACCAAAATGCTATGCAACAATATGGTTAGTCTATTCTAGTTAAGTAGGCTATGTATAACAAGGCCCCAACCCTCCCCCAGCTGACTTCACCATCCAGACAGCTTGGCAAGAGGAATGGGAGACCAAGGAGGTCCTAAACAAACACCTGGTGACAAACCCCAACCAACAGGTCCCGGGCACCAACCTCCCAAGGAGACAGTGGTCTACACTCAATCGCTTCAGGACTGGACATGGCCCCTGCTTGGCCAGCCTTCACAGATGGGGCAGTAGCCCTAGCCCACTGTGCGCATGTGGAGAGGAGCAAACAATGGAACACATCATAGAGGCTTGCCCGCTCCAAAGACTGGAAGGAGGATTACACACTCTCCATACAGCAAACCAGGAGGCAACTGCTTGGCTTGAGGACTTTGCATTCACTAAATAAATAAATTACAAGGCCCAGATCTACATCATCACAGAAAATATGTAAGGCTTTTTTCTGTCAAATTTTTACCTCATTTTAAATAGGACCTTTGTGAAAAGGTTGTGATCCCATATTTTACAATTTAGATTAGCCCAAGGCACTTAACCCCTTGATGCCTGTCGTCGTGAATTCGCATCAAACCGCTTCCGCTCCAAATGCCACCAAAATACCGTCTGTATTCCTCCACTTCCGGTTGGAGCACTTCCAACACATACCTAGGAACCTTTTGCAAGCATTAATTTCTCGTAGGAACGGTCAGAGACGGAGCACCATCATTTCCTGATTGCTAGGGTTAGGGTTAGGGTTAGGGTTAGGGTTAGGGTTATAGTTTGGCAGTCATGAGAGTTGAAAATACTGAAAATAACTTTGTTGCATAAATAAAAGACTATTCATACTTGAGATGGGAACAGGTGCTTTTTTACCTTTTTTTACCATAGATGCCTGTTGTCGCTAATTTTCGTCATACCTAAAATTATATCTATTTTATGTGCTATAGTCAAATTAACTTTCTCAACTTAATTTAGCATCTACTTGAAAGCAAAAACACAAGTGAAATTTTTTTTTCATAATTGGAAATAAATTCAGGCATTAAGGGGTTAATAGCAAGATTAAAGCATTGCATACTATTTGAATTTATTCATATAGGACTATCATTAGGACTATTAGTTCGATGTCGATCAATCGCCAGTTCCTGTTAATCGATCCATTTCTGTGTTTTGGTGCTTGGTTTTTTACTACTGTCCCGGCTTCTGACAACTGAGTTTGAATTACTGACTGGACAAATTTATCCAGAGATCCTTGTTTCAACCCCTGTGTGGCTTAAGATGCCGATAATCGCATTTATGGACTTGGAAAATGGGAGCGGAGCTGAGTGGCAAGCCACTCAGCTAGCTAAACAGCTGTTCAGTTAGCTGTTAAGTCAACATAAATTGTCTGGGATCATGGGTCCTGAGAAAGCTCAGCAGGCTGAGGTGATGGACGATATTAAAAAGGCGCTCGACTTCTTAGCTGAAGAGGTTTCTGCTGTAAGGCTGCAGCAGAAAAATATTCTGGGCCTGTTCGAGGAGGTAAAAGTGCTGACAGAGTGGCAGACCAAGAACAATACACCCGGGTGAACAACGTGATCATCACAGGGCTCCACATTAAACCTGAAACATATGCTCGGGTGGTGGCCGCGGATAGCGGAGGGGGACTCAGTGAGCTGGAAGCCAAATCCACTGAGCAACAGGTGGCGGCTTTCCTGCAGTGCATTCCAAAGGAACACAGCTGGACTGTAAAACCATTGAGGTCTGCTACCCTCTACCCAGGAAAAGCAACAGCAACAAACCAGCTTTCTTCATGAGGTTTGTCAACAGAAAACACAAGACTGCACTGTTAAAACAAGGTAGGAAATTGAAAGGAACGAACATTTACATAAACAAGCACCTCACAAAACAAAATGCAGATATAGCCAGAAAAGCAAGATACCAGAGAAAGCAAAAAAAAGATTTAAAATTGACAAGAAACTGTAAAATACACATCGAATTAAATGGAACACCTGAAGAAGCCAAAATCATTAACATCAGCATTATGGAACTGGATGTTATGTCTAGAAAACTGGAAGGACTGACAGAGAGTGGCGTTTGCTGGGAACACAAACTTTATTACAAAAAACACTATTATGGTTGTACAGCAGTTTTAACGGTTGGGAGGCTGAGTGCCAAACGAGAGCTGAAAGAGGCTGTAAAATGGCGGTCCCTCACATTTATATGTTTGGCGTGATCCACGTCATCATGCTGATGCTGACCAAATTTGTGGTTTTCCTTACACCACATTCACCACCACCCCTCCCTGGAAAAACAGAACAACAAATATGTTCGAATTGACCCTCCCCAATTTGGTACAGTGAAAGAACCCCAAACTAGCTAGGGCCAGCAGGTAGACTACTGCATCGCCCAGCGCGGCTGAGTGATTTATTATGCCACTGTTCACTGGCAGCCGCGCCCCTAGCTGAACAGTCCTTCTATTACTGAGGAAGGCAGTTCAGTTCAAGGGGCCCTGAGGCGAACCTGTGGTGGACATGCCCCTGGAAGTGCAGAGGCCTGCAGACCGGGATTGTCTTCTTCGAAACCCCAGTCCACGTTCCACACTGTGTGAGTCGACTCCCGCGTAGCTGTGTCATCTGGAGCAGCTGCTCGAACTCGGTGAGGGCGGTTGGTGTGCCACACCAAACCATCTGCTGGCTGGAAAGTTGCTAGCCCCAGCTGCACGGTGATCTTGATGGGTACCGGTAGTAGCGGAGATGGTGTGGAGGCCAACTGCGGATCTGGTACCTTGGTTCTGCGGACCCGGACCCAGTCTATCACTGTGAGTGGTGCTTTGTTCGGTTGCATTTGGCGTCATGGTTGTGATGGTGTGGCTCTCATGTCTGCTGTGGGGCATCCACCAGGTTGTGGTGGTTCTGCTGCGTCCTGTTGGGTCACAGACTCTTCATCCTGTGACTCAGCAGCATCTTCTGGAGGCTGATGTCGGTCGTGAATTCTGAAAGCATCGGGTGGCTCTACTACACAAACATTTTGTTGGGTTGCAGACTCTTCATCCTGCAGCTCAGCGGTGGCTCCTGGAGGCTGGTGCTGAGCGTGGATTTGGAAGTAGTCCAGTCTCTTCTCCCCCTCTCCTGGGAAGTCTTGTTGTGGTGATGTGTTGCTGTCACCGTTGGTAGAACCTCCTGTACCCTCGTCATCGTCTTCTGGGTGTGTTGCGGCCAACTCATCATCGTCGGTCAAATGGAGCCCTTTACTGTCGTGGATGGAGAAGCCCAGTTGATAAAACAGGTCACATCCTCATATGTTGTCTCCATGCATAACCACTTGGAAGACGAAATCAGTAACGGCTCTTGAATCGTAGCAGACCGTTACTATGATGGTCCCTACATTAGTGACCCAGTAGCCACCATACCCATTTAGCTCCGCTGGGTTTTTCCTGATCATGTGGTTGGGAAAGAACTTCTTCACGGTGACCCAGTTCAACATCAATCTCACTGCGGTGGTGTCAAGCAGGAGCGGTAAGCTGAAGTTGTGCAGCCCTACCATGCAGAATGCGTATGCCGCACCTCTGGAACTCACTGTATGGATGGTAGTCACTGGTGAGTGACTTGAACTGACCAGCAGGCTCAGCAGTGGTGCTGACCGGCAAACCTTGGTGAATTGGTTGAATTTGCCACATGGCTGTAAGCAAGGGGGCAATGATGTATCATTGCCCCCTTGCTGGGCAGGAACGTGCTCTCTCTTGGAGCATTGGGGAGCCGCAGTTGCCACATGAGAAGTGCCTAGTGGTGTTCTTCTGCTCCACAGTGTTTACTTTGGCCTCTTCTGCCATGTCACCAGGCCCTTCTGTGGTTTCCACATGTGCTAGCGGTGTCTGGCTTGGCTGCTGTTGTTGTTGCTGCTAAACACCTAGCTCTGATGTTAATCACTGGACTTAATGACTACAGACCTGTAGCGCTCACCTCTGTAGTCATGAAGTCCTTTGAGCGCCTGGTCCTGTCCCACCTCAAGTCCATCACCACCCCTCTCCTGGACCCGCTGCAGTTTGCCTACCGAGCCAACAGGTCTGTAGACGACGCAGTCAACCTGGCCCTCCACTCCATCCTGCAGCACCTGGACTCCCCGGGAACCTACGCCAGGATCCTGTTTGTGGACTTCAGCTCCGCATTCAACACCATCCGCCCCGCTCTGCTCCGGGACAAGCTGTCCCTGCTCAACGTGCCTGACTCCCTCTGCAGGTGGATCACCGACTTCCTGACGGACCGGAGGCAGCATGTGCGGCTGGGAAAGACTGTCTCAGACTATACTAGCATCAGCACCGGATCACCCCAGGGCTGTGTACTTTCCCCCCTACTCTTCTCCCTTTACACCAACTCCTGCACCTCCAGCCACCAGTCTGTCAAGTTGATCAAGTTTGCGGACGACACCACCCTCATCGGGCTCATCTCCAACGGCGACGAGTCCGCCTACAGGAGAGAGGTGGCCCAGCTGGCGTCCTGGTGCAACAATAACAACCTGCAGCTGAACGCTCTGAAGACAGTGGAGATGATTGTAGACTTCAGGAAAGTCACTACCCCTCTGCCCCCCCCCTCACCCTCTCAGGCTCTCCCATCACCACTGCTGATTCCTTCCGCTTCCTAGGCACTACCATCACCAGGGACCTCAAATGGGAGCCGACCATCAGCTCACTCATCAAAAAAGCCCAGCAGAGGATGTTCTTCCTGCGGCAGCTGAGGAAGCTCAAGCTACCCACCAAGATGTTAGTGCAGTTCTACACAGCCATCATCGAGTCCATCCTCACCACCTCCATAACCGTGTGGTACGCAGGAGCCACTGCCAGGGACAGACTAAGGCTGCAGCGCGTCATGCGCACTGCTGAGAAGGTGATCGGCTGCAAGCTCCCATCTCTCCTGGATCTGTACATCTCCAGGACCCGGAGGCGTGCTGGCCGGATCATAGCCGATCCCTCACACCCTGGTCACGTACTGTTTGCCCCCCTCCCCTCTGGTAGAAGACTTCGGTCCATCCAGACTAAAACCTCCCGTCACATGAACAGCTTCTTCCCCTCTGCCATCAGACTGCTGAACACTAAGTGACTTATTGACTCTCGTGCACCATGTACAGCAGCTCAACCAGACTCATGTCAATCATCACTGTTTTCTTCCTGCATTACCGACTGCACTATATAGTTCTCCACAGTATCTGCTGCTCGCTAATATATTTTAACTGTTGACCAGTATCACTTAATCTTATTCTACACTTTATTACATGTATAGTTTATTTCTTTTATCTTATCATGTTTAATGTTGCAGCATTGTACCGAGACAAATTCCTAGTTTGTGTACTACATGAACAATGGCAATAAACCTGATTCTGATTCTGATTCTGATTCTGAACCTGTTGGTGGACTTTAGTTGGAATGCTAGCTCAATGGTCTAAGCTAGCATCATGTTGTTTGGCACTGTTAGCATCTTTGTCTGCAGCTGCAAGTTGCTAGTGTGCTCAGCCAACTAGTTCCGCACCATTTTGTCCTCCAACAAACTGAATCTGCACATGCTAGCTAGGTGGCAAAGGTCTGCAACAAATTGTTGTGTTGTCTCTGCGGTCTTCTGTTACCATTGGCGAAACCTAATGCGCCACGCCAGCATGTTGTCAGCCCAATGACCTGGACATCCTTGCCCTTTGGTCTACAGATACAGCGCTCAAACTCAAGGAGACGATGATGCAGTAGGGCAGTCCTACTCTCCACTGTGACATCTCCACTGGCCGCCCCTGCCCTGTTGCCCCTGCGTCTTGGCGCCGTCGAGTTTTCAGCTCAGTTCACTCCCTCTCTCACCCTGGAGTTTGGGCGTCAGTAAAACTGGTCGGAGCCAAGTTTGTCTGGCCCGGCCTCCGCAGGGATGTCAAGGGGTGGACGGCCACAAGCTTGGCAAATCAATGCACTAAAGTCCACCAGCACACCAAGGCACCCCTGGTACTGATTCAGATTCTGGCTAAATGTTTTGACCATGTGCATGTGGACCTGATGGGTCCTCTATCCCCCTTTGCAAGGTTTTATGCACCTGCTCACCATAGTGGATTGGACCACTAGGTTGCCAGAGGCAGTCTCTTTGTCCTCCACCTTAGCCGCGGATGTGGCATGCACTTTTCTTTCTTCCCGGGTTGTGCGTTTTGGCACCCCATCAGATATTACCTCTGATAGCCCCCCACCACCACCACCAGTTCGTGTCGGAGCGCTGGTCGGCGCTTGCAAGGTCATTGGGAGTGCAGGTACACCTTACTACAGCGTACCACCGTCAGGCTAACGGCTTGGGTGAACGTTTTCTCCGGTCACTGAAAGCGGCATTGCATGCTGTGCTCTCTTATGGTAATTGGGTGGATCGTCTGCTGTGTGTGATGCTTGGGTTGTGTTCAGCTCCTAAGGAAGATCTTGATGTTTCGCCTGCTGAGCTGGTTTTTGGGCAACCATTCCGCATTCTGGGAGAGTTTTTGAGTAAAAGTTCCACCCGGCAGGCCGGCCCCGCCATCTACCCCTTTTCGTCCGATGGCATACTGGCTCTGAGCCCCGTTCATCACTGTGTTCCGCGAATGTTTGTGCCTACTGAGTTCAATGCAGCCCATTTCATTTTTGTGCGCCATGATGCACACCGCTTGCCTCTCCAACTCCCTTATGACAATGCATTTCAGGTTCTGGAGATGGGGCCTAAGAGTTTTGTGCTAAAGATGGGTGGGTGTAAAGAGTGGGTCACATTAGATAAGCTTAAGCCGATGCACGTTATGGCGGATGAGCTTATGGTTCCAGCCCAGATTCCCCATCGGGGTTGCCCCCCTTCTAAGACCCCGGCTAGATCTACACTCGATGAGTTTTCTGGTTTTCAGCCTGCTATGGACTGTGTTTCACCTGCCCATTGTCCACGAGGACGTCCCGCACGAAAGGTTTCTCTGGTGGCTCCGGTTGGAGGACAGCACAGCTGTTATGCCAGGCTCATCAGGCCCCCAGTGAGAGACTGATTTTGACTACGGGAGTCCCCTCTGGGTGTTCAGTGTGTGTGTGTGTGTGGGGGGGGGTGCTGTGTGCCACACTGAACAGGTACCTCTCACCCAGTGGGACTTGGGGTTGGGGGCGTGGTTTGTGTTTCCCAGTTTTGGAGTCTGGGAGTGATTATCATGAGATGTTTGGTGACAGTTGAGGAGTAAAGATAAAAATCCACTTTTGGCTCTTGTCTGTTTCTTCCTCTTACCACAGTGCCAAGTATCAAAAATACTGAAATTTATTTTGTTTGCAGATGACACAAATATCCTTTGCACTGGTGAGAATTTACAGCGGGTTTCAGATGTGTTTACAACAGAAATGAAAAGGTTAAAGCAGTGGTTAACAAAAATAAATAAGATTATGTTGTTTGGAAATCATAAAATAAATTATGAAATAATGGTAATGATAGATGATACCAGAATTGAAATAGTGCAAGAAATAAGTTTCTGGGGGTGACGCTAGACAATAAAATCTGCTGGAAACCTCACATTAGTCACATCTGGGCCAAGTTAGCAAAATTACTGGGATACTGAGGAATATAAGACACATTTTGGACTATAAATCATTACACTTACTCTACAATTCGCTGTTTTTACCATGTCTTAACTACAGTGTAGAAGTCTGGGGAAACACCTACAAAACCAACCTACAGCCAATATGCACATTACAAAAAAAGCTGTAAGGATAATAAATAATGTAGGATATAGAGCCCACACCAATTCACTGTTTTTAAAGTCACATGCCAAAAAGTTCATGGATTTAGTCAAATTTAAGTCAGCACAAATAATGTACAGGGCAATTAATAATCAATTTTCAACCAACATACAAAAAATATTCAAAGAAAGAAACAATGATTACAATTTCAGAGGAGACTTAAACTTTACAAAACCTATGGTTGGCACAACAAAGAAAAGTATGTGCATATCTGTCTGTGGTGTAGATTTGTGGAACAGTCTGGAGCTAGAAGTGAAACTATGTACAAACAGAAACCAATTCAAAAAGAGGTATAAACATTATTTGCTAAAAGGATATATGTTAGAGGTGTAGTATTAATATGTAAGATGCATTAAACTTACTCTGGGACACTGTCTGAATACCTGCATAGTAGGTGGGACGGTACTGTGTTTTGGGCTGGGTATATACTGTATGTATGCATATGTATGGACTGTATGTATGCAAGGATGGATGTGTGTAAATGTTGATATGTTTAAAAATATAGTTTATAATGTGTATTTGGGACTCTAAATAGAGGTAATACAGTATGTACATACACTACTCACAAAAAGTTAGGGATATTTGGCTTTCGGGTGAAATTTATGAAAAATGTAAAAAGTTCACGCTACAGTAATATTATATCATGAAAGTAGAACATTTAAGTAGAAGCATGCAGTGGTGATTTCCTCATATCAAACAATTTTTTGAAACTAAAGCCAACAACAGTGGTGGGTATACCACAACAAAAAATGCCAATGTCTCAATAACTTGTCATGTGTCCCTGAGGTTCAATTACAGCTTAACAACATCTCATGCTGTTCACAAGTCGACTTATTGTCTGCTGAGGCATGGCATTCCACTCTTCTTAAAGGGCGGCCCTCAGGTCATTGAGGTTGTGGAGCTCAGGGTTACGAGCCTCTACACGGCAACTCAGCTGATTCCATAGGTTTTCTATGGGATTCAGGTCAGGAGAAAGTGCAGACCACTCCATCTGAGGTACCCGAGCCTCCAGAAGCCGCTCCCTAATGATGCAACCTCAGTGAGCTGAAGCACTGTCGTCCATGAAGATGAAATTAGGCCTGTTTTGTTCATGCAGGGGCACAATGACTGGATTAATGATGTTAATAATGTTATTCAGGTAGTATCGGCTTGTCACTGTACCATTCACAAGGTGTAGGGCAGTTCTGTATTGACTAGACACACCTGGCCAGACTGTAACACCACCATCACCAAAGGCTCAACAGTGGCTGATGTATAGCGCTCTTCTTGATGTCTCCAACATCGTTGGCAGCCATCATTTCTGCCCAGCGTGAATCAACTTTCATCGGAAAACAGCACTGAGGCCCACTGGTCCCTCGTCTAGCATAAAAGCTCCCTGGCCCATGCAAGACGATGACGCCTTTGCCTGGTGTTGTGTCAGGTACCTTTGCAGGTCGCCTAGCACGCAGACCACACTGACGTAAATGGTTTTGAAGGGTCTGACGTGACACTTCGGTGCCTCTCGCCTCCCATAAATGTGCCTGGAGTTGAAGATCATTGATCATCTGGTTCTGCAGGGCACTATTCACAATGAAGTGGCCATCAGCGTGGGATGTGGCCAAAGGACGTCCACTTCTATGCCTTTCTGTGACTCTTCCAGTCTCTGTATCTCTGTTGCAACCTGCTGATGACACTCTGTGACATTCTAAGCTCAGTGGCCACTTCCCTCTGAGAACATCCTGTTTGAAGCATCACAATGGCGAGGTACTGTTTATCAATTGTTAGGTATCGTCTTGGTCTCATGATGTCAAAATGTGAACAGCATGATGATGACTGTTTAAATACCAGTTCTCACTGATCCAGAAAATTTATTCGTTGATTCATGGATCAAACACCTGTTGTGAATTTTGCCATTAAGCACCTTGTTAAAGAACAGCAAGTTATTTTTTTTATTTGATTTTGTGTATTTTATTGATCCCCAGAGGGGAAATTCAGGGCATCCACCTAGATGGATGAAGCAGCCATGGTACAGCACTATCCCTTCACCATTCACACACACATTTAACACCTAGGGCCTCTTTAGAGTCTCCAATTAACCTAACCTGCATGATTTTGGACTGTGGGAGAAATCCGGGAGTAAACCCACACAGACACGGGGAGAACATGCAAATGCCACACAGATCACTGTTGGTTAGGGGCTGGGATCGAAACCGGGATCCCATGGCTAAGGGTGAGTTGCTGTGCTGCCCAGTGCTAACCACTGCACCACCGCACCGCCCGTTATGCAAGTTATATAAAAAGTGCTGAAATACTGAACAATTAGAAATGTGCATTCAAAAGGTTAGAGAAGGTCAAATTAAGATCACCTGTAAAGGTTATGGTGCATTTTAGGCGCATCGTGAAATTTCACTCAGAAGCCGAGTATCACTAACTTTTTTGTGAGTCGTGTATTTCACATGGGTTGCATTTAGGGAAAAGAGGAGTTGGAGTAAATGCGTATTAACTTCTTCCTTCTCCTTTTCTAACACTGTAGACTATGCCACTTTCTTTATAACATTTATTATTTGGTTTTTTTTTTTGCTCCAAATAAAGTATTTCATTTCATTTCATTTCACATGCCTAAACACATTTACTGTGTGCATTACTCACAGGTCTCGTCACCTTGGCTTGACTTTTCCCATTGTCCACCCTTCCCAAGGCTGCTAAACATAATGCCAACTTGATTTCTTGAGTTGTGCAAGATTATAAGCTGTGTCTCCATACCATCCATCCATCCATCCATCCATCCATCCATCTTTTTCCGCTTAATCCTTTTCGGGTGGCGGGGGGACTGGAGCCTATCCCAGCATCTTTGGGCGAGAGGCAGGGTACACCCTAGACAGACAGCCAGTCCATCGCAGGGCCAACACAGAGAGAGAGACAACCATTCACTCTCACAGTCATACCTAAGGACAATTTAGAATCCTCAGTTTGATGTCAATTAACCTAACGCATGTTTTTGGCATGTGGGAGGAAACTGGAGAAATCCCAGAGTAAACCCACGCAGACATGGGGAGAAAATGCCAAGAAGTTCAAAATCTGTTAATTTTTTGGGAAGTTATTGAGGTAAAAGTGGCACCGTTTACTACTAAACCCATTCATTTGCCATTTACTTGCTGAGTGTTTTGGGTGTACTAATATGGTGGCCACAGAGTTTTCGGTGGCTTCATTTCTGGCGGCCAATCCAGGTTTTTTATTGAGATCAGTGTTGAAACCCCCTCAACCCACCTTTCTTAGACAACTATATCATACAACAGGGCTATTCAATTACAAAATCAGTTGGGCCACAATTTGAAATCAAGACATGTAACTGGGCCACACATGCTCAGCGATCTGTTGAATATGACAAATTTCAAACCAACACAGTGTCATAAATTCCCGTGCGGCATTACACAGCTCACAAGGGAGAGAATGAAAAGCCCAATTGCGTGAGTAGAAAGTGCCATTTTATTTAACAAGTCACAAAATTAACAGTTCAGCTTGACCACACAAATACAGGAAGTTGAAAATGATGAATTAAAGCCACCAGACATACAGAGCACCTGTCGGATGCTCTACAGCCCAGTCAAGGGGAAGCCTAGTGCCACAGTACTACTGCTACATGACACTTACGGGGCTGGAGCGATCCCGGGGCGATCCGTGTAGCCTGGAGGATGAAGAGGGTGAACAGGGTCGGCCGATTACACCAAGGGATTAACCAAACTTGAAGTGCTTGGCTGAATAATAGCAGGTAATGAAAATTCATACGTGAAGAGCTTGGTGCTGCGTATGGAGGTGAATTCTCCGACAATCTCTTTCCACAAACGCAGCAAAGAAATACTCCTGATGCTAACGAGGAAAGAGATTGCCGGTGAGAGAAAGCATGGGCTGAACGTGATTGGACCTGGTCTGTGAGAGAGCGTGTATGAGCATGTGAATGGGAATGAATGGAGCGTGTGCATGTGTGTGTGTATGTGTGTGAACACCCATGACAGTACAGCTGATGGCACTTGACAGGAGAAGGGGGCGTGCCCAAGCTGTCAGGGAACGGAGGCCCAATAGCTCCCTGAAGCGCCCTGTGGAAAATAGGACAAAACATAACAATAAGTCAGAACTGGGTTTGGAATAGCCAAACCCAGATTCATGACACACACCCACCGAAGGGTGGACACCAGACACCCTAGTACCATCAGCCAAAAAGAAAAGAAACAACATCCCTCAAGGGACCCCCCCTCGGCAACAAACACTAACCCGCGATGGTCCCGGTCTGGGACGTGGCTGCACCTGCGATGGTCCCGGTCTGGGACGTGGCTGCACTTGCGATGGTCCCGGTCTGGGATGTTGCTGCACCCGTGATGGTCCCGGTCTGGGACGTGGCTGCACTTGGCAGTGGACTCCAGCTGGATCTCTGCTGCACCGGCGGTGGACGCCGGCAGGAACTGTGCCGCACCTGCGGTGGACCCTGGCTGGGGCTCTGCTGCACCCACAGTGGACCCCGGCTGTGGCTCTGCTGCATCTGCAGTGCGCTCTGGCTGGAGCACCATTGCACCTGTGGTGACCCCCTTTGGGGGCCTCATTGCCCCCGCGGTGGCCTCCCCAGCGAGTGTGGTGATGCTCCTCACGTCACCTGACGCTAGACCCCGATCCTCGACGGCCTCCGACGAGACCAGCAGCTCTTTGGTGACCCCGGCCAGGGGCTCCAAACCCGAGGGGAAAAAAAGAGAAACCGGGTCAGGGTCACCAGCAGCGGCAGAGCCCGGTGTGGAGGCGCCGAGGGCTACTGTGAGCTGCCCCGAGTCCACCTCACCATGAGTTGGGCAGTGTGACATTGACATTGACATTGCTGACATAATGGAGCACACTTGCCTGAACTCTGGCTCCACCGCCGTCCAGGACTCTGGTGATCTAGGGTGCGCAGGTTCCCTCAGTCCGTCGGGTGCTTCACCCCCATCGTCCTCCTCCGAGAAAACTGGGCCTGCGTCGTCGTCTGTGGGTAACTCAGATTGTAGCAGCTCCTCACTGGTGACCCTAGGATGGAGCTCGAACGGGATAAGAGAGAATAAGAGAGGAGGAACGGTTAGGGTCATCGGCAGCGGCAGAGCCCGGCGAGGGGGGTCCAAATGCGGCTGAGAGCCGCATTCAACTCCTCTCCCCAAGAGCCAGACAAGATCCCTCCACCATAGACAGATGAACTACTAGAGAGATTACTTGCCTGTGCTTAACCTATATCGTCGTCCAGGACTTCGACGATGACGCCCCAGGTCCCATCAGCTGGAGGTCTGGTCCGGTGGAATGACTCTGCTGCAGCGGCCCCCGCAGCCAGTGTGATGGTGGTTGCAGTCGTGGTACTCTCATGCGCCATCCTCCACACCGCCAGCTCTTCTGGCGTGGTGGCCATGGATGACCTTTTCGCTGGCCCATGGACAGGACCCCCCGGGCCTCCGGCTCCTCTTTCCCTGAGCGATCTGGATCAGAATCAGAATCAGAATCAGAATCAGATTTATTGCCATTGTTCATGTAGTACACAAACTAGGAATTTGTCTCGGTGCCATGCTGCAACATTAAAAACATGATGAGATAAAGAGATAAACTAAAAAAATAAAGGACTAAAATGTGCAATAAGTGTAGAAAAATAAGTCATAATAATAATAATAATAATAATAATAATAATAATAATAATAATAATAATAATAATAATAATAATGAGTAATACTAGTCAAGGCAGTTTTAAATAAATTAGCAAGTAGCAGATAATATGGGGTACCACAGTGCAGTTGATAATGCAACAGAAAAACAGTGATGAATGTCATGAGTCTGGTTGAGCTGCTGTACGTAGTGCACGAGAGTCAATAAGTCACTTAATGTTCAGCAGTCTGATGGCAGAGGGGAAAAAGCTATTCATGTGCTGGGAGGTTTTAGTCCGAATGGACCGAAGTCTTCTACCTGAGGGGAGGGGGGCAAACAGTACGTGACCAGGGTGTGAAGGATCGGCTATGATCCGGCCAGCCCGCCTCCGGGTCCTGGAGATGTACAGGTCCTGGAGAGATGGGAGCTTGCAGCCGATCACCTTCTCAGCAGTGCGCATGACGCGCTGCAGCCTTAGTCTGTCCCTGGCAGTGGCTCCTGCATACCACACAGTTATGGAGGAGGTGAGGATGGACTCGATGATGGCCGTGTAGAACTGCAAGGTCCAGGACCGATGGGCTCATAGGAGCACATAGAAAGGAGTTGGTGAGACCAGGTAGAAGAGCACTATATGCCGCTGGGGCGGAGAACTCAGGGGGCTGCACACCCTGAGTCTCCTTGCCAGGAGGCAGACAAAATTGTTCATTGACCGTGAAAATTAAATGAGAAGAAACTTGCCTGTTCTCCTGGCACTGGAGGTCTCCAGCGGCCTCTGAGGTGTTCTTTCTCCTCTCCTGGCATTCCTCATTGGGCTGCGGCTCCTCCTCCCTTGTGGTAAATTCCTTTAATCTTTCAGCCATCTCCGGGAGGAGCCATGGCTTCACTTCCAAGATGAAGTCTGTCTCTGCCAGGAGAGCCAGCCTACGTTCCCCCAATTCCTCCCGTAACAGAGTGGAGCATGGCTCAGAGGGGGAGGCGGAGCTGTCGTAAGCGGGGCTGGATGCTTCTTGCAGCGGGGATTCCTCCCTCTCCTCCTCCTGGCCGACTCGGGAATTAGATAATCCAGAATGCAAAGCACTGCGCTAGGCAATGGATCACCCTTGCAGAAAAGCCCAGCTTTCTCTGGAAAAACAAGCGCAGTGGCTGCGAGGAGCTCTGGCACTGGGACATTCTAGCCGATTCCTCACATAGCGCGGTGAAGATGTCCCGAAGGATCTCCATTGCCTCTGGATGATCCCAGAGGCTGTCTTGCTCCATCACCCTCCTCGCGGTGTCCCGAGCCTGTCGAACAGCCAGGGAGGAACAGGGCTTCTGCGTCCATGAAAAGATCTCCTCCAGGAAGCACAACGAGCGCAGCACCTCAGCAACGCACCCTCTCCACCATGTTGACACTAGAGGAGGAAGAGAAAAAGGCGTGGAAAGGAAAAGAAAAACTTTTCTACTCCACTGGGTTTTTTTCTGACTGGTCGGAGCATTCTGTCATAATCCCCCGTGCGCCTCGTAATGGCGCATGAGGGAAGGAATGGAAAACCAAATTGGGTGAGTAGAAAGTGCAATTTTATTAAACAAGCCACAAAATAAAAAGTTCAGCTTGACCACACAAATGCAGGAAGTTGAAAATGATGAATTAAGGCCACCAGACGTACAGGGCATCTGCCAGATGCTCTACAGCCTGGTCAAGGGGAAGCCTAGTGCCGCAGGACTGCTGTCAGCACAAAGAGAAAGGTGAACATGACACTTACGGGGCTGGAGCGATCCCGGGGCAATCCGTGTAGCCTGGAGGATGAAGAGGGTGAGCAGGGTCAGCCGATTACACCGAGGGATTAACCGAACTTCAACTGCTTGGCTGAATAATAGCAGGTAATGAAAACTCATACGTGGAGAGCTAGGTGCCTCGTATGGAAGTGAATGATCCGACAATCTCTTTCCACAAACGCAGCGAAGAAATACTCCTGATGCTAAGGAAGAAAGAGATTGCCGGTGCGAGAAAGCGTGGGCTGAATATGATTGGACCTGGTGTATGAGAGAGCGTGTATGAGCGTGTGAATGGGAATGAATGGAGCATGTGCATATTTGTGTGTGTGTGTGTGTGTGTGTGTGTGTGTGTGTGTGAACACCTGTGACAGTACAGCTGATGGCACTTGACAGGAGAAGGCAGTGGTAGCACAGCGAGAAAGACAACAGAGAGGAGGTGTCGGTCTCCACAGAGGTCGAGCAGGACCTCAGTGCCAGAGCTCAAAACGCCTTGGGTGAGGGTGCTGGGCATTATGGCAAGGTGCCCGAGTCAATGAGTGACATCAACAAGCGAGTATTAGTTTTCCCCGGAGCTTGGCCACAGGGGGCCCGAGTGTTTGATGCTACAACGGCAGCAGCTGCAGCGGTTCTGGAGATGGTCGAGAGCGGACCGACAGGCATGGAGGGACTGCGTGGCGAGCAGCAGCACTGCGGGTCCAGACGAGAGAAGCAGTCGAGGGTGAGGAGAAGGGACATTCTTGCTGGGGAGGTCGGCTTCGATCCCGGGGGCAGGCGGTGGCCAGGTACGTGCATGACGTGGGGCTGCCCTGGGTCTCCAAGCCGGTTTGATCCTTGGCTGTCCATGGACTGTGGTGTAACATACAGTAAGTAACTGTATTGTAAATATGTTCATTTGGTGTGCGTGTGAATGGTTGTTGCGATGCAGAATTATTTTGTGTACAAACATTAGTTTTAGTTGGGTTTTTTTTGGATGAATGTGTTTGGCCATCACTGTTCACTGTTTACTGTTATTTCTCTTAGTGCCTGAACGGGTCCTAAATTGGGGTGGGTCTGAATTCTGCGTGAGTTTTGCACATTTGTAAGGGGGGGGGGTGATGTGTAGTGAATGTAGTGTGTGTGTGTGTGTGTGTGTGTGTGTGTGTGTGGTCCTTAGGGCTTGCCATACCCACCCTGTGTCGTGACGTCAGGCGGGCTACGGCCAGACTGTACATAATTCTGTGAGTGTTCAATAAAGGTTCAGTTCTCTGCATGGCATAACAGACTCAAGTCTGATTTACCAACATAACATTTATGCCAAATGTAACTCTTTTAGGTAATGGACCCAGAAACAGACACCAACGAGTCTGTGTGGTGATCCAATTATTGCAATTATTTACAAGGTGAGAGTGACGTGATCTGAGAGGAACTGGCAACCCCTGTGAAGATGGGAGAGAAGAGGAAAATGGTGAGTATACAGCTGAACAACTGCAGGTACAACTGCAGGTAATATTACGGTTGTTTCGTGGCATGTATTGATGACGCATGTGATGATGTCTGAAGCCTCGTCAGCCGGTCGTACCACATGACTAGGTCAGGAGGCGGTTCATGATTTTGCACGCAACATGAAATAACGTGAGCAGCGATACACAATAGAAATCCCCGTCCCTCATGTTTTGTGTTGTCAGACCTTTGACTGTGTATGTGATTTTTCACAGCCAATCTTCATTTTCGGATGGAGCCAGCACTAAAAAGGCTGACTTCTCCCGTTTGGCGACATTTTGATCTCATTTCTCCCAATAAGGTTTTTACAGTTATTAAGTTGGGTGGATTTTTCACAAATACGGTAGTGGATATTTCATGTCATTTATTTATTTTAGATTTATTTTTATTTGCTAGGTGAAGTGTCTGTTATGTATCAAAGAGCTTGGATACAATAATAACACATCATCTATGCTGAGGCACTATCATGCCCTGCATGAAAATAAGGACAATAGAGCTGAATGTACTGAGAAAGAGAATGTACTGGGAAAGACAGAAACATGCCTACCCTACACTGTGCAAACTTGCAGTAGCCTTCCTTTGCACACCTGTATCATCTGTGCCCTGTGAGAGAGTATTCTCAAAAGCTGGTAAAATAATCTAAAAAACATTGCCTTAGTCCAAAACTGTTGAAAAGTTATTATTTCTTAATAAAAAATAGATAAGTAACACAAGCACACTAAGTAACACAAGCACATTCAATATAGTCACTCTAGTTTTATAATTTTTTTCCCTCTTTGATCATTGATATTTCTTAAAGGATAGTACATTTACTGAAATGAAAAAAAATACACACCAATCCAGCCCTTGTAAAAGTCTGCATGTTGTCTACTTTTTGTCCAGTAGATGGCTTAGTAGAGCAAATCAAGTTTCACATGAAGCTTTGTCCATATGAACCAGTTTGATGAAAAGCTTCAATGCCTCAAGAAATCCTCATCTAGCCCTCACTAGTGGAAGGTCCTGGGGAGAAGGAAGGTATTTAAGGAGAGAATTTGGTTGAGATGAAATGTTTTCCTTACACAGGTCCAACGTTGGAGGTGTAAAGAAGGCACATGAAAGATCCCAGGTTGACACACAATGCAGAAGGCAGCTGCTTCTCTGGCACAAAGACAGACAAACTGATCTTTACAGCAGCGGGTAGAGGCAGTTGGCAATCAGTGCAGCAGGTCTTGATTAGCAATCAGCAGAGACGGCAGAGGAGAGAGAGTGTGCACCACTCTTGGAATCCATCCATCTTCTTCCGCTTAATCCTTTTCGGGTCGCGGCAGTTTGTGTGTGTGTGTGTGGGGGGGGGGGGCGGCTGGAGCCTATCCCAGCGCATCTTTGGGCTAGAGGCAGGGTACGCCCTGGACCCATCGCCAGTCTACTGCAGGGCCAACACAGAGAGACAGACAACCATTCACCCTCACATCCAAACCAAAAGACAATTTAGAATAAAAATGTCAAACTTACAAAAGCTGTTAAAAAATATGCATTTTATAAAGCACTTTTAAAAAGCGTCTCAGTGGTTGTAAAAGACTTTGAGAGTCGGACCTTTACCACCATCACAAAATGCCAAAGACTATTTTGAGGATTAATTTGGGCCAAATCCTGTGGACTAAACAGCTCAATTATTAGACTATTTTTTGGTTAACTGTATATGGTCAGGCACAGCCCAGTTTTCAACAATTGTTTTGTGGTTAAATATGGTCTGTACTGGATGGACTAAACGCAACCCAAATTTCACCGTCTTGTCATGAGTCTAAGCCAGAGTTCAGACTCCGCTTGGAGTTCTGAGTATTTTTCTGTCTGTTATTATTTTCTTGTCAGCTTGTTATGTTTTTTGGGTGACACAAGCCTCTTTCCTCCGTTCCCAGACACACCCACCTTTCACTCACAGTCTGTTTCAGTTCATCAGCTGTGAGTGATTGTGCTTTAGGATTCCTGTTACTTTCGCTCTCACTGCTCTCAGTCTGTTCTCTCATCAGCTGGGAGCAGTTACGCAATTAGTTCACTTGCCAGCTCAGCTCTCACACCTGCTGCCCATAGTATTCCATGTATTTAAACACTGCCCTTTCACTCTGTCTTTGTGGCAGTCACAATTGTGTTTAGACTGGACTACACTCCTTTGGACAGTCTCCCCCTCCTTTTCTCCAGAGGGTCTTCAGCTCTTGAGAGTCAACTGTGTGAGTTATTCTTGTTTGCATTTTTGTATCGTCTGCACAGTAATTTTTGGACTGTTTATGCTTTTTCTGTTATTAAATGTCTCAACTGCAGTCAAGTGCTTGGGTTTGTTTTTGATCCAGAGGGGTGTTCATGACATGTCTATTTTGGGGTTAAATATGGTCTGTATTTGATGGGCTAAATACAACCCGATTTTCACTGTCTGTTTTTCGGTTAAATATGGTCTGTATTAGACGGACTAAACATAGCCCAATTTACAATGTCTGTTTGTCGGCTAAATTAAGACTTGGACTGACGGACCTGATTAAGCCAACAATACAATGTCTAAATTACGGCTTGTGTTGGGGGGCTTCGACAGGCTCCTTTTGATGTAGATGAGCAGCACCTCTGCTCTGAACCTTTCCTGAATAACTAAACTCCTCACTCTATCTCTAAAGCCCCTTTTCCACAAGCACCTACTCAGCCCGACTTGCCTCAGCTCTACTCAGTTTGAAGGGTTTTCCATTAGTACGTGAGTAGATACTTTTTTAGTACCTACTGATGTGGGGTTCCAAGCGAGTAGAGTTCAGCTGAAAATGTGATGTCACCAGACTGCAGGCCACTGATTGGCCAGGGCATAATGTCTCTGGAAGAGAGCAACGGCTTCACAAGATTCAAAACCCCCATTTATAAATTCGGCCGTGAGTTTTTATTATTTCTGTGATAATTAACAAGATAAATGGATACACACAAATCAACACTGTGGTCCAACGATGAGGTGTGGACTCTTCTGTGCTTGGTGGCTAACGAGAGAATCCAGAGGGGCTGAAAAGTTCATAGGCTGAAAAGTTCATAGTGATCAAATTTGACGAAATGTGGTTTATTCATCGCTGCACTCACTTCTTCCATTGGTGTTGCAGCGCTTGGATCCCTGCCATTGAAAAATAAACCACATTTGGTCACATTTGACCATGATGAGCTTTCAAGCCTATAAACTTTTCAGCCCCGTCGGTGGAGCAGCGCAAAAGTATATCAGGAGGTCTCCGAGGGGATAGCTGCTCACAAGGAAGATGGTGTTTTATGATTTTAAGCATCTCTTATGTTTTTTATCCCATTGGTGGCAAGCTCACTTTGAACACACAAGGATATTGCCGTTGTCTCCTGTATGCAGACAAAAAGCTAGCTAGTGAGCTAGCTACCAAGCCATCAATGCTAACTCTGTGTTTTGTTTGTATTTTGTGCTTGCTGTAAGTATTTGCTTCTGCCAGCAGAATGTCAGGATGTCAACAGCATAACGGGCCACCTTCCTGAAATGAACCCACCCTCCTTGAGGTGGTATTCAGTTGTAATGGAAAAAAAAACCTAAACCGTGCCGGGGCAAGTAGAGACACTGTGAGTCGAGCTGAATAGGTGCCAGTGGAAAAGTGGCTTAAGTGTGAGTCCAGAGTTTCAGCAGCTTGTGTCTTCAACAGCTTTGATTTAGAGCTCAGCTCCCTCTTCACCATAACAGACCAGCACAATGTCTCCATTACGGCAGATGCTGCTCTGCTCCATTTGTTAATCTCCCGCTCTATTCTCCTAAACTCTTCTACATGTGTCAGCAGCTCATCCCAAACCTGGAAAGGACAATCCTTTCCTGGCTGAGGACCACAGACTTGGAATTGCAGATTCCGATTCTCGTCCCAGGTGCTTCATGCTCACTAGTAAACTGCTCCAGTGACGTGTAGGTCATTGTGTGATGAAGCCAACAGCACCAGCAACAGCAGAAATGAAGTCCTAAGACTACTAAATTTGACACCTTGCATTCCTTGTCTTGGAACCCTAATTAGTGATTCAGTTCTAGTCCAGCCATATGAGGCGGGCTAAGGATTTATGTTAATAAAGAAAAATATTCCCACAACTTAATTTTATAACCTTAGTTCTTCTTACATTGGATCAACAGCCCATTTAATGAAGAAATTGTTATGATCCAAGCGCCGATTTCGTCCGCGCTCGGGCCATACATCACCTCCGCCAGGTTTGACAGCAGTGTTTACCTTCTGGCTCCCCGAGCTCTTATTGTGACAGCGCTCGGAGGAGCTTCTTGCTGTCAAAGCCTGACAGCTGCGCTGCATCTGCGGCTCATCAGCAGCCCTGTACTTAAGCGGGCTCTGGGAGCAGTATGAAGCAGCAGTCTCGTCAATTATTCCTTGTCAGACGTTGAGCGAGCGTTTCTCGCCTCAGACGTCCAGCGTGTGTTCCATTGTCCTTGTTCATGATCTGAATCGTAAGTAAGCTGGGTGTTAGCGCCTTACGATCTCCTGTGTCTAGTCTTGTGTGTTTTAGCCCACCGAGGCTCATTACTTTGTGTGTTCTTGTGTTCGTGAATAAAACATCAATGCAAACCTCACCGGCGAGTTTTGGTGTCTTATGGTGGCTCGTGAGGGCCACCGCATGACAGAAATCAATAATTAATAGAAGCCCTATTCTGAATAATTCCCATACCACTATGTTGTTCCATGGTGTTTGTCTGTCTGTCTCATTATTTTCTTTTACAAATGCTGTTTTATTGTAGATAGTATGCAACAAAACTAATACTTGAAAGTGAAAGATCACACATAACACCAAACCGCCATCATTGTGCTTAGAAGCATGGGTAGCAAATGGAAAATTTTTACTAAATGAGATATGCGCTAACTGGTCCAAATATGAAAGAAGTTCAACTATACTTAAAATAATCTTAAAAGTAAATAAGAACTTCTGCCATCATCTTATTTGTTCACCCTTCAGGGTCAAGCATAATCTCCAAATGATGGAAAGACAAGCATTGTAAAAGCAGCAGGAATTTGCTTTTAACATACACCTGTCTCCGTCAGAAGAGTACAAATTACCTTCCACAGCACTTAATAGATCACTGTGGCAGAATTATTTGAAACTTATAGTTAAAGACGAGCTCCGTCGGCTCTAAAACCACCTTAAAAAGAAATGTGTATTGCCCAAAATAGTGTATTGTGGCTTTTTATCCACACAAAAACTTTCATTTCCTTAGAATTGCTTGGAAAAAGCTGTTATATCTTCTGCCTACTAAAGTATGCGTGAATCTATGAATATTGTAATTAGCTCCACCCATACTCCCACCCACCACTAGTGGATGCTGCAAGGCCCTCCACTGTCCTCTGACCTGAGAACGCTGAGAACTGCATCGCTAAACAATGGCTGGTCAAAACACTGAAGTGATTCAGCTGTACATGTTTGAATCCTAGAGCAACTGACAAGAAGAATAGGAAGAAGAGAAAATTGTCCAAGGCTCTGAGAAGGTGATCCAACTTGGCTATCTAGAAGTAAAATTTGTAACAAGGTTTCCGTAGGTGAATCTGAGGACGGATCATTCTTGGTGGAACAGAGAGTTGCTGCCAGGCCCCGCTTGGAGGCTGGAGGGCTCCACGGTAGTCTCTGGTTGCCCACTCACCAAGGGTCTTCTCGACTTGCTGTCCGAGTCTCTCCTATGTGGGAGTGAAGGAAGCGAGCTGGCGGGCATGGCGCTCCGTCCGCCGCGACCCCTACAAAGTGAGCTGGCTCTCAGTGGTCCCACCTGGGGGCTGATGGATGCCTGCCAGATCGCTCGCTGGGGGCCGGGGATCCGGTGCACCCGCTGGCTGCTGTGGAACCATGACCTCAGTGCAGCACACGCAGCCTCGCCCCAGCCATTGCACCACACGCCCCACCAATTACTACTAACTAACTAACTAACCTGCACTTATATAGCGCTTTTCTAGTCACAAAGACCACTCAAAGCGCTTTCATTAATACTAACCCTCTATTCTAAGGGCCTATAGGAAACAAATATCTAGGGACAATTTAGAACAGCCAATTAACCTAACATGCATGTTTTTGGCATGTGGGAGGAAACCAGAGAAATCCCGGAGTAAACCCACGCAACACGGGGAGAACATGCAAACTCCACACAGATCACTGTTGGTCGGGGGCTGGGATCGAACCCACGATCCCACGATCCCCACAATCCCCCGGCCAAGGGTAAACTGTGCTGCCGCAGTGCTAACCACTGCGCCACCGTGCAGCCCAATTACCCAACTCGCCTCCCCTCCAGTGGGGTTTTATTTTTTCTCTTGTGCCCTCCTTGTTGGGGAAAGAATGGTGTGCCCAGGGTGTTTTGTGCCCCCCCCCCCCAAAAAAAACATTCACGAATGCAAAAGGGACAGGTGGAGGTCTTGGTACCTTTGTATCTCTTAGAGCAGAAGTCTCTCTCTGGTTCAGCCTTCCAACCATGTGACTCCCATTCCACTCTGGGCGCTTCTGGGACCTCTCACATGCAGGTGTGGCATCCGATGAACTCCGATGTCCGAGCTGACTGCGTCCCGCATGCACGATGGCATTCTGGAATACAGTAGCCCCAGCGGTGGAAAACTACGGGTGGCCACGATTGGTTTTGCGCCATCCCCGGGAAGGGACGCTGACTGAGACCATTAGCCTCCATCTACGGAGCCACGTCAGCTCCTCCCTCTTCTCTTGGGGGAGTGAACTCAGGTGTTTAGAAATGCCCACTGCTTGGCCTGATTGGGTAATGTTATAACCAATCAGGAAAAGCACAAATACTTACGTAGCTAGAAACGTTCTGTCCATAGTCACCTTTTGGGGGAGTGGACATTAACTGGACATTCACAGCAGAAAAACACAGACTTGTCACTGATTTTGCTCTTGATATGTCTTGTAAGTCACAAAAAAATATGTTACAGACATGTTAACAAAAAAAAAAATCCTTGATTTTTTCCGGCATGTCACTTTAAGTACAGTGGTGTGAAAAAGTGTTTGCCTCCTTCCTGATTTCTCTTTTTTTTGTATGCTTGTCACACTTAAATGTTTCAGAACATCAAACAAGTTTAAATATTAGACAAATATAACACAAGTAAACACAAAATGCAGTTTTTAAATGAATGTAAAAAGAACATGTCCTTTTCATCATCTCTATCCCCTCACCCCCCAGCCAGTCACAGCAGATGACTGCCCCTCCCTGAGCCTGGTTCTGTTGGAGGTTTCTTCCTGTTAAAAGGGAGTTTTTCCTCTCCACCGTCGCCAAGCGCTTGCTCACAGGGCATCACCTGAGTGCTGGGGTCTTTCTGCAATTGTGGGGGTTTCCCCTACAGTTTAAAGTGCTATGAGATGACTGTTATTGTGAAATGGAGCTATATAGATAAAGTTGAATTGAATTGAATTGAAGGTGTTTATTCATTCATTCATTCATTCATCTTCTTCCACTTAATCCTTTTCGGGTGGCGGGGGGGCTGGAGCCTATCCCAGCATCTTTGGGTGAGAAGCAGGGTCCACCCTGGACAGATCGCCAGTCCATCACAGGGCCAACACAGAGACAGACAACCATTCACTCTCACAGTCATATCTAAGGACAATTTAGAATCCCCAGTTTGATGCCAATTAACCTAACTTTCATGTTTTTGGCATGTGGGAGGAAACCGGAGAAATCCCAGAGTAAACCCACGCAGACACGGGGAGAACATGCAAACTCCACACAGATCACTATTGGTCGGGGGCTGGGATCGAACCCAGGATCCCACGGCCAAGGGTGAGTTGCTGTGCTGCCGCAGTGTTAACCACTCCGCCACCGCACTACCCCGTATTTATTATTAAGGAAAAAAATCCAAACCTACAAGGCCCTGGGTGTAAAAGTGATTGCCCCCTACACCTAATAACTGGTTGGGCCACCCTTAGCAGCAACAACTGCAATCAGGTGTTTGCGATAACTTGCAGTGAGTCTTTTACAGCGCTGTGGAGGAATTTTGGCACACTCATCGTTACATATTTGTTGTAATTCATCCATATTGGAGGGTTTTCCAGCATGAACCTCTTTTTTGAGGTCATGCCACAGAATCTCAATCAGATTCAGATCAGAACTTTGACTAGGCCACACCAAAGTCTTCATTTCCTTTTTCTTAAGCCATTCAGAGGTGGACTTGCTCATGTGTTTTGGATCATTGTCCTGCTGCAGAATGCAAGTGCCCTTCAGCTTAAGGTGATGAACAGGTGGCTGGACATTCTCCTTCAGGATTTTTTGGTAGACAGCAGAATTCCTGGTTCATCACATTACCACCACCATATTTTACTGTCGGTATGACGTTCCTTTTTCCAAGATGGGGCCCACAGTGGTCGCCATGGTGTTTCGCTGCCCTTTAATTTTTTAATTTGTTTGTTTCTGTTCATCGATTGTGCGTCTGCCAGCTCATACACCCGTGAAGAGTTATTAAATATCAGGACTCTTACTCCTACGGACCTTCTCCCAGTATTTTTAGCTCCTGCCGCCGATCTGATTCATTGTTTGGCTCAAAGAGTAAGACGGCGAAAAAGAGGAACGCGAGGGGGGATTCTCGCTCGGCTGCGAAGGAGAGGCACGCGAACAGCCTTGCCTGGCATATTTCTATCCAATGCCAATTCTCTCTTGAACAAGGTAGAAGAATTAAGACTGCTGATGCGATTTAAGGACCTCGCTTCCTCGTCTGTTATCTGTTTCTCTGAGACCTGGCCTAAAGGGAACATACCGGACAGCGCGATCAGCCTCGAGGGATTTCAGCTGTTTCGTGCTGATCGCGTCACAGAGCTCTCCGGTAAGTCTATTGGAGGAGTCGTCTGCTTCTACATTAACAGCAGCTGGTGCTCTGATGTAACTCCCACCCTGGAATTTCTCTCTATTAACTGCAAGCCATTTTATTCCCCGCGGGAGTTCGCATCATTTTTTTTGATCGCTGTGTACGCCCCTCCCGACGCGGACACGCGCGTGGCCCAGCGCGCGCTCGCAGATCACATCCTACATGCAGAGCGGACTTTTCCAGACTCCCTGGTTATTGTGGTAGGCGACTTTAACCAGAGCAATCTGAGTCACGAGCTCCCCCGATACAAACAGTTTATTAAATGTCCAACCAGAGGATATAACACGCTGGATCACTGTTACACTATAGTGAAGGACGCATATCGCGCTGTTCCCCGCGCTGCGCTCGGACTATCTGATCACGTGATGGTCCACCTCATTCCCACATACAGACAGAGACTGAAGCTCACTAAACCTGTTGTGACCACCACGAAGAAATTGACCAGTGAAGCTGGAGAGAATCTGAACACATGCATGGAAATAACTGACTGGGACATGTTTAAAGGAGCCACACATGATCTTAATGAGTACACAGACACTGTGAACTCATATATCAACTTCTGTGAGGAGAGCATTCTCCCATTGCGCACCAGGGTGAGGTACTCTAATGATAAGCCCTGGTTCACTGCCAAGCTCAGACAGATCAGGAAGGAGAAGGAAGCAGCGTTGAAAAGTGGAGACAGGGAGGTTAAATATCGGTTTAACAGAGAGCTGAGGAGAGCTAAATCTGTGTATTCTGAGAGACTTCAGCAGCAGTTCACTGCTAATGACTCGGCCTCTGTGTGGAGAGGACTGAGGCAAATCACCAACTATCGGCCTCAGGCTTCTAAAGGTCAGGATGACAAAGCCCTTTGTCAAAAACTGTCCCAACATTACGCCCGTTTTGACACCTCGTCAGCTGTGTCCAACTCCCCCACTCCACCCAGCTCCACTGCCTCCTCGGCCCCTAATTCATCAAAAGCGGTCCCCCCCCTCCTCCTCCTCCCCCCCTGCCCTTGTCATCAGTGAGCAGGACGTGCACAGACAGTTCTCCAGACTGAACCCGCGCAAGGCCCCCGGGCCGGACGGTGTGTCTCCCTCCACCCTGAGACACTGTGCGAAAGAGCTGGCTCCTGTCTTCACAGACATTTTTAACACCTCCCTTAAGCAATGTCACGTGCCGACCTGCCTCAAATCCTCCACCATCATCCCTGTCCCCAAGAAGCCACGGATTACTGGACTTAACGACTACAGACCTGTAGCGCTCACCTCTGTAGTCATGAAGTCCTTTGAGCGCCTGGTCCTGTCTCACCTCAAGTCTATCACCACTCCCCTCCTGGACCCGCTGCAGTTTGCCTACCGTGCCAACAGGTCTGTGGACGACGCAGTCAACCTGGCCCTCCACTCCATCCTGCAGCACCTGGACTCCCCGGGAACCTACGCCAGGATTCTGTTTGTGGACTTCAGCTCTGCATTCAACACCATCCGCCCCGCTCTGCTCCACGACAAGCTGTCCCTGCTCGATGTGCCTGACTCCCTCTGCAGGTGGATCATCGACTTCCTGACAGACCGGAGGCAGCATGTGCGGCTGGGGAAGTCTGTCTCGGACTCTGTTAGCATCAGCATCGGATCACCCCAGGGCTGTGTACTTTCCCCCCTACTCTTCTCCCTTTATACCAACTCCTGCACCTCCTCCCACCAGTCTGTTAAGCTGATTAAGTTTGCGGACAACACCACCCTCATCAGGCTCATCTCCAACGGCAACGAGTCCGTCTACAGGAAAGAGGTGGCCCAGCTGGTGTCCTGGTGCAGCCACAACAACCTGCAGCTGAACGCTCTGAAGACAGCGGAGATGATTGTGGACTTCAGGAAAGTCACAACCCCCCTGCCCCCCCTCACCATCACAGGCTCTCCCATCACCATTGCAGATTCCTTCCGCTTCTTGGGCACCACCATCACCCGGGACCTCAAATGGGAGCCAACCATCAGCTCCCTCATCAAAAAGGCCCAGCAGAGGATGTTCTTTCTGCGGCAGCTGAGGAAGCTCAAGCTACTCACCAAGATGTTAGTGCAGTTGTACATGGCCATCATCGAGTCCATCCTCACCTCCTCCATAACTGTGTGGTATGCAGGAGCCACTGCCAGGGACAGACTAATGCTGCAGCGTGTCGTGCGCACTGCTGAGAAGGTGATTGGCTGCAAGCTCCCATCTCTCCAGGACCTGTACATCTCCAGGACCCGGAGGCGTGCTGGCCGGATCATAGCCGATCCTTCACACCCTGGTCACGTACTGTTTGCCCCCCTCCCCTCAGGTAGAAGACTTTGGTCCATTCGGACTAAAACCTCCCGGCACATGAACAGCTTTTTCCCCTCTGCCATCAGACTGCTGAACATTAAGTGACTTATTGACTCTTGTGCACTATGTACAGCAGCTCAACCAGACTCATGACATTCATCACTGTTTTTCTGTTGCATTATCAACTGCACTGTGGTACCCCATATTATCTGCTACTTGCTAATTTATTTAAAACTGCCTTGACTAGTATTACTCATTATTACTATTATTATTATTATTATTATTATTACTTATTTTTCTACACTTATTGCACGTTTTTAGTCCTTTAGTTTTTTAGTTTATCTCTTTATCTCATCATGTT
Source organism: Pholidichthys leucotaenia (assembly GCA_020510985.1). NCBI lineage: Eukaryota > Metazoa > Chordata > Actinopteri > Cichliformes > Pholidichthyidae > Pholidichthys > Pholidichthys leucotaenia. Next base: position 429,351,067 of record CM035843.1, read on the forward strand.
TTTAATGTTGCAGCATGGCACCGAGACAAATTCCTAGTTTGTGTACTACATGAACAATGGCAATAAATCTGATTCTGATTCTGATTCTGATTCTGATTCTTTTCTGAAATGCTTTGTTACTTTTATGCCGGATGTAATGGGACACAAACCTTCCAAAAAGTTCAACTTTTGTCTCATCAGTCCACACAGTATTTTCCCAAATGTCTTGGGGATCATCAAAATGTTTTCTGGCAAAACTGAGATGAGCCTTTATGTTCTTTTTGCTCAGTAGTGGTTTTCACCTTGGAACTGTGCCATGCAGGCCATTTTTGCCCAGTCTCTTTTTTATGGTGGAGTCATGAAAACTGACCTTAACTGAGGCAAGTGAGGCCTGCAGTTTTTTGGATGTTGTTGTGTGGTCTTTTGTGACCTCTTGGATGAGTCGTTGTTGCGCTCTTGGGGTAATTTTGTTCAGCCGGCTACTCCTGGGAAGGTTCATCACTGTTCCATGTTTTCACCATTTGTGTATAATGGCTCTCACTGTGGTTGATTGGAGTCCCAAAGCTTTAGAAATGGCTTTATAACCTTTTCCAGACTGATAGAGCTCAATTACTTTGTTTCTCATTTGTTCCTGAATTTCTTTGGATCACAGCGTGATGTCTAGCTTTTGAGGCTCTTTTGGTCTACTTCACTTTGTCAGGCAGGTCCCATTTAAGTGATTTCTTGATTGAGAACAGGTGTGGCAGTAATCAGGCCTGGGTGTGACAAGAGAAATTGAACTCAGCTTTCCGAAGATATGATAAACCACAGTTAATTTACGTTTTAATGGGGGGGGGGGTCACTTTTTCACACAGGGCCATGTAGGTTTGGATTTTTTTAACCCTTAATAAAAAACACCTTCATTTAAAAACTACATTTTGTGTTTACTTGTGTTATCTTTGTCTAATATTTAAATCTGTTTGATGATCTGAAACTTTTTAGTGTGACAAACTGTCAGCATTAATTTTCTGGACAGTTAGCAGAATCTTTTCAGTTAACCAACCAAATAATCACAGAAGAAATATTAATTCTCAGCTTAACTTTATTGGAACACGAAAAGAGTCACATGGCTACCAATTCCCCCCAGCTCTGTTTCCTGGGGAGGACCCCAAACACAGTCACAGCTATATAAAGGCTCATCATTAGTGGGCGTGGCTTTCTCACAATACATGTCCATTGTTTCAAACTGTCCACTTGGCATCCAGATGGCTCCCCTCTTGTTCCTGCCTTTATGGCTTTACGACTTTCTCCTGTCCAAATGTCTGCTTTCCTCTCTTCAGCTTCAGCCTTACACATGCCATATATGGAAACAAGAACAGAGACTTTTCACGTGTAGGTATGATGTGTGTGTGCATGTGTGTTTAGTATGTGTGTATTATGTGTGTATAAGCAACTGGTGTTTATGTGTGAATGGTTGGGAGAGCATTTGACTCACATCTGTGTGTGTGTGTGGGGAGGTATGTGTGTGTGGATCTAAGAGATATGTGTATGCAAACACTTTGTGTAATGTCTAATTAACTAATCTTCACTATTTATTTATTATAACAATTTTCTTGTTGACTCCATTTTATGGAGTCAATAACTATAATAAACAGGTATCAGACATCTGATGTTATTCTCATGTGTGATGGGTGAAAAACCTATAAGCAGTATATACTTTCATGAGTGAATCATTGTAACACAATTTCTTTTCTGTCTTCATTCTTTGAGCATTTATACAGGAAAAATTCTCACCTTTTTCTATTGACCCACGCGCCAACTGCAATTTGTGGTTTTTATTACACGAAAGCATAAAGTCCCAAAGTGTACAAAGCAGAATCCAAAAACAAACACAACGAGAAAACGTACGGCTGGAAACTTCAGGAAAACTCACCAGAGTGAGATCAGAGATCTGGTGGCGAAGACAGAGTAGGAATAATCGTGACTGCGGCAATAACGAGAAGGAAAAGGAGTCCTTAAATAAGAATGGAATAACCAACATGAGTGATCACAGGTGTGGGTTCACATGAGCGGGAAAAAGGGAACAATAACTAGTAAGTGGAATCAGCTGGCAGAGATGAGAGAGGAGTGGCAGAGTTTGACAGCTGACAGGGCAATGCCCACACGGCGAGCAAACCGGAAGCACCGCCTGACAGCTGTCAACCCCAAGAAAGACATCACAGTACAAATATAAAGGGTAAACATAATCATCTGCAGACTAGATAATAATTACAAATGAAACGAAACATGGCCATGCAAACTGAACATAAACAGAACTTCCAGAGCTCAACTCGTGACATGACTATCCTCACCACTTGAATCCTTGTCACTCTCCTCCTGTTAAGCTAATATGAGATACTGGTGTGCACCAACAGCATGTACTGTTTTTTTCAATAAGGCCTCTACAACAGGGAACGCAGCAACATCTTACACACAAGAGGATGGCAATTCCTATCATAAGGGATAATATTATGTTTTTTTCTATCATTTCTGCCCACCGTCCAAAGAAGGATTGTAGCCAGGCAATGAAGACATCAGGTTCATTCTCAGTTTCTTGATCAAAACTCAGTCCTAAGAATATTCTTTCCAATCCCCATCCAAGGAAACAGTGCAAGTGTGACCTTTTGGACAACGCTCCAATGTTTAAATTCAATTGATATATTGGTTGCTCAGACTGAATCGTGTGGTTTGTATTCCAGGTCCCTCTTTCAATGCCCTGACTGTCTGACTTAATGAAGATACATCATGATAGCATGGTCAGTCAGTCATACAGGAGCGCAGACATCTCCCAGTTAGAGGGCAGGGATGAGTAGAGCCGATGCCCACAGAGCCGCTATTCTCCATTCAGTTCAAAGGTGCTGTTTTGCCCTGGCGCCATTGACGCTGGGACTGCAGAGGATGGCTTGGAGGAACTGTTTGAAATGTTTCTAAGTCCTGAGCAGGAGAAGTTTGTTTTAAAGGTAAAGCCAAGTTTATTGTCATTCAGTCCGGACAGCCAATCATGTACAGTAGAACAAAAATATGTTTCTCTTATCTACAATGTTAATCACATCTAGAATCAGAGGGGTCACTTTTATTTGTCCTACTAGGGAGGAATTCTGTATATCCCCCACCAATAGTTAGTTGTGAACACTGTTCTACATATCTTGGTGTGTGTTTGAATATAGTATTATTGCTTCACAATTAAGATTAGGATGAATAGTAGACTATGACTACACTCTCTAAGGGGTCTTTTCCAAGTACATTTACTCCAACATAATACTGTCCAGTGTCAGACACCTTCAGAGATGTTTAAGTTATTCTAATAGGGTTACAAATTGTGCATTCTTTATGGCCATAGGTGAAGCTTTTGTTCACAGCACATGCCCCATGCTAGGGTGACTACATAATGTAGCTGTATTTTTAAAGTGTACATGTACTTATGACTCTTTTCATACATCATAGACTCAGATTCATAGTGCATGGAGTGGTCACAATTATATATATCACAATAGTTAAACAAGACTACACAAGCTTTATCTTCAGTGCACGTGATGGTGGGTGGTGTCACACCTTTATCCTTAATGTCAATGTTTATTGATTTGTCAATTACCTTTAAAATAGCTACTGAGCTGCACAACAACTGAATCAGGAGAACTACAACAAGGACAAGCACGAGGAACACACGTGACCCATTCAAAAAAACTTGAATCTACGTCAGTACTCTCTGAGGGGTCTTTCATCGTCAGCCATTTTGAATGTATTCTACCTGCTGTGGACTCTTAATTTCTTCACCAAGGATTGAAACAATCAGGTTAGCTAAAATATCTGACTCCCTTTGTAGCCTCAGACTTGCTCAACAACAGCAACACTTATGGCTTTCCCCCTATAGCTCCTATGGTTTGTTTGTTTTGTTAATAATTTACAGTGTCTAAGCTGTATCCAAGTGTCTCTGCCTTGTGCTTTTACAGCTGTTACCAGGTCTTCTTTTCAACAGTCTTTGTAAGGTTTTGCTCTCTGGGTTTATGGTGATGATTCCTCCTGTGTGTTCCCTTCTAGGAAGAATAGCATGAACAGAATCTTTTGAGTCAACATTTATAACCTGTAATCTGCTAAACCAAGTCTCTTCATCTTCTGGGTTGAATGGTCTAAGAGGGAATACTAATTAAATCCTTTCATGTAAACTTTTAAATGGAGATAAATCTTCTTTTGTAAGCGCTATTCTAATATAAAACAGTATCAGGGTAAACAATAAATCCAATTCTGTCCTGTTTGTGCAATTGTTTTCTTAGTCTTTCTATAATGGTTCAGTTATATCCTGCAGACTGTGGGTGATGTGCTGCATGGTGTTTCAAATCACTATTCAACACTTTCCCTAAATGTGAAATAATCTGTTAACATGTCCACTATAACTAAACAATATCTCTTCCCTTCACTTGGTTCACTCAATGAAGTCCATGCAAATATTCTGGAATAGTTATTGATAATGGAAAACTACCCTTCACTGGTCTTGACATTGCCCTGGGCATTATTTTGTGCACAAATTATACATTATTGGCAACATTTTGTAGCAAAATTTTCAAACCCATAGGCTTTTCATAAGCTGTGATAACTAATAGCCTATGATAACTAATAACTAATAACACCATCCCTCCCTTGAACACATGCCAAAGTGTATGTATTCAAGTAGCAACATAGTGAAATAATTTTTGTGGAAGGATGGGTTTATCCTTTGGTCAGGTGTAAATATGGGAACCTTGATTAAACACAGCACCTTTATTTAATCACTTATTGACTCTAGCCTATAAAGATATGTTTTGTTTACATATTTCTTCATCAGGAAATGCCAGCAATATGTCATAGGAGCAATTGACTCCTATTGGGAGGTATAAAATGTGCAAGATTGTTGACATTGCCTGAGAAAAAAAAAAACTGTAGGAGACTAACAGTAACCCTGTGGTAGCCTTGTGATTGTTTCAGATATGAATAAAAACCAGAATTGATGATATGGGTGTACTGGTATGCTAAAAATGCATTGCTAATGACTACTACTGTGAAAAGTTGCATTTGGAGTTCTAGTTCATTCAACAATGTTTGTGATCTTGGTACACAACAAGCACAAAGTATTATAGCTTTGATAATTCCTGCAGGCCCTACATCATTAGGATGCTTCCCACAGGAATGAAGAGGCTGAGCATGACGCTATAACATCTGCTGCCTTTTTTTAAAGCTCTTTATGACCTGTTTAACACATTTTTGAGCTTCTAGAAAGAGAGGATATTGTGTGACTTTGATGTTATAGTGACATATTTTGCTTCCTTTTATAGGACCAACATCTGTTTCATCTTTTTTACTATAATGAATTTAGAATTTGCTTCAAATTTTCTCATCCTCTCTTCTGTTAATCTTAAGATTGGTCATGTAAGAGATTTCTGGATGTCAATTATGCACAGCCTTTTGTTCTGTGGTTACCCAGTTAAGTAACAATGCATATGTTGCTAATTTAGGAGAATATTCTATCTGAAGGGCAGATGTTGGTTTCCGATGGATGGCTATATTCCTCAACAGAGGTGACAAAATGTCCCACATTTTTCCAATCCATGTGTTTGGGTCTGACCAGTGCGATGTGTGGAACCCCCATTGTTACCTCCGCCAAAGGGGGAGGTTATGTGATCATCGGCGTTGGTTTGTCTGTTTGTCTGTTTGTTTGTCTGTCTGTTTGTCTGTTTGTTAGCAAGATAACTCAAAAAGTTATTTACGGATTTTCATGAAATTTTCACAGATTGTCAGAAATGGGGTATCCTACAGATAATTAGATTTTGGTGGTGATCCGGATCACCATCCACAAGAAAACCGCCATTACGCAAAATGCCATTTTCGTGAATAACTACTAAACCACTAATCCTATCATTGTCAATCCAATTGTTGTGAATCCAATTGCTAGTCATATGTTTTCACGGTCAAGGAATCTGAAAACGTACACACAAACACTGTATGGGGGGAACTGTAGCGCTAAACCGCCATTACGGAAAATGCCATTTTCGTGAATAACCACTGAACCACTAATCCTATCATTGTGAATCCAATTGCTTGTCATATGTTTTCATGGTCAAGGAATCTGAAAACGTACACACAGACACTGTATGGGGGGAAGGCGTTGGTTTGTCTGTTTGTCTGTTTGTCTGTTTGTTTGTCTGTTTGTTTGTTTGTTTGTTTGTTAGCAAGATAACTCAAAAAGTTATGGACGGATTTTCATGAAATTTTCACAGATTGTCAGAAATGGGGTATCCTACAGATGATTAAATTTTGGTGCTGATCCGGATCACCGTCCACAAGAAAACCGCCATTACGCAAAATGCCATTTTCGTGAATAACTACTAAACCACTAATCCTATCATTGTCAATCCAATTGTTGTGAATCCAATTGCTAGTCATATGTTTTCATGGTCAAGGAATCTGAAAACGTACACACAAACACTGTATGGGGGAACTGTGGCACTAAACCGCCATTACGGAAAATGCCATTTTCGTGAATAACTACTGAACCACTAATCCTATCATTGTCAATCCAATTGCTTGTCATATGTTTTCATGGTCAAGGAATCTGAAAACATACACACAAACACTGTATGGGGGGAACTGTGGCCGCCATTACGGAAAAGACCATTTTCGTGAATAACTACTGAACCACTAATCCTATCATTGTCAATCCAATTGCTAGCCATATGTTTTCATGGTCAAGGAATCTGAAAACGTACACACAGACACTGTATGGGGGGAACTGTGGTGCTAAACCGCCATTATGGAAAATGCCATTTTCGTCAATAACTACTGAACCACTAATCCTATCATTGTCAATCCAATTGCTTGTCACATGTTTTCATGGTCAAGGATTCTGAAAACATACACACAAACACTGTATGGGGGAACTGTGGCCGCCATTACGGAAAATGCCATTTTCGTGAATAACTACTGAACCACTAATCCTATCATTGTCAATCCAATTGCTAGTCATATGTTTTCATGGTCAAGGAATCTGAAAACGTACACACAAACACTGTATGGGAGGAACTGTGGCCGCCATTATGGAAAATGCAATTTTCGTGAATAACTACTGAACCACTAATCCTATCATTGTCAATCCAATTGCTAGTCATATGTTTTCATGGTCAAGGAATCTGAAAACGTACACACAAACACTGTATGGGAGGAACTGTGGCCGCCATTACGGAAAATACCATTTTCGTGAATAACTACTGAACCAATGCTTGTCATATGTTTTCATGATCAAGGAATCTGAAGACTGTATGGGGGGAACTGCGGCGCTTGGCGGAGGTCTGCGCTCTCCGAGTGCTTTTCTAGTTTAAAATGTCTCTTATCCTCAACAGATATGACCACAGATGTTCCCACACATCCGCTTGGTAACCAGTACAAGTTTTTTTTTATGACAATGATGTTGATTTGGAGATTGCCAATCAGTGGGAACTGTTTGTACAATGCTGTGCTATCACTTAATATGGTTTGGCTGAGATCAGGTCAAGTGAGAATCAGTATTTCAGTTTGGAAGAAGTCTCATAAATTACGTTTACTTCCTCAACATGTGGGTAGCCTCTGACAAAATGAACCACCCTTCAACAATGTTATCGATAGAAAGATCCTTTACTTTTAAAGGTTTTAATAGGTTTTCTACTCTTAGTTTACCATTTGCAGATTGTAACTGTTACTTTTCCTTCTGACTTTGAAAAGCCCTGTATTGACATATTGCTGGACCCAGGGAACACACGCACTGGCTCGAGTGAAATTCATTGAGCTTTATTGTAGCCAACAGAGGGTGTGTGAGTGCGTGTATGCGTTGTGTGAATGTGATGATGGGGAACATGCTGCAGCCGGGGGCGAGACAGAGTGCCGTACAGCCTGGCAACCCTAGAACAGAGCCAAAGCACAGACGTTAGTTTCTTCCACATCACAGTGAGCTGAATAATGACTGGGGCTTACTTGCAGGTGAAATGATGCGAGCGCAGGTTCGGCCCGAGGGCTCCAGCCAGGAAGACAGCGTCTGCGGGGCACTCCCGGTGATGAGCGGTGAGGTTAGGAGAGGCGAGAGGAAACGTTCCACCGCCGCGGGGAATTGGTTCCACCGCCAGAGGAATCCACCTATGCACAGGGGAGAGTCTGAGAGAAAAGATGAGTAGCGTGATGCTTAGTTGTCGATGAAAGGTCTTCCAAGACGAAGTGGTGATCTGTGCGGAGACAGACGTGAGAGAGACGAAGGTCAGGGAGAAATGACAGACGGCTCCGTGCCGAGGCTCCGGGCAGAGCAGGCTATAAAGCCCGTGAGCGCAGCTGAGGCAGGTGACGGCCCAGAGTGAGTCAAGACAGTACCCCCCCCCCCGAGCGGGGGGGGGCTACCTGGGTGTGTCTGATGGAAGTCCCTGATGAGGCGCTTGTCCAGCACGAATGGACGCACCCAGGACCTCCACTCAGGGCCATACCCCTCCCAGTCCACCAGGTACTGCAGGCCGTGACCCCGGCGGCGGCCGTCCAAGATGGAGTTGACCCTCCATGCCAGGTCGCCGTCGATCAACACTGGCGGGGGTGGTGCCTTGGGAGGGGGGCAGAGAGGGCTGGAGACGACGGGCTTGACCTGTGAGACGTGGAACGTAGGACAAACACGGAGAGAGGGGGGGAGAGCCAGGCGCACAGCCACAGGGTTAACCACACGAACAATAGGGAAGGGCCCAATAAAACGCTGAGCCAGCTTCATCTTCTCAGCCTTCAAAGCAATGTGTTGGGTTGACAACCATACCTGCTGACCCACCTGATACTGAGGAGCAGGTCTTCTGAGCCGGTTCGCTGTCCTCGAGTTGCGCTCTGCCATGCGTAAAAGGGCCCAGTGCGTAGCAGTCCAGAGCGAACGACAGCGCCTCAGGTGGGCATAGACGGAAGGCACGGCCACCTCCCCCTCCTCCTCAGGAAACAGCAGAGGGTCGTAGCCCAGCGAAGCCTTGAAGGGTGACATGCCGATTGCTGAGGATAAGGTTGAATTATGGGTGTATTCGATCCATGGCAGATGGCTGCTCCAAGACAAGGGACTGGAGGCGATGATGCAGCGCAGAGCGGCCTCCAGCTCCTGATTGGCCTGCTCGCATTGCCCGTTGCTCTGCGGGTGATGACCAGAGGACAGGCTCACCGTCGCCCCCAGTGCATTGCAGAAACTCCTCCATACATGGGACACAAACTGAGGACCCCGATCGGAGACAATATCCCTGGGGATCCCATGCAGGTGCACGACGTGCTATACCAACAGGTCCACCGTTTCTCATGCCTTGGGGAGCCCATGTAAAGGGACAAAATGGGCGGCTTTAGAAAACCTGGCCATGATGGAGAGGATGGTGTCAAAATGGTTAGACGCCGGGAGACCGGTTACAAAGTCCAGGGCAATGTGGGACCATGGTCTTCCAGGGACCGGCAACAGATGGAGGAGACCCGCCGGCGGTGATGACAATGTTTTCCCGGTGGCACACTGGGGACAGGCGTGGACATAATTGATGACATCATTCCGGAGACCCAGCCACCAGAACGATCTCTGGAGCAGCTCCACCAAGCGGGTAATCCCAGGATGGCAGGCGAGCTTGGACGAGTGGGCCCAGTGGATCACGTCACCCCGGACCGATGATGGGACAAATAGTCTCCCCGCAGGCCCTCCACCTGGATCCGGCTCAGCCTCCTGTGCCCTCAGGACCTTGTCCCTGATGCCCTACGAGAGGGCGCCCACGACGCAAGAAGCAGGGAGGATGGTGTGCTCATGCCCCTCAGAGACCTCCGAGGCAAACTGCCTGGACAGTGCGTCAGGTTTGGCGTTCTTCGTCCCGGGGCTATAGGTAATGGTGAACCTGAAGCGCACAAAGAACAAGGACCAACGAGCCTGGCAGGCATTCAGGCGTTCAACCGTTCTCAGGTACTCCGAGTTCTTGTGGTTGGTCCACACCACAAAGGGTTGTGCAGCCCCCCTCCAGCCAGTGATGCCATTCCTCCAGCGCGAGCTTCACCACCAGAAATTCCCTGTTGCCGATGTCATAATTCCTCTCCGCGGTGGACAGCCACCGAGAGAAGAAGGCACAGGGGCGGATCACCCCATCCACTGGAGAGTGCTGTGACAGGACCGCCCCCACCCCCGCGTCAGAGGCATCCACCTCGACCAGACACTGGAGCGCGGGATCCACCTGTGCTAGGACCCGGGAGGATGAGAATTCAGTCTTCAGGGTCACAAAAGCCACCGCAGTCTCCTTTGTCCACCGGAACGCCACCTTAGGGGAGGTGAGACGGGTCAGTGGGAGCGCGATTGTGCTATTCTTGGGGACAAACCGATGGTAAAAATTGACAAACCCCAGGAGTTGCTGCAGCATCTTCCTCGACGGCGGGGGGAGGGGGGCATCCACCACCACCTTAACCTTCCCAGGGTCCAGGATGACCTGGTTGTGTGAGATAATGAATCCCAGAAAGGAGGTCTTCTCAGTGTAAAACTCACACTTCTCTGCTTTAACGAATAATTTGTTCTCCAGGAGCCGTTGGAGGACCAGTCTCACGTGGACCTGATGCTCCTCCCGTGACTGGGAGAAGATCAAAATGTTGTCCAGATAGACAAAGACGAAGGACCCGAGGAAGTCCCGGAGAACATCATTAATCAAGCGCTGGAAGACGGCCGGAGCGTTGGTCAGTCCAAACGGCATGACGAGATATTCAAAGTGGCCGCTTGGGGTCCAGAAACCCGTCTTCCACTTGTCACGCTCCCAGATCCGCACGAGGTGGTAGACGCTGCGGAGATCCAGCTTCGTGAACCAGGAGGCCCCCTGGAGGGAGTCGAATGCAGAGTCCATAAGTGGGAGAGTGTACTTGTCCTTGATTGTAATGTCGTTCAGGGCCCGGAAATCGATACAAGGACGAAAGGACCCATCCTTCTTACCAACGAAGAAGAAGCCCGCCCCCACCGGCGAAGAAGAAGGCCGAATGATACCCGAGCTGAGCGACTCCTTGATATAAGCATCCATTGCTTCCCGCTCCGAAGCCGATAAGCTGTACAGGTGGCTCGATGGCAGGGGGGCACCGGGGCAGAGATTAATGGCACAGTCGTACGGGCGGCAAGGGGGGAGGGGGCAGCACCTGGGACTTGCTGAACACCGCTCCAAGATCATGAAACTCCGGCGGCACTCTGGATAGGTCAGGAGGAGGAGGGGGGGTGGGGGAGGAGAGGGGGACCGAGGGAGAACATGCTGCTGACTGGAGGCAAGCGCTCAGGCAGAAAGGACTCCAAGCGAGTACGCTCCCTGTACGCCAGTCAAAGGTCGGATTATGGAGGCGGAGCCAGGGGTAGCCCAGGATGACGGGGGCAGCCGAGGTGGACAACACAAACAGCCGAAGGTCCTCCCGGTGGTTACGTGAGATGATAGCAGAGACTGGGGTTGTCTGATGTGTCACTGTCTCCGAAGGAGCCTTTGACAGGGTGACGTGGCTCAGGGGGGCCGGAAGGGTATGGCAGGGGAGCCCCAGTCGGGTTGCCAGTTTCCCCAAAATGAAGTTCTGCACAGCCCCCCGAGTCCACCAGTGCATGTGTGAGAATTTCAGTGTATTTGTAACAAAACCTAATTGGGAGGAGACACTTTGATAAGGGATTAGGCCAAGATGACTAACTAACTAACTAACCTGCACTTATATAGTGCTTTTCTAGTCACAAAGACCACTCAAAGCACTTTCACTAGTACTAACTCTCTATTCTATGGGCCTATAGGAGACAGATATCGGGGGACAATTTAGAACAGCCAATTAACCTAATATGCATGTCTTTGGATTGTGGGAGGATGAGGGAAGATGAGTCCGCGAGTCCCCCTACAGTGATGCGCGGACCCCCTCTTTTAGCCGAACCGGGCAGGACTCGATCTCGTGCTGATCATTCCCACAGTACATACACAGACCTAACTCCCTGCGGCACTGTTTTTCAGCCAGCGAGAGTTTGGTCCGCCCCACTATCATTGCCTCAGGATTGTCTGGGGCCTCAAGCGCGGGCAACGCCAAAGGTGAAGACTGAGAGGAGCGCTGAAACTGTCTGCTTGAGCGGCTGGAAGACCTCCGCTCGGCAGCTCGCTCCCTCAGCCTGTTATCAAGACTAATGGTTAAGGAAATTAGTTCTGTGAGATGCTCAGGCTTATCTAAGCGGGCCAGCTCATCCCGCAGATTAGGGCTCAAACTTCTAATGAAGATGCTTCAAAGCGAGGCATCTTCCCACCCAACTTCCACTGCCACCACCCGGAAGTCGACAGCGTAGTCAGCCACTGACCGGCCACCCTGTCGAAGATTTAATAGCCGGGTGGTAAGCATGCTATCACGGTCTGAATGGTCAAACACTTCGTGGAAATCGTGCACAAATTTGGCATAGGTTAAATTGGCATAGCTGGGTTTTGCCATAATGGCGTATGCCCATGCTAGCACTCGCCCCTCCAACAGATTAGCCACGTAACCTATGCGGCTGTGATCGGTTTGGAAATCTCCCGGGACTCGCTGAAACACCGTCTCACATTGAAAGATAAAGCCCCGAGCCTCCCCGAGCTTTCCCCTGAAGCGCGTGGGAGTAGGGACCGGAGTGAGATGGGTTAGCAGGCCCAGGCTAGCCTGACTAAGAGGGGAGCTAATGGGAGCTGGCCTACTGCTAGGAGCCGGAGGAAAAGCCCGCTGTCCTTCCAGACGATCCAACCGGCTGTTGATCTGGACTAACTGATTTAGAATAACCTGCTGTTGGTGAGTTATTTGGTCCACTCGAGCCTCTAAGTTGTTAAGCTGGTGTGCAAGCCCGCTGTTCGCTGGATCGCTCTGACGGAGCCGTACTGACATATTGCTGGACCCAGGGAACACACACACAGGCTTGAGTGAAATTCAATGATCTTTATTGTAACCAACAGAGGGTGTGCGAGTGCGTGTATGTGTTGTGTGAATGTGATGATGGTGAACATGCTGCAGCCGGGGGCGAGACAGAGCGCCGTACAGCCTGGCAACCCTAGAACAGAGCCAAAGCACAGACGTTAGTTTCTTCCACGTCACAGTGAGCTGAATAATGACTGGGGCTTACTTGCAGGTGGAATGATGCGAGCGCAGGTTCAGCCCGAGGGCTCCAGCCAGGAAGACAGCGTCTGCGGGGCACTCCCGGTGATGAGCGGTGAGGTTAGGAGAGGCAAGAGGAAACGTTCCGCCGCCGCCGTGGGAATTGGTTCTGTTGCCAGAGGAATCCACCTGCGCACAGGGGAGAGTCTGAGAGAAAAGGTGAGTAGCGTGATGCTTACTTGTCGATGAAAGGTCTTTCAAGACGAAGTGGTGATCTGTGTGGAGACAGACGTGAGAGAGACGAAGGTCAGGGAGAAATGACAGACGGCTCCGTGCCGAGGCTCCAGGCAGGGCAGGCTATAAAGCCCGTGAGTGATTGGCCGCAGATGTGCTCGCAGCTGAGGCAGGTGACAGCCCAGAGTAAGTCATGACATGTATGTCATTACCTGACATTACTGATCTACATGCACCGGCGTCACACAAATATAATTGGAGTACCTTGAACTTCCAGCATTAATTCTGGTAAACATTATATTATTAACATTAGATCAAAGTCAGGTAAATGGAAGATGTCTGTTATTTTCTCATAATTTTCTAATAATTTAATTTTCTGCTATTTTTTTGTATGTCAGAATCAGAATCAGAATCAGAATCAGCTTTATTGCCAAGTATATTTACAAGTAAACACACAAGGAATTTGACTTGACATTGGGCGCGCACGTTAGGCGCATTCAATGACACGGCAGCCATGTGTAGGAGTGAGTCCACTTATCTGTTTTAGTCTTAATCATGCAGTCTAGTTCTGTCATAGTGGATGTGGCTCATGGGCGCCTCCCCCTCCCAGCAGCCAGTCTTGCCATCACTCAGTTTCCATTGTGGGTGCGTTCCCTCCTTGGCCATGGTCCCTCCTCATCCACTGCTGTCCTCCCCCTCCTCCTCTGGCTTCCTTAAAACAAAGAGATTCATAGGGATCCCCAGGCTCCCATGGGTCAGCCATCACATAAGTAAGTGCAGGTTTTTCTTTAAATATTTTATTTTCCTTTCATACCTAGATTCCCAACACCAATCTGTTAACATCTTGAAATTTAGTACAATGTCAAACAATGTTTATAAGTGATCCAGACCAGCTGAGAGGTTTGTGTAAATAGTTTGCTGTTATTCTCAGCTTAGTTTTCACTAAATAACTACATTTTATTTCTCCGGATCAAGTCTAAGAGTCTAATCCCTATAAACTAGATTCCATGCTTTGATTTAGGTTATAAAAAATAATTAAGCATGATTTAAACATTATAATTTCATCTACTTCCATATCATATTAGATGCAAAAAGATTCTAGAAATTGTTTCCCCAGTAGCATAAGACACACTGCTCCATTATTCTGTAGGACAGTGCAGTGAGAAATGTACAGCATGACAGTAATGTTTGGATGATCACTAATTGATCAACTCACATAGGATCAGATGGATATAGTTCTGATTTTTATTGCTTTGACATGAAGTGTGCACCTTGCTTCTGGGTTAGGGTGCAGAGTTGGATAAATAACAGGAAAATAATATTCATTTCCACTCTATACTGTGAATTTTTAGCTAGACAAAAATTATTGCTTTTTACACACACATTCTTAACCCCAATTGTTGAAGTGTGTCATAATGCTCTGCAAAATGGGGGCGTCTCAGCTCAGTGCAATATGGATATGTACAGTTTTGGAACCAGATCATGGCGCCCATCTGAAATCCAATTTTAGGTGTATTTTATGCCATAGTTGTTTAAAATAATGTCGTTCCAAGACAGAAAAAAATGATTTTACAACTTACATCCAGGCTTATGCTGTGTCTTCATGTTAGAAAACCCTCCTGCTACCACTAATTTGGTTTTTTCCTCTCACACACACAGGAGAATTCCAGGTTTGCTGTTTTTTCTCTCTTCTCTTTCTCTCTCTTAGACTTTTAGTGAATGAAACTACTGGTCACTTACTGTGAAACAGGACTTTGGCGGTAGTTTTAGGCATCATTTATGCAATCTTCAGTTCTCATGAACACGTGCTGACTACAGATGATTCATGAAGGCTGTTTATGCACACTTAGAGAACATATGAACAGTTTGTTGAATCTGGAGTGGCTTGCTAGTACTAGTTACCGGAGTGGTGGCTCAGTTGGTAGAGCATTCACCCCACACCCAGGAGGCAGGGGTTCAAATCCCGGCTGGGTCATGCCAAAGACCATATAAAAGCGGAACTTCCTGCCGTCCAGCTTGGTGCTCAGCAATATTGGAATGGAGGAGGGAAATCTGTGGCGGTGCCTTGCATGACAGCGGCCCTCTGATTCTACACATGGGGTGTGTGTGATTAACACTGTAGATAGGAGAAGCACAATTTCTTTCTACTGTACATGATTGGTTGTACGGTTGAATGACAATAAAGGGTGATTTAATTTAACACAGCTTCCTGGCAAGATATGCATGATTTACACGGACAAACACTAAAATGTTCTTGAATTGGATCCAATATTTGAGACGCTATCAGAAAAGTAAATGGAAAACAACAATGTCATGCATTTTACTTACGTGTGGTCGGTTTAATCATCATTGTCCCGTGATTCCTTTGTTTTAAATTCCTTTACTGTAGTCACGGAGGGATGAGGGGGTCATTAGGTGATGGCATGGAAGGGTGGACGCAGCCAGTTCAAGTGTGTTACGTATGGCTCTCACGAGCCATACAATGAGAGCCGAGGGCAGACCAGTGAGTTTGCGTTATTTATTGTGATAAGGGGAAAGGAACAAAGGAACAGGGCCTCGTGGGGCCTAAACACAAACGATGACACAAGGGTAAACACTTACACACGATGCAGGATGACAGAAGGGTGGCTGGCGCTGGACGTAGGGGTTCCAGCCTTACCCACGCCAGAGAAGAGTGTGGATAATCGTGCGCGAGGTCACAGCCCCGAGTGATCAGAGCTGCTCCCTTTTAAAATGGTTGACAGCGTTTCAGCTGATGAGGTAATTGGGCTCCAGCTGTCCCGTAGAGCTTGACAGCTGGAAGCCCGCTGAGACGCTGCCACAATAAGAGCTGGGCTGAGGAGGAATATGGCCAGAGCGCCGGTAAGAACGGCCAGAGTGACAGTACCTCCCCCTCCATGCCGGGCTCAGAACGGCCAGTAACACCCAAGCCCCCACCACCACCACCTAGGGTGGGCAGATGGGGCGCAGGCCAGAAGGGTGAGAATCAGAAAAAGAAAAAAATATCAGCAGGTAACAATGAAGCAATACAGAGTATGAGGGAAAAAAACACACAATACTCCATAAGCAACAATATGCGGACGGAAGGAGAAAAAAAACCCCACTACTTAGGCGGAGGACAAATGTGGCAATTACAGAGAATGAGGTACAGGAAAAAAACCACAATACTTGATAGACAACAATAATAAAGTACGGACAGACTCAACGAAAGACAACCCAGGAGACCATAAAATGAGAGCAGAGACTCCTAAGGGCGAAGAATGTTTGAGGGGAAGAAGAAAAAAAAAAGGCACGCTAAACGCGAAACAATTACGAGGGATTACATGGCTGCACCCACACAAAAACACAAAAACTAGGCACAGCAGAAATAATTCAGTTCGGGGGGTCTCCCCGCACCCAGCGTCCAAACCGCCAACAGGAGTGAAGGAAAATGTTCAGGCGGCCTACCCGAATCCCAGGCCAGAAAACACAGTATCTCGGGCGGCCGGACCAGATCGCCGAACCGGAAGTCCAATAGGTCGGGCGGCCGCACCAAAGAGCCGAATGGGCACGGCAGTCCCTCTGGCGGCCGGCCCGCATCGCTCAGCCACCAGGCCCGTAGGGGAGAGAGGGGCGACGGCTTCCCTATGGAGAAAGATTGTGAGGGCGAGCCGGGCCTACAGTGAGAGGTTCATATGGGCCCTGGTGGAGAAAGCTTGGGGGGAAGATGAGGGTGACTCAAATGACGACGAAGAAAGGGAAGAAGATGATGATGAGCCGGTCCAATGTCCAATGGCAGGGGATCTGCAGCTCCCTCACCGGACCTGGATATCACTGGTGCTACACCCACGTTGGACCCTGATTGGGTCTCTGTAGCACCCGCATCGCACTCCGATAGGATTGCGGCTGCTCCCGCGACGGACCCCGATTGGATCTCAGTAGACCACACGTCGGACCCTGATTGGATCTCGGTAGAACCCACGTCGGACCCTGATTGGGTCGGCGCCGCACCAGAACCGACCTCCAATCCCGAACCAGGAACCTCTGGCACAGCGGGCGATAGCAGCTCCTCGCCGGTGACCCTGGGAGAAGGCTCAGGAGAGAGAGAAGAACCGGGATCAGGATCACCGGCAGCGCCAGAACCCGGCGAGATAAGCTCGGACGCAGCGGGCGGCTGCACCCGGCTCATCTCCCCTAGAGACAGGCTAAAATGCTCTAATATGAGAAGGAGAAAGAAAAGTAGAGCACTTGCCTGATCTCGGGTTCTGACGCCATCCAGGACTGCGAAGATCTAGATTCAGACGGCAGGAGGTCGTCTTCAGGCTCCCACTCAACTGCGTCGGGCTCCGCAGCTGGCATGATGGTGCGCGCAGCTTGCGAGTCCTCCGGCACTGGAGCTCACACCGATGGCCCACACGGCATGGCGGCAGGAGAACCTCGTCCCACTGTACCGGCCCACTCCTCCGTGGAGACCCGGGGACGCTTCATCGTCACGCGCAGGTTCCACGCTGCAGTCCGCTCTCCTCCTCCGTCCATGGCATAGCTGCGGAACCGGAACCAGGCTCTCCAGAACCGCAGGCCCCCTCCTCATCCTACAACGTTGGGCTGGTGTCGAGGACTGCTCAGCGGAGGGAGACACAGAGGATGCGGGATTAATAATTACAGCCACAGCAGGTGGTGGGAGTTCGGGGAGCTGCGAACCCCGAACTCCACCTCCAGGAGTCAGACAGAGCAAATCACAATGCGTGGATGAATTAACTCGGACTTGCCTGTCTCCTGGAGGCTGGGTGGTGGCCGCTGGGGCGGACGTTGCTCCTCCCCTCTCCCACCAGACGGCAACGGAGGACCCCCTGGGAAGATGTCGGGGAGCCGCTCGCGATGGTTCCAGGACAGATCTCGCCAAGACAGGACTCTGGGTGCACACAGCAGCCGGGAAATGCATCGAGGAGGAGGGGGCGACAGCCGAGATGAGCCGGGCCCGGAGCGCTGATGTAACAGCGGGGGAAGATGGCTCGGGAGATGAGGCTGCGGGGTTTCCCCTCTGATGAGGCGCAGGAGTGACAGCTGTGTGAGGAGTTGAGACCTTGCGGTGACCCGGAACTGGATCTGGACGGGATTCGTATTGAGGTCGACGACCGGTGTGACGACGGCTACTTGCAGGGGGCGAGGTAAAGGTAAGGTTCAGGAATCGCTGCTCCTGTGCCGAGACCGAGGCGAGGAGGTCGGCAAACTCCGGGAAGTCCCTTAACCTAGGATTCCTCTCCACCAGTCTGACTGCCGCCGTCATATGATCAAAAGCCAGCGAGGGACTTGTTGCTGAATGAACAACCGCCACGTGATCCCAGATGGAAGCAGCTGCGAGCTGGAGCTTCTCCAGGGGATTTCTGAATGACGAAGCTCGCTGGTGGGGATCACCCCTGGGCGGAGCGAACTCGTGGACCGGAGTGGAGGCAGGAATGGGATCCGGGCGTGTGGAGCGGGGATGCCTGCTCTTCGGCTTCCTGCCAGGATTTCCCTCCAGCCCACAGAGTGTCTTGCGCTGCACGGTGAGTTCAGCCCTCCTCGCGCTGACTTTGGGGTGGTCAACGTAGCGAGGAAGATTGTTAAGGAGAACCTCAGCGTAGTCTAGATGCCAGCGAATTTGGTTTGGGTCGTCGTCGAGACTAACAGCGAAGAGCGCCCCGTCGACGTACTTCAGGGCGCTGGCTAGCTCGTTGCCCAAGCGCCAAGTGCGGCTCCTTGGAGACAGCATGCTCCCAGCGTTGACACCCAGACTGGGAAGAACAAAGTCCAAAACTGCAAACTCACGGCCGCCGGCAACTCACTTGGCTGTGACCTACTGTTACGTATGGCTCTCACGAGCCATACAATGAGAGCCGAGGGCAGACCAGTGAGTTTGTGTTATTTATTGCGATAAGGGGAAAGGAACAAAGGAACAGGGCCTCGTGGGGCCTAAATACAAACGATGACACAAGGGTAAACACTTACACACGATGCAGGATGACAGAAGGGTGGCTGGCGCCGGACGTAGGGGTTCCAGCCGTACCCACACCAGAGAATCGCATGGATAATTGTGCGCGAGGTCACAGCCCCGAGTGATCGGAGCTGCTCCCTTTTATAATGGTTGACAGCGTCTCAGCTGATGAGATAATTGGGCTCCAGCTGTCCCGTAGAGCTTGACAGCTGGAAGCCCGCTGAGACGCTGTCACAATAATAGCTGGGCTGAGGAGGAATATGGCCAGAGCGCCGGTAAGAACGGCCAGTGTGACAAAGTGGGTCTGAAGAGGAACTCACACGGTTGCTGGGGTAGGGAGGTGGATCCGCCCAGAACCACAGCCACCACCATCGTCTCAGATTAATAGAGAAACAGACAAACCATTAATTGTCTTTTTTCTTTTTTCCATTCTTCTTATTTTTTCATCTCACCGGTGTCATTCTATCATTCTTACATTTTTTCTTTCCTTCTTCCAGTCTTCTCCACACTTTTCCCTTATAGCCTGCACAAAAACTTTCACATTCATCAGCCTTAAATGTTCCTCTAAAACCAAACTCTCTTCTCCATATATGTCCACTCTCAGCATACCAAAATTCACTTCACCAATATACACACATCTCTCCACAACATTTATTTTCCTTTTTATTTTTTAATTTTTCTTCAGTAATGTTTTAAATTACCCCATTTTTATATATTCTCATCCAAGGATTTTCACAACAACACATTCCTTTTTATAATTAGGAATAATTCTACTTATTCTCTCCTTTGCCCAGATTAAAGTTGAACCTCTTCACTCTCCAGCTGATGGGGTAGCCTCTTTGTTGCCTCACTGCCTCCAGATCTTGTTATTGAACAAGTGGGGGAGGACTTTGTTCTTTGCCGTGCATGGTCTTAAAGCTTTCCTTTCAGCCAGAGAGATACTAAGGTCCCCAAAATTATTAGGAAAAACTGAAGCTCGATTTGGAGGTAAATTTATGAAAAAAATGCAATTCTTATAGTTGACCACAAGATGGAGGCAGTTCGTTCTGCAGTCAAGGAGGAGGAGACACAGTGACGTCGCTTGAAGGCATTTCAAGATGGTGTTTACATGCACATGCACACTGAATGCCACTTGGCTGCTTCAGTCACGCGCAAACGTGAACATCCATCATGGCTGCAAATCCTATTGTTCACAAACTACACCTTGTTTTGTTTTTTTTTAAATGAAACTGGAGCACCGTCTCCTTAAATTTAGCTGTAAACATGCAAGAATAATCTTAAAACTTTAACTTAGTATTCAATTCAACACTGTTCCTCAAATAATCTCTCAATAACTTTTACCATGTTTTGGACACAATTTCTCAGCTCTTTCAGGAGAGTAGGTGAATTTCCCTCCTCCCTTTTTTTGTGAACAAAGACACACACATACCTTTGTTCTGCACAGCTAGAAGTGTGCTGGTTTAAGTTAAATCACCTAAATATATATATACTATGGGAAAAAGAGTAGATATTTACAGCCCCACTGTTATTTCTTAACCCACACATATATCCCCTCAAGATTCACAGAATCAGCTTGCATGATATGGACAATATATGCAGAGATTATTGTGTATTTGAGTGTGTGTTTTTCCCTGCCTCTTAATAAAACCAATTTAACTCCATAAATAGGCTATTTTCCCTGACTCTGCATCCAGAATTCAGAACAAGTGATAGCTTATAAGGAGGTTAGTCCAACTAATTTTAACAAACTGGCCGACACAATTACTCACTATTTGTTGATACTTAAGTTTCTTGTATTGTGTCTTATACTATTTATATTCCTTATGGTGACACAATTCACTCACTATTTGTTTTTACTTAAGATTCTTTTGTTGTGTCATATATTACTTATATTCCTTATGGTGACACAGTTCACTCACTATTTGCTTTTACTTAAGATTCTTGTGTTGTGTCCCCCATTTTCATTCATATATCACTCAATTGATTAAAATTGATATTGTAATATATAGCTTCTCGATAAAAAGCGGCTCTTTAACCTGTCCCTAATATGTGAATGCATGCGTACTTAAGATGCCCTGCTTGTTCTTACAATCATAAAAAATAGCCACAAAATGTAATATTATCTTTATATTAAGGTTTTCCAATAGAATTTAAAAACAGGACCAAAGACTTACTTTGACTGAATGTTGCAGACAATCCTACAGAGATTTTAGAAGAGGTTCTCTTACCTTCTGATCAGTGGGCCGGATTGTCTGCAACACTTAGACAAAGGCTTTGTCTCCTGATCATATGCATTTGTACAAATAGTTGGAAAACTGCCCGCATTCTCCACCACGACTGTCAACATTAATTTTCTGGACAGTTAGCAGAATCTTTTCAGTTAACCAACCAAATAATCACAGAAGAAATACTAATTCTCAGCTTAACTTTATTGGGGCACGAAAGGAGTCACATGGCCACTGGTTCCCCCCAGTTCTGTTTCCTGGGGAGGACCCCAAACACAGGAAGTCACAGCTATATAAAGGCTCACCATTAGTGGGCGTGGCTTTCCCACAATACATGTCCATTGTTTCAAACTGTCCACTTGGCATCCAGATGGCTCCCCTCTTGTCCCTGCCTTTATGGCTTTACGACTTTCTCCTGTCCAGATGTCTGCTTTCCTCTCTTCAGCTTCAGCCTTACACATGCCCATATATGGAAACAAGAACAGAGACTTTTCTTGTGAAGCTGTGATGTGTGTGTGTGCATGTGTGTTTAGTATGTGTGTATTGTGTATGTGTAAGTAACTGGTGTTTATGTGTGAATGGTTGGGAGAGCATTTGACTCACGTCTGTGTGTGTGGGGGGGGGGGGTATGTGTGTGTAGATCTAAGAGATATGTGTATGCATATACTTTGTGTTATGTCTACTTAAGTAATCTTCACTATTTATTTAATATAACAAAACATACACAAAAATGAGAAATCAGGAAGGGGGCAAACACTTTTTCACAGCACTGTATATATCCAGTAACTGAAAATAGGTGTATAATTAAAAGTGTTAGGACTAGGGTTGCCACCCGTCCTGCAAAATACAGTATTGTCCTGTTTTTTACACTAAAATAATGTGTCCTGTATTGAATCAGTACAGGATGCGGTTTGTCCTATATTTGCTAGGTGCCTTTAACGCAGCATCATCTCATCCGCACTCTGCATGTCACACCCCCTACTTAATAGTTGTTGGTTGATCTATTTATTTTTACACACTGCACATGAAGTCATTGCTCGACAGTGATTGGGTGACAGATAGCCGGGCAGGCTCAGCAGCAGCCGCGGTGGCTTGTCAGCTTCTCACAGACCAACATGTCTATGGCTGCACTGTGTCCCTCCCAATATTCCACCCCATGCAACAGTCAAATCTAAACATTTTCAAAAGTACCAATTTGGAAGAACTTAATGACTGGCTTGGCAGCACCAAAGACAACGAGTACAGGACAAAGTATTCTCAACTTTATGGAGTCCTGTTCAGAGTTCCACTGCAGTGTTTTGAAAGACAAACTCATGGCCGCAAGACGTGACAACAAATACACTTGAAAAGAAGTAACACAGTTCGTAAGCAAGAAGGCTGTGGACTGTTTTACCATGGTTGCACTCTACACAAACAGAAGTGTCAATAAACAAGTTCTACAGTTGTAATGTTAAATAAAGTGTTATTTGCAAACCCAGATTTTTTTGAAGGGGTTCTTTCATTTGAAATAAACAGGAACATTTTGACTTTCGAACTTGAAAGCAATAACACTATCAAAGAAGTACTTCAAACTCAGGCCTATGAATACTATGTAAATACTCCATCTAAACAATGATATAAGTTATGATAAACCACAATTAGTGCCCCACACATCACCTTGCAGTGGGGGTGGGGGGTGTCCTTTTTTTCTGCATTAAAGGTGGAAACCCTAGTTGGGACACATTTCTTCCTTTTCAAGAGATATGCATGGATTTTACAGTGTATAGTCTCACCTAAAGCTCGTACAAACAACATGATGGATAAGAGGAGCAGAGGATCACAGAGTGAAAGCCCCCCGCCTCCCCGTTCCTTTCGAGCAGCTAGGTAAGCATAACAGATATCTGCTTCTCTTATTATGCCAACCGGATTAACCTTGCCAAAAGGAGCTTTGCTCATATTTGATATTGCTGTACATAAAGAGTATTTACAGACCCCTCTTGTAATAACTTCCATACTTTATTTAAATTATTTTACTTATAATGGACCTGACAGGGAGAAATGGGTGAGGGAATTGAAAAGATTTGAAGTGGTCGCAAGGGATGGCAGGTCCCTTGGGAGGTGGGGAGGGGAAGAAAAAAGAGAGGAACAAACAGAAAGAGAGGAACAAACAGAGAAAACACAAACGATCACAACTGAAACAAACAAACTGTTTCTGCTTCTGAAGAGATCTCATCACGAGTCTGATGTCTGCACCTGTAAGAGAATAGAGATACATATGTGTATGTATGAGGAGGGGCTGAAAAGTTGATGGTGGTCAAATTTGACCACATGTGGTTTATTTTTCAGCCACAGGGATCTAAGCTCTGCAACACTGATGGAAGAAGTGTATGGACCAAAGGGAAGACAATGTTGAAAAATAAACCACTTCTATCTATAAATGCACAAAATCTCTGTCTGTGTGTCTGGCTGTCTGTCTGCATATCTCTTGAACTGTTTGTCAGACTGACCTCAGATTTCATAAGAGCTATGCTAAGGTTATATGGGTGTGTGACATGGTTTACCGACCCAGAGAGCAGACTCAGACTCAAGAGTTGATACAATTACAGTGTCTTTATTATGTTCTGTGTGTGTGTGTGTGTGCGTGTGTGTGATAGTGTAGCAGCCGGGGGTGAGCAGAGCACCGTGCAACCTGGCAACCCTATGGACAAGCAGAGACAGGGAGAGTTAGTGTTGGACCCCAGAGGGGATGTACAGAATAGTCCAGTGCTTACTGTTTGCAGAGATGGTTTTGGGCTCAGGTTCTGTTTGGAGACTCCTGCCAGGAGGACAGCACCCGCTGTCCAGGTTGCAGCTGGAGGTGATAGGAGAGTTCAGGAAATGTGCAGTGCAGCTCGGTCCGCCGCCAGGAGAGAGAGAGGTCCACCGCCACGGATCTCCGCCTGTGCACAGGGGACAAGCGTAGACAATGATGAAATGAAAGGGCTTACTTGGTGTAGAGGTGATGATCCTTCCTGATGACGGATGACAGGAGGCGAGGTTCACAGACGAGAGTAGGCTGTGGCAAGGAAGTTCTATGAAGAGGATGAAGGTGAGTGTAGGTCTCATCTGACCATGGAAACAGATGACTCCGCGCTGATCCGAGGACAGCGCAGTCTAAATAGCCCCGGCAGTGATGAAGAGCAGGTGTGCGCACAGCTGAGGATAATGAGCAGACAGAGCAAGCCGTCACAGTACTCACCTCTACGAGGCACCTCTCGGCAGCCGATCCAGAATACCTGGGTGCATCCGGTGGAAGTTCCTGATGAGTTGATTGTCCAACAAGAAGGAGGGACGCACTCCGGACCTCCATTCTGGGCCGTAACCCTCTCAGTCCACCAGGTACTGCAGGCCGCCACCCCAGCGGCGGATGTCCAGGATGGCATTGATCCTCCACGCCGGGTTGCCGTCGATCACCACTGTTGGAGGTGGAGACTTGGGAGGGGGACACAGAGGGCTGGAACAGAAAGACTTGACCTGCGAGGCATGAAAGGTTGGACAGATGCGGGGGTGGGGGGGGGCTAGGTGCACAGCCACAGGGTTGACAATACGAGTTATGGTGAAAGGCCCAATAAACCGCTGAGACAGTTTCCTCGCCTCTGCCTTGAGGTTAATGTATTTGGTTGACAGCCATACCTGCTGACCCACCCGGTAGAGAGGGGCCGGCATCCTGTGATGATTGTCAGTCATGGTGTTGTGCTCTGCCGTGCGCTGCAGTGCGATCCGGGTCACTCTCCACAGCTGGCAACAGCACCTCAGGTGGGCTCGAATGGAAGGGACGGTGATGTCCCCCTCCTCCTCTGACAATCCTCCAACGGAGGATTGTAGCCCAGAGAGGCTTCGAACGGGGACATGCCGATCGCTGAAGAGATGGTGGTATTGTGAGCATATTCGATCCATTGGAGGTGGGTGCTCCATGACGCCGGGTTGGCGGTGGAGATGCACCACAGCGCAGCCTCCAACTCCTGGTTCGCCCACTCACTCTGTCCATTGCTCTGCGGGTGATATCCTGAGGACAGGCTCACTGTAGCCCCAAGGGCGTTGCAAAACGACCTCCACACCTGAGAAATAAACCGGGGCCCCCAGTCGGAGACGATGTCCAGGGGAATACCATGCCTTCTCACCACATGCTGAACAAGAAGATCCACCATCTCCATTGCCATAGGCAGCCCCTGTAGGGGAACGAAGTGGGCAGCCTTTGAAAACCTGTCTACGATGGTGAGGATGACGGTGTGGTGGTTAGAAGGTGGGAGACTGGTAACAAAGTCCAAAGCCACATGGGACCAGGGCCTGCTGGGGGTGGGGAGAGGGTGGAGCAGACCAGCCGGAGGAGAGGAGGACGTCTTGCCGGCGGCGCACTGGGGACAGGCGCGGATGTACTCTCCGACGTCCCTCTGGAGCGAAGGCCACCAAAATGTCCTCTGAAGGAACACCACCGTGTGAGCCCTCCCCGGGTGGCACAAGAGTCTGGAAGAGTGGGCCCAATGGATCACCTCGCCCCGAACAGCAGATGGGACAAACAGCCTCCCCGCTGGCCCCCCGCCTGAGTCTGCCTCGGCCTCCTTCAGGACCTTTTCTTTGATGCCCCACGAGAGGGCACGAATGATGAACGCCGGGGGAAGGATAGGGTGCTCCGACACTTCCACAGCATCCGAGGAAAACTGTCTGGACAGGGCGTCCAGCTTGGTATTCTTGGACCCGGGGCAGTAGGTGATGGTGAAATCGAATCGTCAGAAAAACAAGGACCAGCGGGCCTGGCGCGTGTTCAGGTGCTTGGCTGTCCTGAGGTACTCCAGATTTTTGTGATCCGTCCAGACAACGACCGGCTGGGAGGCCGCCTCCAGCCAATGGCACCACTCCTCCAGCGCGAGCTTGACCGCCAGGAGCTCCCTGTCACCAATGTCATAATTTCTCTCCGCCGGAGATAGACAATGGGAGAAGAATGCGTAGGGGCGGATCTTGCCATCAACTGGGGAGCGCTGGGACAGCACGTCTCCAACTCCCAAGTCGGAGGCATCCTCCTCAACCAGGCATTGAAGGGCGGGATCCACCTGTGCCAAAATGGGAGAGGAAGAAAATTTAGACTTGAGCTTGGTAAGGGCCGCTTCAGCCTCCTCCATCCACCGGAAGGGTACCTTGGAGGATGGGAGGCGGGTCAGGGAAAAAGCAATAATACTATAATTCTTGATGAAGCGGCAGTAGAAATTGGCAAACCCCAGAAACTGCTGGAGTTGTTTCCTGGAGGAAGGAGTGGTCCAATCTACCACGGCTTTTACCTTGTCGGGTCCGGGATGATTTCATTGTGGGAGATGATGAATCCAAGGAATGACATCTTGGAGGCATGGAACTCACATTTCTCAGCCTTAACGAAGAACTTGTTCTCCAGGAGCCGCTGCAAGACTCGCCTCACGTGCACCTGACGCTCATCCAAGGACTCAGAAAAAATCAGGATTTCATCCAAATAGACAAAGATGAATGAGCCCAAAAAGTCCCTCAGCACATCATTAATGAGGGGCTGGAATACGGCGGGGGTGTTGGTCAGCCCAAACGGCATCACCAGGTACTCGAAATGCCCACTTAGGGGTCCGGAAGCCCGTTTTCCATTCATCGCCCTCCTGGATCCACATCGGATGGTAAGCATTGCGGAGGTCCAGCTTGGTGAACCAGGAGGCCCCCCAGAGGGAATCGAATGCCGTATTAATCAAGGGCAGTGTGTATTTGTCCTTGATGTTGATATTATTCAATTCTCAAAAGTCAATACATGGCCTCAGCGAGCCATCTTTCTTGCCCACAAAAACCCCCCCGCCACCACCGCCGAGGACAAAGGCCGGATTACGCCCGAGTTTAACAACTCCTTAATATAGGTTTCCATAGCCTCCCGCTCCGGTGCTGACAGGCTGTAAAGTCGACTCTACGGCAGTGGGGCTCCAGCACGGACATTGATTGCGCAGTCGTATGGGCGGTGAGGGGGGAGAGATAGAGCCTGGGTCTTACTGAAGGAGGCCCCCAAGTCGTGATACTCCGAAGGGACCTTGGACAAGTCAGGAGGGGGGGTGATGGGGGCACCTAGGGGCACGGATGGCGTGGAAGCAGCCGACTACAGGCAGGCACTGAGGCAGAATGAGCTCCACGAAACCACACTCCCAGAGTGCCAGTCGATTGTTGGGTTATGTAGCCGGAGCCAGGGATAGCTGAGGATAACAAGGGATGAGGAAACTGGCAGCACAAATAACCTTAGCTCCTCCCGATGATTACCAGACACAATGACTGACACTGGGGCAGTCTGTTGGGACACTATGGCAAGAGAGGCCTTTGACAGTGCAATGAGTCTAAGTGGGGTCTTCAACGGTTCACAGGGAACCCAGCCGGGTTGCTAGTTCCCCCGAAATGAAGCTCTGCTGAGCCCCTGAATCAATCAAGGCATGTGTGGCTATCTCAGTCTGGTTGTGAATGAAGCAGATTGGTAGGAGAAATCTAGAGAGGGGACTTGGTTGGGGTGAGTCTGTGAGTCCCCCTACTGCGACGCACGGACTCCCTCTTTTGGCCGTATAGGATAAGACACCACCTCATGCTCCTCGCTACCACAGTAGAGGCACAACCTCAGCTCGCGGCGGCGCTGTTTCTCAGCTAATGGCAGTTTCGGCTGCCCCACTATCATTGGCTCCAGAGCATCCAGGGAATAAGAGGGAGGTAGGGCCAATAGGGTAGACTGTAGGGAGTGGCAAAACTGGGAACCCGAGCGACCGGAAGCTTTATGCTCGGTTGCCCACTCCCTTAGCCTGTTATCTAGGCCAATGGCTAGGGAAATTAGCTCTGTTAACCTACTTGGTTTCTCTAAGTGGACTAGCTCATCCCGCAGGCTAGGGCTAAGGCTCCTAACAAAAATGCTGCAGTGCAAGTCGTCCTCCCACCCCACCTCCATGGTCACCACTTGGAAATTGATGGCATAGTCCGCTACAGACTTGCATCCCTGTCTTAGGTTAACAGCCGGGAGGTAGGCACACTGTCTTGGTCAGAGTGGTTGAACACCTTGTTAAACTTGCTGACAAACTGGTTATATGTCAAGCTAGCATAACTCGCCCTAGCCATCACTGCGAAAGCCCAAGCTAGCGCTTGCCCTTCCAAAAGATTAGCTACGTAGCCAATACAGCTGTGATCTGTGGGGAAGTCCCCGGGCACCCGCCAGAAAACTATCTCACACTGGAGAAGGAGCCCTCTAGCTTACCGCTAAAGTGAGTGGGAGTGGGGATCGGCGTTAGCCGGGATGTGGTAACCTGAACAGGTTGGGAGCTAGCGGGAGCAGAGGCGATACTTGGAGCCGGAGGGAAAGCCTGCAGACCTGCCAGGCAATCCAACCAATCATTAATTCGGGCCAGCTGAGTGAGGATGACCTGCTGCTGGTAAGCTAATTGATCCACTCAAGCCTCTAGGTTGTTAATTTTGTGTGCTAGCGCGCTGTCTACTGAGTCACTTTGGCAGAATCGTACTGACATGGTTTACCAACCCAGAGAGCAGACTCAGACTCAAGAGTAGATGCAATTATCTTTATTATGTTCTCTGTGTGTGTGTGTGTGTGTGTGTGTGTGTGTGTGTGTGTGTGTGTGTGTGTGTGTGGGTGTGTGTGTGCGCGTGTGTGTGATAGTGTAGCAGCCGGGGGTGAGCAGAGCACCATGCAACCTGGCAACCCTATGGACAAGCAGAGACAGGGAGAGTTAGTGTTGGACCCCAGAGGGGATGTACAGAATAGTCCAGTGCTTACTGTTTGCAAAGATGGTTTTGGGCTCAGGTTCAGCTCGGAGGCTCTGGCCAGGAGGACAGCGCCCGCTTGTCCTGGTTGCAGCTGGAGGTGATAGGAGAGGTCAGGGAATGTGCAGTGCAGCTCGGTCTGCCGCCAGAAGAGAGAGAGGTCCACCGCCACGGATCTCCACCTGTGCACAGGGGACGAGCATAGACAATGATGAATAGAACAAGGGCTTACTTGGTGTAGAGGTGATTATCCTTCCTGATGATGGATGACAGGAGGCGAGGTTCACAGACAAGAGTAGGCTGTGGCAAGGAAGTTCTATGAAGAGGACGAAGGCAAGAGTAGGTCTCATCTGACCATGGAGACAGACGACTCCGCGCTGATCCGAGGGCAGCGTGGTGTACATAGCCCCGGCAGTGATGGAGAGCAGGTGTGTGTGCAGCTGAGGATAATGAGCAGACAGAGTGAGCCATCACAGCATGTATCCCCGAGTATGGAGTCAAAATAAGGAATTTTACCAATAAAAGTTTAGCCACTGCTCTTTCACCGTTTTGTCTCTTCATGCCCTGGCCTCCGCCCACTATCCAGATCGAGAGGAAATCTTCTGGGAAGCCAGCAGCAGCAACCTTCACAGCCTGGGAATTAAGGCAAGTAACCTCTCACTCTTTAACACATAACGATGAATTACCTTGCCTAATTCCCGGTGGTGGTGGTGGTGGTGGTGGTGGTGGCGGGGGGGGGGGGGCTCAGCTGCAGTCTCATATTTTGGCTGAGCTACCCCCCTCTGCTGCTGCTGCATTTACTTCCTCTCCTTCTCCCGAGGTGGCCGTATCGGGAGAATGTTGCCCAGACAATGGAGGCCAACATGCCTCGGCTGTTGTCGCCAGAGATCTCCATGGATACAGCCTCTCTTTCTCCCAAGGTGGCTGTGTCTAAGGTGGATGCTTGGGTGGAGAGAGCCGAGACACCCCAGCCAGGATTGCCGGAGTCCTAGACGGCGGTGAAGCTCAAGCTCAGTCAAGTGCTCTTTCTCGTTTTCACATTCTCTGTTTTAGAAAGAGCTTGCCTGGCTCTTGGTGAGGCGGTCCAAGGGCAGTTGTCAGCTGAACCTGAGCCCTCCTCACCGGACTCCACTGCTGCCGGTGACCCTGACCCGGTGTGTGTGTCTGTCTCTGTTCCTTCACCTGAGCCACTATCTAGGGTCACCGAGGTCTCCGTGGGTGCTGCTTCCCCTCTGGTCGAGGTCTCCATGGGTGCTGCTCCCCATTCGTCCAAGGTCTCCGTAGGTGGAGCTAGATCCCAGTCTAGGGCCTCGACGGATGCAGCTACACCCCAGTCCGGGGCTTCCGCGGGTGCAGCTACACCACAATCTGGAGCCACCATGTGTGCAGCGCCTCCATCCAAGGCCCCGTTGATTGACTGCCTCCTTAGTCTGGTTCTCTTGCAGGTCAAGCATTTCCTCGTGGGTTCTTCACACCAATCCAAGGCCACTGTGGGTGCTATGCCTCAGTCCATTCCATCACAAGCTCCGGTAGTCCCGGGACTCGGGGAGACCCGCTGAACTACCTCACTTTTCCCAACTACTCTCCAAGAGTCTGTCACCACCGCTTTTGGTTCTTCTGTGGGACATAAGTGTTTTTTGTTTTGGTTTTTGATTGGATTTGGTCCCTCCGTGCCTTGTTGAAGGGGAGAGGGTCATCTGTTTTTTTTTTGTTTGTTTGTTTTTTCTGTGATGTTACCCTGGGGTATCTGGGGTCCACTCCTTGATGAGGGGACTCTGTCATGATCCTTGACATGGACGGGGGTTGTGCCCAGTTTCCTTTTATAGTTTAGTATTTTTCTGTTTGTTTATTTCCTTGTTCATTTATATCTGCTGTAGTGGTGTCTTTATTGTCCTGTTTATTTATAGTGTTATTTTGGGGTTATGGTATTATTTATGTTTTGTGGGCGTTGTGTTATGTTAGTTTATATTCTTTGGGTTTTTTACTCGTTTATAGTTATTTCTGTAGTAGTTGTATCATTATTTCGTATCACGTCAATGGAGGTGCCGTGACAGCTCGTGCGTCATTTCTGGGTGTCGAGCCCTGCTCACAGGCTGTCATAGGCGCCTCAAATTTCGTCAGAATCAGAATCAGAATCAGATTTATTGCCATTGTTCATGTAGTACACAAACTAGGAATTTGTCTCGGTGCCATGCTGCAACATTAAAAACATGATGAGATAAAGAGATAAACTAAAAAAAAACTAAAAGACTAAAAACATGCAATGAGTGTAGAATAATAAGTAATAATAATAATAATAATAATGAGTAATACTAGTCAAGGCAGATTTAAATAAATTAGCAAGTAGCAGATAATATGGGGTACCACAGTGCAGTCGATAATGCAACAGAAAAACAGTGATGAACGACATGAGCTGCTGTATATACTGCACGAGAGTCAATAAGTCACTTAATGTTCAGCAGTCTGATGGCAGAGGGGAAAAAGCTGTTCATGTGCCGGGAGGTTTTAGTCTGAATATTATTATTTTCCGTTATTTTCCTTCCTCATGATCCCACAGCTGCTCTCATTTGTGTATGGATTATTTAAGACCGTTGGGAAGACTTTGTCTTCGCAGCAGTCTTAGTGAAGTCAACCCCTGACGTTCATGCCATGTTTCCTGGTCTCTGTGACAGAATCCCCATCTGTTTTTTGTTTTTTTTTTCTCCAGGTGCTCCCCGCTTTTCTGTAAGTGTTGGTGTCTGTTTTGTGTTTATTCATTAAATGTGCAAAACTTACAGCTTGCGCATGGTGTTCCCAATTCCAGCCCTGATTGGGCTGTTCATGACAGTTTTGTATTTATAATATTGCCAAAATATAATAGGATGCACTACAATGGGTCTCAAATATTTCCAAACATGGCCTGTTATAGTGCTGCATGAGTTTATTGACAGCAGACTATGAACTACACATATAAACTAAATTAAAATGGTGAGTAAACAACTCCCATTTCCCAAAGTGCAAGATACAGCATTATGAATATAAGTCACAAAAGATCACACAAATAAGCGATCTGACAAACAAATAAACAGTGGCTAATATTTGATGTCCCATTCATTTTCAATTGTTCTGTAATTAATATTCACACAATCAAATAAATCTCAGTTCTTTCCCTTTCGTATTTGTCAAAGTCTAACATCTGTGATTGCCTACATATAGGCTACACCTCTGTCTTCAACTTTCAAACACAGCCTACATCTGGGCCTGTAAAGCCTGATTGGGCTACCTGTTTCAGACAGGAATACTTGCTTTCTACGGGTATGTACTAGTTTGGTCAAATTTGACCACTATGAACTTTTCAGCCGATGAACTTTTCAATCCTCCCCCCCACACACACACACATGTGTGTGTGAGCATGTGTGTGAAGGTGGCCGTGAAAGTGAGTGTGTGTATGTATGTGTATGGGCTGCACGGTGGCGCAGTGGTTAGCACTGCGGCAGCACAGTTTACCCTTGGCCGGGGGATTGTGGGGATTGTGGGATCGTGGGTTCGATCCCAGCCCCCGACCAACAGTGATCTGTGTGGAGTTTGCATGTTCTCCCCGTGTTGCGTGGGTTTACTCCGGGATTTCTCCGGTTTCCTCCCACATGCCAAAAACATGCATGTTAGGTTAATTGGCTGTTCTAAATTGTCCCTAGATATTTGTTTCCTATAGGCCCTTAGAATAGAGGGTTAGTATTAATGAAAGCGCTTTGAGTGGTCTTTGTGACTAGAAAAGCGCTATATAAGTGCAGGTTAGTTAGTTAGTATGTGAATGGTTTGTCAGGAAACATATAAAGAGTTTAGCAGACTGCAGCAACACCCTCCATGAAACCTTTAAAAGCAAGACAGCACCACCAACCCCCAGGGCATGCAATGGTAGCTTTGTAGCCACACATGTGACTTACTTAATGCCTTACATAATGCCTCACATCTTAGATAAGTACAAGTGCAGAGTTTCCTTGGGGATAACAGGAAGCTGTGAAAGTGTAATCTTTGATATGCGAGAGACGGCTTGGAGGAGCCTTTGGGGCCAAAGACTGTGAGGGGGATGCTAAGGGATTTATGAGGAAATGCAATGTGACCTTTTATGTGAATGCATTGTGACCTTTTGATATGCAGAAGGACCTGAGTATATAAGTGAAGAGTTCTGTGTGAGAGGTCCTCTTTTCTACTATGCTCATGAGAGAGAATGTGTAATAAACTGCTTGAGACCAACTTGCCTCATCATTTACACATTCTACAGCTTCCACAAAGCACAAATGACTTGAAGCCACCAAGCCCCAGGATAACCAGGCGTTCCCCCCAGAAAGGCCAGCTAGAGGAGGCTGGCGTGACACACCCCCGCCGCAGGTCCGGCCAGCCACCCTCCTCCCTCCCAGTGCGGCCAACGCAAGCCCCGGGCCCCGTGCACTGGGAGGCCAGTGCCCCCCCTCCCCCCCACAGCAGACCCACGCCCACCCCAGAGCCCCAGACCTATGCCCCGGAACCCGCAAGGCACCCATGCCCAGGGGATGCAAACCCTCTCCTCCACACCGGAGGGAGCCCACATGGCCATTAGGAAGCACCCCTATCAGTCCAGCACCCCCTGACCAGCACATACACTGACTCACTCACTTTCATACTCATTCATCTCAATCATACTTATTCTTCCACTCACACTGTCACTCGCTCTCACTCACTCTCAGTCATGTACACATTCTGATTTGTGCTCTGACTCCCTAACATTTATTCATGTTCTCCCGAACACACTCGCTCACTCTCACTCACTCTCACTTATACTTACTCTCACAGGGTGAAAGTTAATGAGGGGTGAACCAGAATGCATGAATGAGTATGGAGCAGAGCTGAACAGGGAGACTGCCCAGAGCCAAACCAGGACAGTCTGGTGTTGGCTCTACAGCAGACGGAGATGGTCAGAGCTGCCTCTGCCTTTTTTCATTCACTCCGTGGAAGTGACTGAAAAAAATACTCTTTAAAGAAACTGGTCACTCTCCGACACTGCCCTGTGTGAGCCCACAACACCATCCACAGGGGCACACCAGCCGGGAAAATGTCATCACCTCTTTCAGAAACCGCATCCCGATGTCGGCTGCCCTCAGCACCAACCAGGCGGTCAACAAACCCGTCACGGAGTAAGCCTCATTTTCAAACTAATTTAGGACTGGTAAGGGTAAGAACCTGTACTTTCAGTGGTGTGAAATAGTGTTTGCCCCCTTCCTGATTTCTCATTTTTTTGTATGTTTGTCACACTTAAATGTTTCAGATCAGGTTCAGGTTCAGGTTCAGGTTACTTTATTTGTACCCGTAGGTAGATTTGTTTTGCAGTTGGTGACATCCATATTTACAAGCCACTAATTACATTCAACATAGACACAAACACAGGCACACATCTTACAAAATAGGTAAATATAAAATATGTACAATATAATTTTTATAGCTTGTTCAACTCTTTGACAGCAGCAGGGACAAAGCTGTTTTTGTAGCGCTGGGTTCTACTTTTTGGGACAGCAAACCTCCGTCTGGAGGGAAGAAGCTGAAAGTTGCAGTGCAAAGGGTGGGAGTCATCATTTAAAATCGAGTCGGCCATCCTCTGTACTTGTCTGGTGTACAGGGATGTCAGGCTCAGCTGTGACTCACCAAGCAAACGACTGGACCATCTGACTACCTCATCCAAGGATTTCCTCTGTTTCAGTTTTATCTGACCAAACCATGACATTAAAGAAAAGGATAAAACAGATTCAATAAAAGCCCGATAGAACATAGTCATTATGGTTCGGTCAATTTGGAAGCGTGCAAGTTTCCTCAAACAATGCAAATTTTGCTGACCCTTTTTGCACACCCTTTCACAGTTCACCTCAAAGTTCAATCCACTATCAATAATTGTCCCAAGATATTTGTACGATTGTACACATTCGGTGGTCTGGCCTTTTAGTATGGTGACTTTGTGCCTGGGAGTTTTCCTCCTAAAGTCAATAATCATATCTTTCGTTTTTGTTGTATTCAGCTGCAGGTAGGAATCCTCACACCAGTGAACAAAGTCATCAACTACTGGGCCGTGGCCACTCTCACCATCCTGGAGGAGACTGACAATGACTAAGTCATCAGCATACTTTATAATGTGTCTGTTGTCATGTCTGCTCCGACACATGTTTGTGTACAGGATGAAGAGTAGTGGTGACAACACACACCCCTGAGGAGAGCCAGTAGAAGAGCACTTTAGGTCAGACAATGTGCCATTGACCCTTACTCTCTGCGTCCTGTTGGTTAAGAAATCCAGAATCCAACCCACCAGATTATTGCTTAAATCAAATTGTTGCAGGAGCCTTTCAGCTAAAATATGAGGTTGGATTGTATTAAAGGCAGAAGAAAAGTCCACAAATAAAAGCCTGGCGTGTGTCCCATTAAAATCCTGATGTTTAAAAAGCATGTCAAACAGAGTGACAGTGGCATCCTCCACTCCTCTGTGAGGCCTATTGGCAAACTGCAGAGGATCCAATGCATGTTCAGTCTGCCTTAGGACCTCACGTCTGACCAGTTTTTCAAAAATTTTCATTAAAATTGAAGTCAAAGCAACTGGTCTAAAGTCGTTTACCGTTTTAGGACAGCTGGATTTTGGAACGGGAACAACCACGGCATCTTTCCAGATCTTAGGCACATGTTGTGTCTGTAAGGACTTATTGAAAATATAATGAAATATAGGACTCAGTTCATGTGCACAGGACTTTACCAGGCGTCCACATATATTATCAGGGCCCTGACTTTTGTTCACTTTTACAGCGCGGAACTCCCTTTTAACATCCTGCACCTCAATATTAAAGTGCTGATTGTCTTTGAGTTTCTGTTTCAAATCTTGGATTTCTGTGCTAAAATCAAAGGAGTCAAAACGACCATAAAAACAGTTAAGAGCATTAGCCAGCTCTGTGTCTGAACTAAAATCATCTAAAAACACACGATTACTGCGCTCTGTGCTCTGAAGGCCTGCAATAGTTTTCATACTGGCCCAGGCCGAACCAAGTTTATTTGCTGCCATCTTGCTTTCCAACTCTGATTTATAATTCTGTTTTGCTCTTAAAATTTCGGCCTTCAGCTCCTTGGTGGCAACCTGTAGCGCAGAAACAGACCCTTGTTTAAAGGCAAGAGCTTTCCTCTGTAAGCAGGATTTAACTGATTTAGTAACCCATGGTTTGTTGTTGGGGTATATTTTGACACGTTTACGTGGAACAAACTTATTTTGACAGTGAGCCATGTATGAGCATGTGAGCTCAGCCAGAGAGTCCAAATCATCCCCGCAGGCCATTATGAACATCTTCCAGTCTGTACAGTCAAAGCATTCCTGGAGGCTGTGCTCTGAATCCTCTGTCCACACATCAATGTCTCTGGTCTCCACTTTGCCTCTTCTGAGAGCAGTTTTATATGTGGGCAGCAAATGAACACAGTTGTGATCTGATGATCCTAAAGAAGGAAGGGGGAGTGATTTATAGGCCCTCTCTATGGATCCATAGCACAGGTCCAATGTCTTTTTTCGCCTGGTTGGGCAGGAGCCATACTGATGAAAGTTTTTAAGTGTCTTCTTTAAAGAAACATGGTTAAAATCCCCAAGAATGAAGTTTGGCGCCTCTGGAGAAATTGACTGCAGCCGCTGCACCACATCAGAGATGGTGCTGGAGGCGGAGTCAGCGTCTGCCCTCGGATGAATGTACACAGTTGTGATGAAAAGTTGGGGAAACTCTCGAGGCAAATAAAAGGGGCGTAGTGACACAGACAGCAGCTCCACATGGGGTGTACAGATGCGCTCTCTGACCGTGACAGATGTGCAGTACTGCTTATTAATGTATAAACATACTCCGCCCCCCTGACGCTTCCCAGTTACCTCTTCCTGCCGATCCGAGCGCAGCGGAGCTCCAAAGCCGTCAATCCACAGGTCTGCATCCCGATCATGCGCAGTAAGCCAAGATTCAGTGAAAGCCATGACGCAGCAGTTCTTAAAATCCTTCTGGTAACGTACATTGCCTTGAATTTCCTCCACCTTGTTTCTCACAGACTGTGCATTCCCAAAAATGATCGAAGGAAGAGGAATGTTACCAAACTGACGTCTCCTAAGGCGCAATTTCACACCTCCACATCTTCCACGCTTCCTCCTGCCGCTTCTTTTTTCACCGCTGTGACCGTCTCTCAAAATAAAGTCCGGCAGATTAAATTTGGGCGCAATCAGAGACTCTGCACCAGCTGTGTTAAAGCGCAGCAACACGTCCCTGGAATATTGTATTCTGCCCGCTATTCTGATCGTCATGGAGCCGAACGCGTTTACCTCAGAGGCAAAGAGCCAGAACACAGAAAGCAGCAGTGCGAGATATGAGAGGAAATCCATGTTGCAGATACTAGGGAGCTGTTCGCCATATATTCCACCAACGCTCCAGGGCAGAAACGACACAGAGGATTTTCTAAAAACGTAAAAAAGTACAAAAAACACACACACGCACACATGCACTATATCACCAAGCTGCTGGTCGCTGCGTGCGCATGCGCCCATGCGGGTCTCTTATCCTCCCCTGTGAGTGTTGTCCTATTATTCCATGTTAAGTCTCTCACCTAATTTCTCTTGCAGAGGCATTCTTTTGCATTAATAAAATTAAGTCAAACCTGCTTCTCTGTGTCGCTGTGTGTTCCTCTGTTGTCATTCCCTGCACGTGAACTGTCAATTAATACCAATCATGACAAAAAAACCTGGATGGCTCATGCCCCATTAGCGAGTACAGAGCCAAGTGGAGTCGGGTGGGCCACTGATTTCTATAGAAAAACTGGATGGATCATTGGCCGCCAGAAGTGAAGCCCCTTGCCGACCACTTTGACCTCAGTAACTTCCCAAAAATTAACAGATTTTGAACTTCTTGATATGGAGACACAGCTTATAATGTTGCGTGACCGGTGAACTACAGAAATCAAGTTGACATTATGTTTAGCGGCCATCGATTTGGATGTGCTAGTATTTTGGGAGTACTAATATAATATAAGATAAGATAAGCCTTTATTAGTCCCACAATGGGGAAACGCCATATGGTAGCCAGGTGGCTTCACTTCTGACGGCCAATGATCCATCTAGTTTTTCTATCCACCTTACTGCTAGCCCCCATGATGCCTTGTGTGAATTATGTGCACAACTTCCGGTATTAGTTTAGAATGTGTAGTTGTCACAGAAATGGGACACTTTTCCTTGTTAAAAAACAATTACTTCAGCATCAGAAATGTGGGAACATGTGTAATACATAGTGCCGCGCACTAATACTAAGTTAAATGAAGAACGTCACTAGTGCAGCGGGCGCGGAGCGATATGAACAGAAGTGAAGTTCCTAATATATCTGTATTTGACTTGGACGGTTGTTAATAAATTTCCACTACGTTAAATCTAAGGTGCTGTCTCTGAGTGATGCTTAGCTCATTCATAGCAAGTAACAAGAGCTACAACATTGAATGAATGAATGAATGAATCTTTATGTCGGATAGATTAAAAGTAAGGATTAAAAAGAAACAGAATAATATAACAAAGGGGAAAAAATCCAACAAGGTCAAGTTAAACAATAACTCCTCTGATTATACAGTTCAACATAAGTTATCTGAAATGGGTGATGGCTGAAGCCGCAGCTTATATTGCCCACCCATATTCCATCCAAGAATTCAAAAGAAAAACAAAACAAGAGCGATTACAATTCAGAACAAAGCTAAGACAAAATGTGACAAAAAAAAAATAAGCAACAACACAACACAGACTGGATATGACAATCCTTATGTGATTTTACATGTCATCTTGTATATATGTTTGGAGCATAGATATAAAACCCTAGATTGGCAGTAGGTCACTGGAGCGCGTGATTTCCGGCCGCCATATTGGTACAGGAATCACAACAAATCCACAGCTCAACGCACAACACTCTGATTAAGTCTTCATTTCCAAGGTTTTCGTTTGTTTACACAGTGTGTAACTGGTGTCTAAACGATCAGGTAAGTGTCGAGTATTTGTTTTTAAATAATTTAATGGCGTGTTGTCAAAAATAAAGGTAAAAACTCTGATTTTCATTTGGGAGGTCACTGATTTCTGTACATGCATGACTGCCATGAGTGTAATATATATTGTAATTCAGTATCGATACTTATGGCAATATTTCTCATGTAATATTAGTATACAGTGTTACATTGTGTTCTTTGTTACTGGGTCAGTATTGGTAGCCAATATTATCAACAATGAACTTTGGGTTCTTGTAACTAGTTTGGTAGTTACTCAAATAGCGTGAGGATAGTTTTTCTTTTTCCTGTATACACTTGGCCTAATGAAAGATTTAGGTTTATCAAACCATCTTTACACAATAATTACACATATATGTGTACAAACATCTACCTCCTGTATCAGACCAACATCATGAAGGTTTGCAGATAGTAATTTACAGATATGTTATTTGAAAATTGAAACTTTACAGATAGAATTTTACAGACATACAATACCAGACAGATGGGCATGTCCATAAGGCATGAAGTAAACAAATTAGTATTGTTTAAAGGTCAGTGATGTTACGTGTGATGATGATGATGATGATGATGATGATGATGATGATGATGGTGATGATGATGGTGATGATTTGTCAATGTTGGTAATGATGATCAATGGGCATGAACATTATCATTGAGCAAGTGGTGACAGCCGGAGAAGATATAATTATATGTATTTTCTTAATTTGTCATGTCTATTTGGAGTGTAATTTAGTCTAATTTACTTAACAATTTGGTAAAGTTGTATTTTACTGTATATGTTTTCCAAGGTGTACCGTACATTATAACTGGAACTCACACACGTAAAATGTGATTCTCGAGGTATTGACATGATGAAATGAAGAGAATTAATGATACAGTAAAGATTTATGCATGAAATATTAATTTTCACATGTAGATTATGCAAGTGATATGCTGTCAGCCTGAATAAAATTTGACATTGTTATTCTTGCTATCCACTTGTAATGTCTTTTTTTTAGTGCTACCTGTGTGCTTCGACTTCAAGTCAGATTTATTATATATTTGAACTGACCGTTATAGTACCCTTTTGAAAAAAGAAGCGGGCCTGAAACCAAATAAATATAGATTTATATATAAATGCCTTAAGCAGGGCCGTGTTTCTAATATAGGCAAACTAGGCAAGTGCCTATGGTGGCACCAGTTGGGGGTGACAAGAAAGTATTTTAAAATAATACCCTCATTAAACAACTTCATTGTTGCTGAGGGTAGAAATCTCTAGAAAACATGGGAGGAAGAAATTCAGATAGATGAACGTGTGGGTAAATGTAGCTTCAAGTGCTATAAAATATTCATGCACTCCTACATGTAGACCCAACTGCATTCCAGCTCAATTACTGGGGCTTGTCCTAACCATCCATCCATCCATCCATCCATCTTCTACCACTTTTCCGGAGGTCCGGGTCGCGGAGGCAGCAGTTCAAGCAGAGAAGCCCAGACTTCCCTCTCCCCATCCACCTGCTCCAGCTCTTCAGAGGGGATACCTGTCATGCCTCGCCGCCCATCTGCGGCGC
Source organism: Pholidichthys leucotaenia (assembly GCA_020510985.1). Lineage (NCBI taxonomy): Eukaryota > Metazoa > Chordata > Actinopteri > Cichliformes > Pholidichthyidae > Pholidichthys > Pholidichthys leucotaenia. The sequence continues at coordinate 429,391,893 of CM035843.1, forward strand.
CAGCTGCACGCACACCTGCACCTCATCAGCGGCGAGGGATTTAAGCCGCCTCGCCCTGGGCTTCGGCCTGAAGCCGTCAGTCTTCACTCGCTACTCTTGCTGTAAGGAATCTCAACCGCTCAGCAAACATCCAAGTAAGAATCTCTTACCTCCTTCTTCTCTTAGTCTGCTCCCCTGTGCACAGGTGGATTTCCCGGCGGCGGACCACTCCTCTCTGCCACCATTCCCTCGCTGCTGCACCGGGCACTCCAGGTCGCTGTCTTCCGGGCTTCACCCTTGCTGTGCCAGCCACCTGCCATTCCCAAGTAAGCCAGTCATCATTATCATATCTCCTGTGTTGGTGTGGTGCCCGTTACCCTTCTCCCTTTGCTTCTCCCATAGGGTTGTCCGGCTGTACGGCCTCCTGCCTCCGTGCCCGACGCAGACGCCACCACCAACACATTCACATCTCGCAGACACACACTCATACACACTTGTTGTTAATAAAGCTATTAGATCTACCCTGAGCCTGCGTGTGTGTCTCCTGAGCCGTGCACTATGTCAGTACGGCTTCAGCAGAGTGGCTCGGCAGACGGCGGGCTCACACGCCGACTTTCCACCCTCGAGGCTCGAGTGGACCTAATAGCCCACCAGCAACAGGTGATTCTAAATCAATTATCCATCATCACTAACCGATTGGACCGCTTGGACCCCCAACAGCCGTTCCCCCCGGCTCGTCAGGGCGGCGCGGCTCCTGCTGCTCCAGCGGCCGTCCAGCCTGCTCCGGTAGCACCGGTTCGGCTCACACCCATTCCGACCCCCGCCCGCTTTAGCGGTAAGCTCGGCGGAGCACGGGGGTTTATAATGCAATGTGAGTCCGTGTTCCACCATGTGCCCGGAGATTTTCCCTCAGACCATAGCCGAATTGGTTACATAGGGAATCTCCTGGAGGGGCGAGCGCTTACTTGGGCTTACGCTGTAATGGCGAAGCCCAGTTACGCCACCCTCACCTATGGCCAATTCGTGAGACAGTTCCTGGAAGTCTTTGATCATTCTCGTACTGAGAGCGTTCAGGTCGATCGGCTTCTCAGCCTCCAGCAGGGAAGCCGGTTGGCAGCTGATTACGCGATCGACTTCCGGGTAGCGGCGGAGGAGGTTGGTTGGGATGAACGTTCATTCTGCGGCATCTTCCTCCGCAGTCTCAGTGATGGTCTGAGGGACGAACTGGCTGGGCGGGACATCCCGGAGACTTTAGCGGAGCTAACGTCCCTAGCCATCAGCCTGGATAACAGGTTGCGCGAGCGCACCTCGGAGCGGAAGTCGTCTTCTTCTCGCTCTCGTGGTGCCTCGTCGCGCCTGTCCCAAGCTCGCCCCCTGGCGTTGCCGCCACCGTCGCGCTCCGAGGAGTCGGAGCCGATGGTGACGGGCTGGACAAAGCTCCCTCCTGCGGAGAGACAACGCTGCCGTGAGTTGGGTCTCTGCATGTATTGCGGAGACAGCCAACACACGGTGGAGCTTTGCCCACAGAAGCCAAACGGGGAGGTCCGTGAGTCACTGTAGGGGGCCTCGCGGACGTCAATCGGTTAAATCCCCTCTCCCAATTGAAGCTGCCCGTCCGGTTTTGTCACAACCCCACTGGGCACCTCACCCACGCACTGGTGGATTCGGGCGCGGAGGGCAGCTTTATTTCACAAAGCCTGGCAACCCGATTGGGCATCCGTTGCCAAGCCCTCAAATCTCCTCTCGCCCTGGTCAACCTCTCCCATGTTTCCCTGGGGAGAGTCACACACCAGACCGTCCCTGTCCCTGTGATCATCTCTGGGAACCACTGGGAGGAAATCACTTTCTACGTCCTCCCCAACTCTGTGTCGCCCGTCATCCTGGGATACCCCTGGCTTCGCCTCCATAACCCTGTCCTGGATTGGAAGTCCGCCAGGGTATCGGCATGGAGTTCCTTCTGCATGAGCACCTGCCTGCAATCCGCTGCCTGCACTCCGTCCTCTTCTCCAACTCCTAAGGACGCTGCGCCCCCGGATCTCTCCCTGGTGCCATCAGAATTTCACGACCTGGGTATGGTTTTCAGCAAGTCCAAGGCGATGTCTCTTCCTCCACACAGGCCCTACGACTGTGCGATAAACATCCGCCAGGGGGCACCCTTATCCTCTGGGCGACTCTACAGCCTGTCGGCGCCAGAGAAGGAGGCTATGAATTCCTACCTCAAGGAATCGCTGAGTGCTGGAATTATCCGTCCCTCGTCATCACCATTAGGCGCAGGATTCTTCTTCGTGGGCAAGAAGGACGGTTCCCTCCGTCCTTGTATCGACTACCACGCCCTGAATGATATCACGGAGAAGGATCGCTACACCCTGCCACTAATGGACACCGCCTTCCACTCCCTCCAGGGGGCGACTTGGTTCACCAAGCTGGATTTACGCAGCGCATACCACCTCGTCTGGATCCGGGAGGGAGATGAGTGGAAGACAGCCTTCCGTACCCCGAACGGCCATTTCAAGTACCTGGTGATGCCGTTCGGGTTGACCAATGCTCCAGCCGTCTTTCAGCGTCTAATAAATGACGTCCTCCGGGATTTCATCGGCCTGTTTGTGTTCGTCTACCTGGATAACATCCTCATCTTCTCCAAATCCAGGGACGAGCACCGGGTCCATGTGAGGCGGGTCCTCCAAAGGCTGCTGGAGAACCGGTTATATGTGAAGGCAGAAAAGTGTGAATTCTACGCTAAGACTACGTCCTTCCTTGGGTTTGTCATCTCCCACGACCAGGTGCTTCCGGACCCAGTGAAGGTGAAGGCGGTGGTGGAATGGCCTACACCTACATCAAGGAAACAGGTGCAACAATTTATTGGGTTTGCAAACTTCTACCGCCGCTTCGTCCCGAATTTTGGCACCGTCGTCGGCCCTCTGACCCGCCTCATGTCCCCTAAGGTCCCGTTCCGGTGGACCGAAGAGGCCGCAGCTGCTTTCCAGGTGCTGAAGGCGGAGTTCTCCTCCTCCCGGGTCCTCAGCCAAGTCGATCCGTCGCTGCAATGCATCGTGGAGGTGGATGCTTCGGACACGGGAGTGGGGGCGGTTCTATCTCAGCGGACGCCTGATGACGGAGTCAAACGGCCCTGCACTTTCTTCTCTCGGCGCTTGTCCCCGGCGGAACGGAACTATGACGTGGGGGACAGAGAGCTCCTCGCCATCAAGCTCGCGCTGCAGGAGTGGCGTCACTGGCTAGAGGGGGCGGACCTGCCGTTCGTGGTCCTGACTGACCACAAGAACTTGGAATACTTAAGATCTGCCAAGCGTCTGAACGCCCGCCAGGCGCGTTGGTCCTTGTTCTTTGCCAGGTTCCATTTTAACATCACCTTCAGGCCTGGCTCCAAGAACGGCCTGCCCGACGCCCTCGCTAGGCAATTTGCCCCCGAGGTGTCTGAGGACACGGTCCACACCATCCTGCCCAGGTCGTGCATCGTGGGAGCCGTCACTTGGGACATAGAAAGTAAGGTCCGGAAGGCACAGGAATCGGAACCTGACCCTGGCGGCGGACCGGAGGGGAGGCTTTTTGTGCCATCCACAGTCCGGGGGGAGGTCATCCACTGGCTGCACATGTCTAAGCTCACCTGCCACCCTGGTTCCTCCCGGATGATCGACCTTCTTCAACGGTCCTTCTGGTGGCCGGGCCTGCGGAAGGACGCTGCCCGCTACGCCCGGGCCTGCCCTGTATGTGCCACCAGTAAATCAGGTAATGCCCCTCCAGCGGGTTTGCTCCAGCCTCTGCCCATCCCTGGCAGGCCCTGGTCGCATATCGCCCTGGATTTCGTCACCGGACTCCCAGTCTCTAACACCTTCAACACTGTCCTGACCATCGTAGACCGTTTCTCCAAAGCGGCGCACTTCATCCCGCTACGAGGTCTTCCATCTGCTCTGGAGACGGCGGACCTCCTAATCCAACACGTGGTCAGGCTGCACGGGATTCTGGTGGACGTGGTCTCGGACCGGGGGCCCCAATTTTCCTCAGAGGTTTGGAGGTCCTTTTGCAATGCCCTGAGGGCCAAGGTAAGCCTCTCCTCCGGCCATCACCCCCAAACCAACGGGCAGTGTGAGCGGACCAACCAGGAGCTGGAGGCTGCGCTCCGCTGCGTCACTGCGTCCAAGCCTGCGTCCTGGAGTAACCATCTCGCCTGGGTTGAGTACGCCCACAACACCGCCCGCTCTTCTGCCACAGGGATGTCTCCCTTTAAGGCGTCCCTGGGCTACGACCCCCCTCTTTTCCCAGCGCAGGAGAGTGAGGTAACTGTCCCCTCAGTTCGGGCGCACCTCAGGCAGTGCCGTTCCATCTGGGCGTCGGCGCGCAATGCGCTTTTACGCACGGCGGAGTGCAACAAATCCACGGCGGACCGGCACAGAAGACCTGCCCCAGCGTACCAGGTGGGCCAGCGTGTCTATGTGTCTACCCAGGACGTCATTTTAAAGGGTGAGAGGAGGAAGCTGGCACAGCGTTTTTTGGGCCCATACCCCATCACCAGGATTATCAACCCAGTGGCTGTGCGTGTAGCTATTCCCCCCTCCCTCCGCATCCATCCCACCTTCCACGTTTCCAAGGTGAAGCCGGCAGTCTCCGATCCCCTTTGCCCTTCTCCTGCTGCGCAGCCCGCGCCCCGGATGATTGATGGCCATCCGGCCTGGCCTGTCTCCTCTATCCTGGACTCCTGGCGCCGGAGTCGCGGGTTGCAGTACTTGGTGGACTGGGAGGGTTATGGGCCTGAACATCGCCAATGGGTACCCTCGTCATTTGTGTTGGACCCGTCCCTCATTACTGAGTTCCACCGAGCGCATCCGGAGAAACCATCGCCAGGAGGCGCTGCTAGAGGGGGGAGCACTGTCACGCCTCGCCGCCCATCTGCGGCGCCAGCTGCACGCACACCTGCACCTCATCAGCGGCAAGGGATTTAAGCCGCCTCGCCCTGGGCTTCGGCCTGAAGCCGTCAGTCTTCACTCGCTACTCTTGCTGTAAGGAATCTCAACCGCTCAGCAAACATCCAAGTAAGAATCTCTTACCTCCTTCTTCTCCTAGTCTGCTCCCCTGTGCACAGGTGGATTTCCCGGCGGCGGACCACTCCTCTCTGCCACCATTCCCTCGCTGCTGCACCGGTCGCTCCAGGTCGCTGTCTTCCGGGCTTCACCCTTGCTGTGCCAGCCACCTGCCATTCCCAAGTAAGCCAGTCATCATTATCATATCTCCTGTGTTGGTGTGGTGCCCGTTACACTTCTCCCTTTGCTTCTCCCATAGGGTTGTCCGGCTGTACGGCCTCCTGCCTCCGTGCCCGACGCAGACGCCACCACCAACACATTCACATCTCACAGACACACACTCATACACACTTGTTGTTAATAAAGCTATTAGATCTACCCTGAGCCTGCGTGTGTGTCTCCTGAGCCGTGCACTATGTCAATACCAAGGCGTTCCCAGACCAGCTGGGAGACATAGTCTCTCCACCGAGTCCTGGGTCTGCCCCGGGGTCTCCTCCCAGTGGGACATGCCTGAAACACCTCAAGTGGGTGGCGTCCAGGAGGCATCCTAATCCGATGCCCATACCACCTCAACTGACTCCTTTCAATGTGGAGGAGCAGCGGTTCTACTCCGAGCCTCTCCCAGATGACTGAGCTCCTCACCCTATCTCTGAGGGTGAGTCCAGCAATCCTACGGAGAAAGCTCAATTCAGCCGCTTGTATCCGCAATCTCATTCTTTCGGTCATTACCCAAAGCTCGTGACCATAGGTGAGAGTAGGAACGTAGATTGACTGGTAAATCGACAGCTTTGCCTTAGAACTAAGCTCCCTCTTCACCACAACAGACCGGTACAACGTCCGCATCACTGCAGATGCTGCTCCAATCCGTCTGTCGATCTCTCGCTCCATTTTCCCCTCACTCGTGAACAAGACCCCAAGATACTTAAACTCCTCCACTTGGGGCAGGAGCCTGTCCCCAACCCGGAGAGGACAATCCACCTTTTTCCGGCTGAGGACCATGGACTCGGACTTGGAGGTGCTGATTCTCATCCCAGCCGCTTCACACTCAGCGGCAAACCGTCCCAGCAAGAGCTGTAGGCCATTGCTGGATGAAGCCAACAGGACAACATCATCTGCAAACAACAGAGATGAGATCCTGTGGTCACCAAGCATGACACCCTCCATTCCCTGGCTGCGCCTAGAAATCCTGTCCATAAAAATTATGAACAGGATCGGTGACAAAGGGCAGCCCTGACGGAGTCCAACTCTCACTGGGAATGACTCCGACCGAGTGTTGGCAATACGAACCAAACTCTCACAACGGTCGTACAGAAATCGAATAGCTCGTAACAACAAGCCCGATACCCCATACTCCCGAAGCACCCCCCACAAAAATCCACGAGGGACGCGGTCAAATGCCTTCTCCAAGTCCACAAAACACATGTAAACTGGTTGGGCAAACTCCCACGAACCCTCAAGAATTCTCGAGAGGGTAAAGAGCTGGTCCGATGTGCCACGGCCAGGACGAAAACCACATTGCTCCTCCTGAATCCGAGGTTCGACCAACGGCCGGACTCTCCTCTCCAGTACCTTGGCATAGACCTTCCCAGGGAGGCTGAGGAGTGTGATCCCTCTAAAGATGGAGCACACCCTCCGGTCCCCTTTTTTGAAGAGAGGAACCACCACTCCGGTTTGCCATGCCAAAGGCACTGCCCCCCACCTCCACGCAATGTTGCAGAGGCGTGTCAACCATGACAACCCAACAACATCCAGGGCCTTGAGGTACTCAGGGCGAATCTCGTCCACCCCCGGGGCCCGGCCACCAAGGAGATTTTTAACCACCTTGGCAACCTCAGCCCCTGTGATAGGCGAGTCATCCCCCTCGTCCCCAAACCCTGCTTCCTCTGTGGAAGGTGTATCAGTGGGATTGATGAGATCCTCAAAGTATTCCTTCCACCGCCCGACGATGTCCCCAGTTGAAGTCAACAGTGTCCCATCCGCACCATACACAGTGTGGACGGGGAGCTGCTTTCCCCTCCTGAGCCGCCGAACAGTTTGCCAGAATCTCTTTGAAGCCGACCGAAAGTCTTGTTCCATGGCCTCAACGAACTCCTCCCATACCCGGGTTTTTGCTTCAGCAACCACCCGAGCTGCACTCCGCTTGGCCTGCCGGTACACCTCAGCTGCTTCGGGAGTCCCACAAGCCAACCAAGTTTGATAGGACTCCTTCTTCAGCTTAATGGCCACCGACCACCTTGCGGCCGCAGCTCTGGGCCACCGCTTCAACAACAGAGGTGGAGAACATGGCCCATTCAGACTCCATGTCTCCAGACTCCCTCGGAATGTGGTTGAAGTTCTTCCGGAGGTGGGAGTTGAAGACCTCCCGGACAGGGGCCTCAGCCAGATGCTCCCAGCACACCCTCACTATACGTTTGGGTCTACCAGGTCTGAATGGCTTCCTCCCCTGCCATCGGATCCAACTCACCACCAGGTGGTGATCAGTTGACAGCTCTGCACCTCTCTTTACTCGGGTGTCCAAGACATACGGTCGCAGGTCTGATGATACGATAACAAAATCGATCATCGACCTGCGACCTAGGGTGTCCTGGTGCCAGGTGCACATATGGACACCCTTATGCTTGAACATGGTGTTCGTTATGGACAGACTGTGGTTAGCACAGAAGTCCAATAACTGAACACCACTCGGGTTCAGATCGGGCAGGCCGTTCCTCCCAATCACTCCCCTCCAGGTTTCATTGTCGTTGCCCACGTGCGCATTGAAGTCCCCCAGTAGGACAATGGAGTCTCCAGGAGGAGCACCCTCCAGCACCCCAGTCACAGACTCCAAAAAGGGTGGGTACTCTGAAACATCATTTGGTGCATAGGCACAAATGATGGTCAGGACCCGTTTCCCAACCCGAAGGCGCAGGGAAGCAACCCTTTCGTCCACCGGGGAAAACTCCAATATAGAGGCAGCAAGGTGGGGCAATACAAGAATACCCACCCCTGCTCGTCACCTCTCGCCCGGGGCAACTCCAGAAAAGGCCAAGCTCCAGCCCCTCTCCAGGAGACTGGTTCCGGAACCGGAGCTGTGTGTTGAGGTGAGGCCGACTATATCTAGCCGGTATCGCTCAACCTCGTACACCAGCTCAGGCTCCTTCCCCACCAGAGAGGTGACATTCCACGTACCAAAAGCCAGTTTAGAAAGCTTGGGATCAGTCCGCCAAGGTCTCCGCCTTTGACCGCCACCTAATCCACATAGCACCCGACCCCCATGATCCCTCCTGCAGGTGGTGAACCCACTGGAGGGCGGACCCATGTAACTCCTTCGGGCTGAGCCCGGCCGGGTCCCATGGGTGGAAACCCGGCCACCAGACGCTAGCCTTCGAGCCCCTCCCCCAGGCCTGGCTCCAGGGTGGGGCCCCGGTAACCCCATACCGGGCGGCGTACACTGAATCCTTGATATGCAATTTATCATGAGAGTCTGTTGGATCGTTCTTAGTCTGGCCCTTCACCCAGGACCAGTTTGTCTTGGGAGACCCTATCAGAGGCAAATTGCCCCTGGACAACATAGCTCCTGGGATCACTGGGGCACGCAACCCCCCCCCACCACGATAAGGTGACGATCCATGAGGAGGGCTTGTCCTAACATTTATATAAATAGCAATTAGGGGCATACAGTGTAATGTAGGTGTGAAAAGGTAATTGCAATGAAAAAAACTCAAGAAGTGACACCAAACTCAGGTTAATAATCTTAAATACAATTATTTTTAAATCATTTACATGTACAGTTTCATACGATCTGAACTTCCAATTAATGAACAAAGGCCTATGCTCTTCATCCATAACACAATGACACATACACTAAAACATTTAGGTAGAAATTTGTGTTCAGCACTAGCACTTTTAAATCAATAGGGCCTATAGGCCTAGCCCTTCATGTATGTATGCAAATAAATGTACATGTCTACCGCATTAATATATAAGCCTATATACATGTTCTATATTGCCCGAATTCTTGACCTGGCTCTGGGTTAAATTTATAAAGCCTACATCTACTGCTTTAAACTGGGTTTTGATTCAATTAACACTTCACCTCACTTTGCAATTGATTAATATGAGCTTGCTGCTTTCATGTTGAGTGCATTGTTCTATGTAATAAATTTAATAAATTTGTAATGAACATTGGTGTATTGTATAAATTTGTTATGTGGGTCTAAAATCAATAAGAATTTCAAATTGATTTTAAACAACTGCTATACAGATCCAGGTAGATGGGGGGGGGGGGGGGGGAGAGTGTATAATGTCTGTCTAGTTAAATGAAGAAACTTGAATAATTGATTTGTAATTTTTTATTCTCTTTATTTATTTCAAAGTTTACATATCTAGGCCAATTTGTATAGCACAGGCTGAAATATTTCTTTGATAAACATTTTTGACAATTGGGGGGGGGGGGGCAATAAGCTGGTTGCCTGGGGTGGCAAATATAACAAATACAGCCCAGGACAAAGTATGAATTAATCAATTTCGGCCATATATTTATGCATAAATGGCCACAATGAAAGAGCTAGCCTTAATTATTAATCAGGGGGTATGGTAACTTCTTTTTCAGCTCATTTGACAGTTCTTGATTGAGACACTGCAAAATGCCATAATTTAATAATTATGAAGCTCTTAAACACCTAATATTTATGCAGATTATGCTGAAAGTAAACCACTATGTGCTGTGTTGTACTGTGTTGTAAACATGTTCACTGATGCCTGTCAAACGTTTAACAAAGGAGAATGACCCAAGCAGGTGTCTGCACTGGACCACAAGGATGTGCTACACATATCCTGTACCAAGATGGCGGACGCGCGTCACGCCCCCGCGACCACGGACTGGCCAGCGCTGCCAATCTAGGGTTTTATATCTATGGTTTGGAGTATTTCTTCCTTTAGTTTTTGTTTAAATTGTCCAAGCGTTGTACATGATTTTAATTCAGGTCCAAAATCGTTCCATAATCTGACTCCTTGCACTGAAACACAGTGTTGCTTGGTGGTAGTTCTCACTGAAGGTTTTTGAAATATACGTGTTTCTCTGAAATGATATTGTTTCTCCCTTATTTGGAAAAGCTTTTGGATATTTGCAGGCAGTGATACATTCTTCACTTTAAACATTATTACTGCAGTTTTAAAGTCAACCAGATCTTTCAACTTGAGAGCTTTTAATTTAAGAAAAAGTGGGTGTGTTGGTTCCCTGTAAGCAGCTTTGTTTATTATTCTAATAGCTCTCTTCTGAAGCATAAAGACTGGATATATGTTTGTTTTATATGTATTTCCCCATACTTCAGTACAATATGTCATGTATGGGAGTATTAATGAATGATACAAAGTATATAATGTGGGTTGATTCAGCAAATATTTCGCTCTGTGTAGTATTGCGATTGATTTAGATATTTTACCTTTAATATAATTAATATGTGACTTCCAACACAGTTTATTATCAATTATTACTCCAAGAAATTTAGTTTCAGATACCCTTTCAATCTCTACACCATTTACACTGAGTTTAGATACTAAGTTGTTGTGATGGTTGTTAAAAACAATAAATTTTGTCTTACTTAATTGAACGTTAATTTGTTTGAATCAAACCACAGTTTAAGCTTTCCTAATTCCTTTCCGAGTGTATCCAAAAGTTGTTCCAAATTGCTTCCACTGCATAATAGATTAGTGTCATCGGCAAACAATATTAAATCCATTTTTTCCGAGACTTTACATATATCATTTATATACATATTGAATAACAATGGCCCCAAAACTGAACCCTGTGGGACTCCACAAGTAACCTTCAGTAACTGTGAGTTTTTGTTACCAACACATACATACTGATATCTATTCTTTAAGTAACTACATAACCAGGACAGTGCTACCCCCCTAATACCACAATTTTGTAGTTTCTTTAATAATAAATTGTGATCCACTGTATCAAATGCTTTTTAAAGATCCAGGAATACCCCAACTGAATACTCTTTATTTTCAACGGCAGTTGATATTTTTTCTATAAATTCTCTCACAGAATATTTTTTCAAGCATCTTGGAAAATTGCGGCAATAGTGAAATTGGTCTATAGTTTGAAAGTTCCCCTCTGTCACCTGTCTTGTATATCGGAATTACTTTAGCTATTTTCATTGCATTGGGAAATATACCTGTTTGGAGAGACAGGTTACAAATATATGTCAGTGGTTTCACTAGGCATTCGATAATAGTTTTGACTAAGAGCATGTCAATACCATCACAGTCCATAGATGTCTTACTTTTAAACGATTTAACAATTTCAATGACCTCTCTCTCGTCTGTGTTCTTTATAAAAATGGAGTCTTTTATAGCAGTGTTTTTGCTTATTGTATCACCCGTAGGTGCCGTAATGGGTATTTCTTGAGCCAAATTAGGACCAGTGTTAACAAAAAAGTTATTAAATTCATCTGCAGGTGAAACTGCATTCACACTCTGAGTCGTATTATTTTTTGAAAAATTGGTTGGGTAGCTTGTATTTCTGTTTTTATTTCCAAGAATATTGTCAAGTATTGCCCATGTATTTTTAATATTGTCTCTGTTTTTCTCCAGTTCTTCACTGTAATAGTCTCTTTTACTACATCTCATTATATATGTTAACTTATTTTTGTATGTTTTATACCGCTGCTCTGCTTCTTTTGTCCTTTTCTTTAGAAAAGCTTTATATAATAAATTTTTCTTTTTACACGCCTTTTGTAATCCTTTGGTTAACCATGGCTTATCGACAAATTTATGTTCAAGTTTTTTCTTTACTAATGGACAATTTTTTTCATAAAGAGTGGTTACAATGTTTATAAATGTGCCGTAGCTTCATTTACATCTGATACATAGACTTCAGGTTCAGGTTCAGGTTCAGGTTACTTTATTTGTACCCGTAGGTAGATTTGTTTTGCAGTCTGGTGACATCCATATTTACAAGCCACTAATTACATTCAACATAGACACAAACAGAGGCACACATCTTACAAAATAGGTAAATATAAAATATGTACAATATAATTTTTATAGCTTGTTCAACTCTTTGACAGCAGCAGGGACAAAGCTGTTTTTGTAGCGCTGGGTTTTGCTTTTTGGGACAGCAAACCTCCGTCTGGAGGGAAGAAGCTGAAAGTTGCAGTGCAAAGGGTGGGAGTCATCATTTAAAATCGAGTCGGCCATCCTCTGTACTTGTCTGGTGTACAGGGATGTCAGGCTCAGCTGTGACTCACCAAGCAAACGACTGGACCATCTAACTACCTGATCCAAGGATTTCCTCTGTTTCAGTTTTATCTGACCAAACCATGACACTAAAGAAAAGGATAAAACAGATTCAATAAAAGCCCGATAAAACATAGTCATTATGGTTCGGTCAATTTGGAAGCGTGCAGGTTTCCTCAAACAATGCAAATTTTGCTGACCCTTTTTGCACACCCTTTCACAGTTCACTTCAAAGTTTAATTTACTATCAATAATCGTCCCAAGATATTTGTACGATTGTACACATTCGGTGGTCTGGCCTTTTAGTATGGTGACTTTGTGCCTGGGAGTTTTCCTCCTAAAGTCAATAATCATATCTTTCGTTTTTGTTGTATTCAGCTGCAGGTAGGAATCCTCACACCAGTGAACAAAGTCATCAACTACTGGGCCGTGGCCACTCTCACCATCCTGGAGGAGACTGACAATGACTGAGTCATCAGCATACTTTATAATGTGTCTGTTGTCATGTCTGCTCCAACACATGTTTGTGTACAGGATGAAGAGTAGTGGTGACAACACACACCCCTGAGGAGAGCCAGTAGAAGAGCACTTTAGGTCAGACAATGTGCCATTGACCCTTACTCTCTGCATCCTGTTGGTTAAGAAATCCAGAATCCAACCCACCAGATTATTGCTCATATCAAATTGTTGCAGGAGCCTTTCAACTAAAATATGAGGTTGGATTGTATTGAAAGGCAGAAGAAAAGTCCACAAATAAAAACCTGGCGTGTGTCCCATTAAAATCCAGATGTTTAAAAAGCATGTTAAACAGAGTGACAGTGGCATCCTCCACTCCTCTGTGAGGCCTATAGGCAAACTGCAGAGGATCCAATGCATGTTCAGTCTGCCTTAGGACCTCACATCTGACCAGTTTTTCAAAAATTTTCATTAAAATTGAAGTCAAAGCAACTGGTCTAAAGTCATTTACCGTTTTAGGACAGCTGGATTTTGGAACGGGAACAACCACGGCATCTTTCCAGATCTTAGGCACATGTTGTGTCTGTAAGGACTTATTGAAAATGTAATGAAATATAGGACTCAGTTCATGTGCACAGGACTTTACCAGGCGCCCACATATATTATCAGGGCCCTGACTTTTGTTCACTTTTACAGCACAGAACTCCCTTTTAACATCCTGCACCTCAATATTAAAGTGCTGATTGTCTTTGAGTTTCTGTTTCAGATCTTGGATTTCTGTGCTGAAATCAAAGGAGTCAAAACGACCATAAAAACAATTAAGAGCATTAGCCAGCTCTGTGTCTGAATTAAAACCATCTAAAAACACACGATTACTGCGCTCTGTGCTCTGAAGGCCTGCAATAGTTTTCATACTGGCCCAGGCTGAACCAAGTTTATTTGCTGCCATCTTGCTTTCCAACTCTGATTTATAATTCTGTTTTGCACTTAAAATTTCGGCCTTCAGCTCCTTAGTGGCAACCTGTAGCTCAGAAACAGACTCCTGTTTAAAGGCAAGTGCTTTCCTCTGTAAGCAGGATTTAACTGATTTAGTAACCCATGGTTTGTTGTTGGGATATATTTTGACACGTTTACGTGGAACAATCTTATTTTGACAGTAAGCCCTGTATGAGCATGTGAGCTCAGCCAGAGAGTCCAAATCATCCTCGCAGGCCATTATGAACATCTCCCAGTCTGTACAGTCAAAGCATTCCTGGAGGCTGTGCTCTGAATCTTCTGTCCACACATCAATGTCTCTCATCTCCACCTTGCCTCTTCTGAGAGCAGTTTTATATGTGGGCAGCAAATGAACACAGTTGTGATCTGAGGATCCTAAAGGAGGAAGGGGGAGTGATTTATAGGCCCTCTCTATGGATCCATAGCACAGGTCCAATGTCTTTTTTCGCCTGGTTGGGCAGGAGACATACTGATGAGAGTTTTTAAGTGTCTTCTTTAAAGAAACATGGTTAAAATCCCCAAGAATGAAGTTTGGCGCCTCTGGAGAAATTGACTGCAGCCGCTGCATCACATCAGAGATCGTTCTGGAGGCGGAGTCAGCGTCTGCCCTCGGATGAATGTACACAGTTGGGATGAAAAGTTGGGGAAACTCACGAGGCAAATAAAAGGGGCGTAGTGACACAGACAGCAGCTCTACATCGGGTGTACAGATGCGCTCTCTGACCGTGACAGATGTGCAGTACTGCTTATTAATGTATAAACATACTCCGCCCCCCTGACGCTTCCCCGTTACCTCTTCCTGCCGATCCGAGCGCAGCGGGGCTTCAAAGCCGTCAATCCACAGGTCTGCATCTCAATCATGCGCAGTAAGCCAAGATTCAGTGAAAGCCATGACGCAGCAGTTCTTAAAATCCTTCTGGTAACGTACATTGCCTTGAATTTCCTCCACCTTGTTTCTCACAGACTGTGCATTCCCAAAAATTATCGAAGGAAGAGGAATGTTACCAAACTGACGTCTCCTAAGGTGCAATTTCACACCTCCACGCCTTCCACGCTTCCTTCTGCCGTCTCTCTTTTCACTGCTGTGTCCGTCTCTCAAAATAAAGTCCGGCAGTTGCAGTTTGGGCTCAATCACAGACGCTGCATCAGCTGTGTTTAAGCGTAGCAACACGTCCCTGGAATATTGTATTCTGCCCGCCATGGAGCCGAACGCGTTTACTTCAGAGACAAAGAGCCACAGCACAGATAGCAGCAGTGCAAGAGAGGAGAGGAAATCCATGTTGTGGATACCAGGGAGCTCTTCGCCATATATTCCACAAACGCTCCAGGGCAGAAACGACACAGAGGATTTTCTAAAAACGTAAAAAAGTACAAAACACACACACACACACACACGCACTATATCACCAGCTGCCGGTCGCTGCGTGCGCATGCGCCCAAGCCCAAGACTTTTGTCCAGTCCTGCTTCAGCAAGTCTTCTTTAAAAGAACTGATTGCATTTTGTGATTTGTATCTGAACGATTTTTAAAACTTTTTCTGTATTGGCCTCCGTGTGGCCATGGATAAGTGCAAAGGTTGGCAAATGGTCACTTATATCATTTATCAATAATCCACTTTCTATTTTCTGATCAATAATATTAACAAACAGGTGGTCAATAAGTGTAGCAGTGTGAACTGTGATTCTACTAGGATGTGTTATTGTGGGATATAGACTCATACTGTACATGGAATTCATGAACTCTGTAATTACATTTTGTTGATATGGATTTAAGATAGGATAAGCCTTTATTAGTCCCACAATGGGGAAATTCCAGGATTGCAACAGCACAGGGATAGCAACACTCAGAGCAACAATCAGAAGGCAAGAAAAAAAAGCAAGAGCAGCTAATATACATATGTACATATTACTATAAATATATATATATATACACACACACAGACACACAGTGCAGAGCACTGTAGCTGGATGGAATAAATATGTAGATATATAAACACCCACAGTATGGAGCATTGCAGCTAGGTGGAATAAATATGTAAATATATAAACACACACAGTGCGGAGCATTGTAGCTAGATGGAATAAATATACAGTATAGATATATAAATATAAACACACCCAGTGCGGAGCATTGTAGCTAGATGGAATAAATATGTAAATATATAAACACACACAGTGCAGAGCATTGTTGCTAGATGGGATGAAACAGCACAACCGTCTACTTAGTTATCCTACATGGTATGATTATGTGCCCATACATATTCTCACCCTCCGTAGCTACCGGTATTTTCCTAGTTGTATGCTGGAGGGGACCATTGTGTAAGTCTATTGCATCTTTTGCATTCAAAAAACTATTAGTTTGTTACGACTTTTTGCTATCGCTGCGAGCAGCCCTGCTTAGGTTGTACAGTCTGACAGCCGTTGGTAGGAAGGACCTGCGAAACCTCTCGGTTGTGCACCTGGGATGATGTAGTCTGCTGCTAAATGAGCTCCTCAGTGCATTCAGTATGTCCTGCATAGGGTGGAACTCGGACTCCAGCAGAGATGACAGTTTAGCCACCGTCCTTCTCTCTCCCATCTCCTCCACCGGATCAAGGCGCTGCCCCAGGACAGAGCTAGCTTTCTTGATCAGTTTGTTCAGTCTCTTCCTGTCAGCTGCAGTAATGCCACTGCCCCAGCAGACCACTCCAAAAGTGATGGCTGATGCCACCACCGTGTCATAGAATGTCTTCAGCAGTGCCCCTTGTACACCAAAAGACCTGAGTCTCCTCAGTAGGAACAGCCTGCGCTGTCCCTTCTTGTAGAGTGCGTCAGTATTGTGTGACCAGTCTAGTTTATTGTTCAGATGAACACCCAGGTACTTGTAGGATGTCACCATCTCAATGTCTGTTCCCTGTATATTTACTGGTGCTGTGAGGGGTTGTCCTTGCCTGCGGCAGTCCACCACCAGCTCCTTAGTTTTCCTCGCGTTGATCTGGAGGCAGTTCCAATGGCACCAGTCCAAGAAGTCCTGGACAAGCCCTCTGTACTCAGCTTCATCTCCATTGGAGATGAGGCCAACGATCGCAGAGTCATCAGAGAACTTCTGTAGATGGCAGTGTGTTGTGTTGTGTGAGAAGTCCGCAGTATAAAGAGTGAACAGGAAGGGAGCCAACACCGCTCCCTGGGGGGCCCCCGTGCTACAGATGATCGTGTCGGACACACAGTCCCGGGTTCTCACAAACTGAGGCCGGTTCGTGAGGTAGTCCAGGATCCATGATGACAGGTGCTGGTCCACCCCTGCGCGCAGCAGCTTGTCCTTCAGGATCATCGGTTGGATGGTGTTGAAAGCACTGGAGAAGTCAAAGAACATGATCCTCACCACATTCCCGGGCTTCTCCAGGTGGGACAGAGAACAGTGAAGAACGAAGATCACCGCATCCTCCACCCCAATGCCATGCTGGTAGGCGAACTTGAGTGGATCCATCGCTGGTTCCACCAGGGGGCGAAGGTGAGCAAGGAGCAGTCTCTCCAGGGTCTTCATCAAGTGGGACGTCAAGGCCACCGGTCTGTAGCTGTTCAGGTCTTTGGGGTGGGAAGTTTTTGGTACAGGTACCACACAAGATGTTTTCCACAGCTGTGGTACCCTCCCCAGCTTCAGGCTCAGGTTGAAGATGTACGTCACAATCCCACACAGCTGGTCTGCACAGGACTTGAGGAGCTTTGCGCTGATGCCGTCCGGTCCCGACGCCTTCCTCGCCTTGATCTTCCTCAGCTCCGTCCTCACCTGGGTCCTGGTCAGGGTCAGGATGGGGGGCTGTGTGTTGGGAGTGGGGGGGTGTTGGTGGAGTGGGGAGTGGGCAGCAGGACTTGATTTCTTTAGAGGCAGCAGTGGTTGTTGTGCAGTCAGGGGGGAGGGCGGTTGGTCAAACCTATTGAAAAACAGATTCAGGTTGTTCGCCCACTCCCTGCCCCCCGTGGCCTGGGGTGAGGTATTCTGGAGCCCAGAGATGGTTTTGAGGTTTCTCCAGACCCCGCTGATGTCGCTCTGTTGCAGCTTGTCCTCCATCTTCTTCCTGAAGCTGTCCTTGCCTTCTCTGATCTTTCTCCTCAGCTCCCTCTGTACAGACTTCAGCATCTCCCTATTCCCCGACCTGAAGATCCTCTTCTTCTCTCTCAGAAGTGTTTTTATCTCAGGGTTGATCCAGGGTTTGTTGTTTGAGCAACACCGTATGGTCTTGGTGGGAACGGATTTGTCCACACAGAAGCTGAGGTAGTTCGTGAAGGTGTGAGTGAGGCCATCGATGTCCTCACCATGTGGATCGCAGAGCTGCTTCCAGGCGGTGGCTTCAAAACAGCCCTTTAGAGTGTCCATTGCCTCCTCAGACCATAACTTCACTGTGCGCATGGCCGGAGGTTGTCTGTGCACTAGGGGTTTTTACACCGGCCGGAGAAGAACCAAGTTGTGATCCGATCTCCCGAGTGGGGGGAGTTGTGATGAGGTGTACGCCTCCTTAGTGTTTGCGTAGAATAAGTCCAGTGTTTTATTGTCTCTAGTGTGGCATGTGACATACTGAGTAAATGTGGGTAGAATGGGAGATAGTGAAACATGGTTGAAATCGCCTGAGATGAGGAGAAGAGCATCTGGGTGTTCTGTCTGCAGCCTGCTGGTTACTGAATGGATGACGTCACGCGCTGTCCCAGCGTTCGCCGTCGGATTTGCATAAACAACAATGCAGTTCACGTGTGAGTGTTCTCTCGGGAGATATGTAGGCCACATGCTAACAGCTAGCAACTCAATGTCTTTGCTGCAGTGTCGTTGTTTAACAGTGATATGTCCCGGTCTGCACCAGTTGTTGTTAACATACATTATCACTCCACCGCCCCTTGCTTTGCCACTGTCTGGTGTTCGGTCTGCCCGTATCAAGTGAAAACCCTCCAGCTCAATGTTAGCATCTGCTGCTAGTTCAGATAGCCACGTCTCAGAAAACAAAAGGAGAGAGCACTCCTGGTATGTGCTATCGTAACGGCAGATAGCCGCTAGCTCATCTACCTTTCCCAGTAACGACCGTACATTTCCCATGACAATAGATGGAAGGGAGGGTCTGTACCTTATATTTTTCGTCCTCCGCCTTACTCCAGCCCGGCAGCCGCGGCGTTTTTGCCTCAGTTCTCTCGGTATGTCGAGTTTTTCCAATGGGACACGGGTGGCGGTTGAATGTTAGCAGCTCTTCCCTGCTGTATCGTATCCTGCTATAAACAGTGGCTCCGTCCACCGGCTCAGGAGACATTTGGGACGATCTGTGTGTCTGTGATATAAGTGGAGTGAAAAAAAACGGATCAAAAGAGAGAGGAAGGAAAAAAAGACTCGGAATCGAGCCGCTGTTGCAAAGGGCGGCCGACTCGTGTGGCGCTGGGAGAGAAAAAAAAATCAATATTCTATATTAATTTAGCAAATCAATATTGAAATCTCCACAAATTACTACCATTTTCTTACTAGTAATATTATTATACAGCTCAACTAATTTATCTCTGAATGTCTCAATGCAAGTTCCCGGCGTTCTATGTATACAACTTATAATTAGATTTTTTTTTTCTTTTTATCTTGGTCAATCTCAACAGTAACACATTCTAAAATCCCTGGTAGTGCAAAGGACATTCCATTTACAAGTTTACACCTATACAGGTCATCAATATACAGTGCAACACCACCACCCTTTTTTTGAGATCTGTTAATATGAAACCCCCCTCATGGATCGTCACCTTATCGTGGTGGGGGGGTTTGCGTGCCCCAGTGATCCCAGGAGCTATGTTGTCCGGGGCAATTTGCCTCTGATAGGGTCTCCCAAGACAAACTGGTCCTGGGTGAAGGGCCAGACTAAGAACGATCCAACAGACTCTCATGAATTGTATATCAAGGATTCAGTGTACCCCGCCCGGTATGGGGTTACCGGGGCCCCACCCTGGAGCCAGGCCTGGGGGAGGGGCTCGAAGGCTAGCGTCTGGTGGCCGGGTTTCCACCCATGGGACCCGGCCGGGCTCAGCCCGAAGGAGTTACATGGGTCCGCCCTCCAGTGGGCTCACCACCTGCAGGAGGGATCATGGGGGTCTGGTGCTATGTGGATCAGGTGGCGGTTAAAGGCGAAGACCTTGGCGGACTGATCCCAAGCTTTCTAAACTGGCTTTTGGTACGTGGAATGTCACCTCTCTGGTGGGGAAGGAGCCTGAGCTGGTGTACGAGGTTGAGAGATACCGGCTAGATATAGTCGGCCTCACCTCAACACACAGCTCCGGTTCCGGAACCAGTCTCCTGGAGAGGGGCTGGAGCTTGGCCTTTTCTGGAGTTGCACCGGGCGAGAGGCGACGAGCAGGGGTGGGTATTCTTGTATCGCCCCACCTTGCTGCCTCTATATTGGAGTTTTCCCCGGTGGACGAAAGGGTTGCTTCCCTGCGCCTTCGGGTTGGGAAACGGGTCCTGACCATCATTTGTGCCTATGCACCAAATGATGTTTCAGAGTACCCACCCTTTTTGGAGTCTGTGACTGGGGTGCTGGAGGGTGCTCCTCTTGGAGACTCCATTGTCCTACTGGGGGACTTCAATGAGCACGTGGGCAACGACAGTGAAACCTGGAGGGGGGTGATTGGGAGGAACGGCCTGCCCGATCTGAACCCAAGTGGTGTTCAGTTATTGGACTTCTGTGCTAACCACAGTCTGTCCATAGTGAACACCATGTTCAAGCATAAGGGTGTCCATATGTGCACCTGGCACCAGGACACCCTAGGTCGCAGGTCGATGATCGATTTTGTTATCGTGTCATCAGACCTGCGACCGTATGTCTTGGACACCCGAGTAAAGAGAGGTGCAGAGCTGTCAACTGATCACCACCTGGTGGTGAGTTGGATCCGATGGCAGGGGAGGAAGCCATTCAGACCTGGTAGACCCAAACGTATAGTGAGGGTGTGCTGGGAGCGTCTGGCTGAGGCCCCTGTCCGGGACGTCTTCAACTCCCACCTCCGGAAGAACTTCAACCACATTCCGAGGGAGTCTGGAGACATGGAGTCTGAATGGGCCATGTTCTCCACCTCTGTTGTTGAAGCGGCTGCCCAGAGCTGCGGCCGCAAGGTGGTCGGTGCATCTCGTGGTGGCAACCCCCGAACCAAGTGGTGGACACCAGTGGTGAGGGGGGCCATTAAGCTGAAGAAGGAGTCCTATCAAGCTTGATTGGCTTGTGGGACTCCCGAAGCAGCTGAGGTGTACCGGCAGGCCAAGCGGAGTGCAGTTCGGGTGGTTGCTGAAGAAAAAACCCGGGTATGGGAGGAGTTTGGTGAGGCCATGGAACAAGACTTTCGGTCGGCCTCAAAGAGATTCTGGCAAACTGTCCGGCGGCTCAGGAGGGGAAAGCAGCTCCCCGTCCACACTGTGTATGGTGCAGATGGGACACTGTTGACTTCGACTGGGGACATTGTCGGGCGGTGGAAGGAATACTTCGAGGATCTCCTCAATCCCACTGATACGCCTTCCACAGAGGAAGCAGGGTTTGGGGACGAGGGGGATGACTCGCCTATCACAGGGGCTGAGGTCGCCAAGGTGGTTAAAAATCTCCTTGGTGGCCGGGCCCCAGGGGTGGACGAGATTCGCCCCGAGTACCTCAAGGCCCTGGATGTTGTTGGGTTGTCATGGTTGACACGCCTCTGCAACATTGCGTGGAGGTCGGGGGCAGTGTCTTTGGCATGGCAAACCGGGGTGGTGGTTCCTCTCTTTAAAAAAGGGGACCGGAGGGTGTGCTCCAACTTTAGAGGGATCACACTCCTCAGCCTCCCTGGGAAGGTCTATGCCAAGGTACTGGAGAGGAGAGTCCGGCCGTTGGTCGAACCTCGGATTCAGGAGGAGCAATGTGGTTTTCGTCCTGGCCGTGGCACATCGGACCAGCTCTTTACCCTCTCGAGAATTCTCGAGGGTTCGTGGGAGTTTGCCCAACCAGTTTACATGTGTTTTGTGGACTTGGAGAAGGCATTTGACCGCGTCCCTTGTGGATTTTTGTGGGGGGTGCTTCGGGAGTATGGGGTATCGGGCTTGTTGTTACGAGCTATTCGGTCTCTGTACGACCGTTGTGAGAGTTTGGTTCGTATTGCCAACACTCGGTCGGAGTCATTCCCAGTGAGAGTTGGACTCCGCCAGGGCTGCCCTTTGTCACCGATCCTGTTCATAATTTTTATGGACAGGATTTCTAGGCGCAGCCAGGGAATGGAGGGTGTCATGCTTGGTGACCACAGGATCTCATCTATGTTGTTTGCAGATGTTGTTGTCCTGTTGGCTTCATCCAGCAATGACCTACAGCTCTTGCTGGGACGGTTTGCCGCTGAGTGTGAAGCAGCTGGGATGAGAATCAGCACCTCCAAGTCCGAGTCCATGGTCCTCAGCCGGAAAAAGGTGGATTGTTCTCTCTGGGTTGGGGACAGGCTCTTGCCCCAAGTGGAGGAGTTTAAGTATCTTGGGGTCTTGTTCACGAGTGAGGGGAGAATGGAGCGAGAGATCGACAGACGGATTGGAGCAGCATCTGCAGTGATGCGGACGTTGTACCGGTCTGTTGTGGTGAAGAGGGAGCTTAGTTCTAAGGCAAAGCTGTCGATTTATCAGTCAATCTACGTTCCTACTCTCACCTATGGTCACGAGCTTTGGGTAATGACCGAAAGAACGAGATTGCGGATACAAGCGGCTGAAATGAGCTTTCTCCGTAGGATTGTTGGACTCACCCTCAGAGATAGGGTGAGGAGCTCAATCATCCGGGAGAGGCTCAGAGTAGAACCGCTGCTCCTCCACATTGAAAGGAGTCAGTTGAGGTGGTATGGGCATCTGATTAGGATGCCTCCTGGATGCCTCCCACTTGAGGTGTTTCAGGCACGTCCCAGTGGGAGGAGACCCCGGGGCAGACCCAGGACTCGCTGGAGAGACTATGTCTCCCAGCTGGTCTGGGAACGCCTTGGTATCCCCTCTGAAGAGCTGGAGCAGGTGGCTGGGGAGAGGGAAGTCTGGGCTTCTCTGCTTGAACTGCTGCCTCCGCGACCCGGACCGCCGGAAAAGCGGTAGAAGATGGATGGATGGATGTTAATATGAAACATCTGATATCCCTCTATTGCCATCAGAGGAGCCTGCTCTTCATTAAGCCAAGTTTCAGAGACTGCGATGGCTATAAATTTTACTATCTAGCTGTTATAAATAGTCCTGAATCTGTGGAAAGTTTTTGCTAAGACTTCTGCTGTTGAAGTGTATTACTGATAGTTTACCATCTAGTTGCACTTGACTTTTGAATTGCTTTTCAGTGTAATATTCACAATGATTATGAATATTATTGAAAAAGTGGTTATCAGGATCAATATCATTCTCCATCTCTTGTAGGTTATGTTCAGCATAATGGCATATTTTCAGAGTTTGAATTTCCTCACTCTGTGTCAAATGACTTCCTCCGACTGGGGATAATTGATGTCTACTCAAGTCAGTCATAAGTTTTTTTGTTTGTTTTGTTTAGGTTTTTTTTTTTTTAAAGTACATTGACATGGTATGTCACAAAAGAACTATTCTTGCCATGTGTGTGGATATGGATTATCATAGTCTCTTAATTTTCTTAATCAGTGTTCATCTATATTTATTTAAGTCAGTAATCTCTCTGATTATTATACTCTTTGCTTCCTCAGGTGTTCCATTTAGTTTGATCCAAACTCTACAATTTCTTGTCCATGTTGCCTGTATCGTATTTTGTCTTTTCAGCATCCGTGCTTGCCGTGCTATTTCAGCATTAGTTTTTGTTAGATGTTCATTTAGGTAAACTTCTGTTCCCCGTAGCTTTCTGGCCTGCCTCTGTATGTCATTCTTTACCCTTCTGTTCACAAAACGCATCACAATTGATTTCTTTGTTTTATTATCCTTCCTGGGTAAAGCATGACAGGCTGAAATTGCATTTGCTTCGACCTTTATATTTCTACTATCAAGAAACTGAAGCACCTGGTTTTCCAGGGAGACTGATTCACCCAGTGGAGCATCCTCACCTCTCATTCCTGTTGTAGCATGAGCATATGATTGATGTTTAATGTCTAGTCCACTTATAATTAGATCATCCATATGAGAATATTGTTCAAGATCCGCGACGCATCGCTCCAAGTCTGCAATTTATTTGTCTTTTTCCTTAATTGTTAATTTTAATTCTCGGACTTCTTCCATTAGCCCTGATATTTTAGCCTGCTGACTAGCCACTTTGGTCAGTTCTTCTGACAAGAAGTTCAGAGATTTTTTGATCTCTTCCATTTCCTCCTTCTTTGGTGGCATTTTTGCTGACCTGTGGATAGTAAAACAATCTCTGCTGGTGTCACCAGAATCCGATCTGACCGACCTCGAATCCAGATGGGCCTCAGCTAGCCCCCTCCGCTGCTAGTCCCACTGCTTACCGCTGCCGTAACCGAGCTCCTGTCCAGTTGGGGTACCGGCAGCTCCTTCACCGAGTCCCGCCGCTGCTGTAGCCGAGCTCTGATCCTGCTCCTGTCCAGCTGGGGTCCCGGTAGATCTTCCGCTGAGCCCCGCCACCTACCGCCATCTGCCTCAGGAGTTCCTCCGCCGCGCCCCGCCGCTGCAACTGGGCTCCGACTCCAGCTCTTATCTGGCTGGGGCCCCGGTGGTCCTCCACTGGTCCCCCTCTCCCACCACTGCTGCACTTGAGCTCCGATCCGGCTCCCGTCCAACTGCTGCCTCGGCTAGTTCCTCCGGTGAGCCCCTATCACCGGGGACAGAGTCGCTTCTCCACATTGTGTCAGAAGGCGGTTCAATTATCCAACATGCCGCAGTGAATGAGCACTGGAGTTTGGCTGTGTGAACATTCAGGCTAACAGGTGCTACCGTGACTAAGATGCTAGAAAATGGATCAGTTCAAGCTACCATCACCATTGCTGCTAACAGGTAATATTGGAGAAAACTGGCAAAGACGGGAACAGTGCTTCCAGATTTATATGACTGCTAGTGGTGCGGAGGAAAAGGAAGAAAAGGTTAAAGTAGCCATTCTTCTGCATGCACGAGGAGAAGAGGCTCTTGAGGTGTACAACACACTGAATATTCACCACGGGCAGGACCTGACTACAGATGATATTCGAGCAGCTTTTAGAGCCTATTGTCAGAAAAATACAGTATTCGAGAGGCATCAGTTCTTGGCTCATCCAATGGAAGAATCTATTACAATTGAAAAGTATTTGACAGAACTCAGACAGAAAAGAATGAATTTGGAGCATCAAAAAATGAATGACCAGCGCCTGAAAGACAGACTTTTAAGAGAATCAAATCTCACACTGGAGAAGGTGATAGACACGTGCAGAGCCGCAGAGACTGCCAGAGCTAGTGATGTCATGCTCGACACCGCCAACTCGACACTGACTCGAGCAATATAATGCGGAAGTGTCGTGAGCAGAGTGTCGAGCACTGTGTCAACATGCCTACAGTCACATGACCATAGCAAGCAAGGCCTTGTTATGTCGGTTGCATCACGTGACTTGAGGGCTCGCAGGAAGTTTGAGAGGGAATTCATTTTTTTTTGTTTGCTTTTTATTGTTTGTTCCTGCCATCCAATTATGAATAGACCTTGGATGGCCATGTGATCCAAAAAAAAAAAGTATTGAGATTTTTTTCAGGTTTCAATTTCTGTCAGTCACCAGATGGCAGTCTTTATTAGATGTTTCATGACACTGTGACGCTCATGAAGCTATTGTCTCAAAGTTCAATTCAGTTCAACTTTATTTATATAGCACCATTTCACAACAACAGTCATCTCATAGCACTTTCAACTGTACGGGAAATCCCCACAACTGCAGAAAGACCCCAGCAATCAGGCAATCCCCTGTGAGCAAGCACTTAGTGACAGTGGAGAGGAAAAACTCCTTTTTAGCAGGAAGAAACCTCCAGCAGAACCAAGATCAGGGAGGGGCAGTCATCTGCTGTGACTGGCTGGGGGTGAGGGGATAGAGAAGAAGAAGAAAAGAACAGACATGTAGAGAGCAAACAGCACGACAGGGACTCAATATATGGAAGAGAACAAACAGACGTTAATCCATCCATCCATCTTCTACTACTTTTCTGGAAGTCTGGGTCATGGAGGCAACAGTTCAAGCAGAGAAGCCCAGACTTCCCTCTCCCCAGCCACCTGCTCCAGCTCTTCAGAGAGGTACCAAGTCGTTCCCAGACCAGCTGGGAGACATAGTCTCTCCAGCGAGTCCTGGCTCTGCCCCGGGGTCTCCTCCCAGAGGGATATGCCCGAAACACCTCAAGTGGGAGGCTTCCAGGAGGCATCCTGATCAGATGCCCATACCACCTCAACTGGCTCCTTTCAATGTGGAGGAGCAGCGGTTCTACTCTGAGCCTCTCCCTGTGTAGTGATCCGCTCTGCCTGCCTGTTGCCTAATTCCTCCACAGCTACGCGCACACCTGCTCTTCTCATCATCCTGCCCTCTGGTCTGCACGGAGTCGTCCAGCTTCCTGGTCTGGCAAAGACCTCTACACTGCTTCGTCACCTACATTCTGGAGTTCCAGCTCCTGTGATTCCTTCTTTCCTCATTGTTCTTCTGGGAGTCCCAGCTCCCCAGCGCCAAGTAAGCCTACTCCAAACCCCATTACCACTCTACGCTCTGCTCCCCTGTGCACAGGTGGAAATCCATGGCGGTGGACCTCCTCCTCCTGGTGGCGGACCGAGCGCACCCTGCACTGCATCAAGTCCACCTCTCATCTCCTCTGCAAGCAGGGCCGAGGACACTGTCTCTCTGGCCGGAGCCTGTGTGACTCACCAACTCGCCTACAGTAAGGCTGGACTATAACTGTACCATCTCTCCTGAGTGTTGTCACTAATTCCCCTGTCTCTGCTCTTCCATAGGGTTGCCAGTCTGTACGGTGCTCTGCTCACCCCAGCTGTTACATTCATGCACACATGCACACATTTACACATACATTGTACAATAAAAGATAATTGAGTTTATTTGTGAGTCTGTGTCTGCCTTCTGGGTCTCGAATCATGTCACCTGGATGACTGAGCTACTCACCCTATCTCTAAGGGTGAGTCCAACAATCCTACAGCGAAAGCTCATTTCAGCCGCTTGTAACCACAATCTCATTCTTTCAGTCATTACCCAAAGCTCATGACCATAGGTCAGGGTAGGAACATCGACTGACTGGTAAATCGACAGCTTTGCCTTAGAGCTTAGCTCCCTCTTCACCACAACAGACCGGTACAACATCCGCATCACTGCATATGCTGCTCCAATCCATCTGTCAATCCCTCGCTCCATTCTCCCCTCACTCATGAATAAGACCCCAAGATACTTAAATTCCTCCACCTTGGGCAGGAGCTTGTCCCCAACGCGGGGAAGACAATCCACCTTTTTTCGGCTGAGGACCATGGACTCTGACTTGGAGGTACTGATTCTCATCCCAGCCGCTTCACACTCAGCAGCAAACCATCCCAGGAAGACCTGTGGGTCATTGCTGGATGAAGCCAGCAGGACAACGTCATCAACAACAGAGATGAGATCCTGTGGTCACCAAGCATGACACCCTCCGTTCCCTGGCTGCACCTAGAAATCCTGTCCATAAAAATTATGAACAGGATCAGTAACAAAGGGGAGCCCTGGCGGAGTCCAACTCTCACTGGGAATGAGTTTGACCGAGTGTTGGCAGTACGAACCAAACTCTCACAACGGTCATACAGAGACCGAATAGCTCGTAACAACAATCCTGATGCCCCATTCTTCCGAAGCACCCCCCACAAAAAACCACGAGGGACACGGTCGAATGCCTTCTCCATGTCTAACTAACTAACTAACTAACCTGCACTTATATAGCGCTTTTCTAGTCACAAAGACCACTCAAAGCGCTTTCATTAATACTAACCCTCTATTCTAAGGGCCTATAGGAAACAGATATCTAGGGACAATTTAGAACAGCCAATTAACCTAACATGCATGTTTTTGGCATGTGGGAGGAAACCGGAGAAATCCCGGAGTAAACCCACGCAACACGGGGAGAACATGCAAACTCCACACAGATCACTGTTGGTCGGGGGCTGGGATCGAACCCACGATCCCACGATCCCCACAATCCCCCGGCCAAGGGTAAACTGTGCTGCCGCAGTGCTAACCACTGCGCCACCGTGCAGCCATAAAACACATGCAAACTGGTTGGGCAAACTCCCACAAACCTTTGAGGATTCTCAAGAGGGTAAAGAGTGGGTGCGATGTGCCATGGCCAGGACAAAAAACACATTGCTCTTCCTGAATCCGAGGTTCGACAGATGTTAATAACCAGCAAAAATATTTCATTGAGAGTGAAGAAAGGAGTGTAGCCCAGTGCATTGTTAGAGCTCCCCCGGCTGCCTAAACCTATTAGCAACATAACTAAGGGAGGGTCAGGGGCACATGATCCCTCCCTAGTTTTAGGCTATATCAGAAAGGAAGGTTTTAACCCTATTCTTTAAAACAGAGACCGAGTCTGACTCCCAAATCCAGATTGGCAGCTGATTCCACAGGAAAGGAGCTTGATAGCTGAAGGCTCTGCCTCCCATAGTACTTTTGGAGATTCTAGGTATTGCAAGTAATCCAGCATTTTTGGGGTGCAGTGCTCTGTTAGGATAATAGGGTAGTGTCAGATCTTTTAATTAAAAAGGGGCCTGATTATTAAGAGCTTTGTAAGTGAGAAGAAAGATTTTAAATTTAATTCTAAACTCTATGGGAAGCCAATGAAGGGAGGCCAGAACCGGAGAGATATCTCTCTTTCTCGTACCTGTTAAACCTCTTGCTGCAGCATTTTGAATCAGCTGAAGACTTTTAAAAAATGTTTTAGGACAGCCTGATAATAAAGAGTTACAATAATCCAATCTAGAGCGAACAAAAGCGTGGATTAGTTTCTCAGCATCACTCTGAGACAAGATGCTCCTAATCTTGGCAATATTACGCAAATGATAGAAGGCAGTCTTAGAAACAAGTTTAATATGTGAATTAAAAAACAGATCTTGATCAAAAATAAGGTTCCTCACAGAACTATTAAGAGAAACAGTAACCACATCCAAACTAAGAGTTTGATTTTGAAAAGTATTTCTAAGGTTTTTTGGACCAACTAGAATGACTTCAGTCTTATCTGAGTTTAATAGCAGGAAATTACAAGTCATCCAAGTTTTGATTTCCTTAAAACAGGCCTCTAACTTGGCTAATTGATTACTATCATCTGGCTTCACTGACAGGTATAATTGTGTGTCATCTGCATAACAATGAAAATGTATACAGTGCTTTTTAATAATGTTGCCTAGCTGAAGTATATATAAACTAAAAAGAATAGGGCCTAGCACAGATCCGAGTGGAACTTTGCAACTGAGCTTTGAGTTGGAAGAAAACTCATTATTGACATGAACAAACTGGATCCTATCAGATAAATAAGATCTAAACCACTGCAACGAAGTTCCATTAAGTCCAAAAAAGTGTTCTAACCTATCAAGTAAAATATTATGATTGATAGTATCAAAAGCTGCACTAAGGTCTAAAAGGACAAGTACAGAAACAAATCTATTATCAGATGTGATAAGGAGGTCATTAGTGACCTTCACTAAAGCTGTTTCAGTACTATGATGGATTCTAAATCCAGATTGAAACTCTTCAAATAAACCATTTCCCTGCAAGTGGTCAAATAATTGTGTAGCAACAACTCTTTCTAAGATTTTTGAAATGAAAGGCAGATTAGAGATTGGTCTGTAGTTAGCTAAAAATCCTGGATCCAGTGATGGTTTTTTAAGTAAGGGTTTAATTACAGCAGTTTTAAAAGCCTGCGGTACATGGCCTAATGCTAATGAAGAATTGATTATTTGAAGAATAGAGCTACCAGTAAATGGGAAGACTTCTTTAAATAACCTGGTAGGAATAGGGTCTAGTAGACAAGTTTTTTTTTTTTTTTTTTTTTTTTTTTTTTTGTTACTTATTTGTACCCGTAGGTAGACTTGGTTTGCAGTCTGGTGACAAGCCACCGGCTGCTGGTCGCTGCGTGCGCGAGCGCCCTAAACCTACATGTTTTTTTTAAGTTGAAGGCTTGGATGAAGAAATTATTTTTTCTAACTCTAAAAGGTCAATTGGAGTAAACTCATCCTAACAGATATCAGTTGAAGGAGTTGTAGGAAGAATCTGACTGATTTTTTTTTTTCCACAATATTTTTTATTGAACCTTTTTTTTTTTTTACAAACATAACACAAACAATCAAACACTAACACTAAAGTAATTGAAAAAAATGTACTAAAAATATCGACAACCACTAACAAGAACAGGTCTTCAACAATGCTCCTCTGTTTAGTCTAGGCAATCCATTACATAAGTATACATATTATACATTCACCAATTTGGAATTTACAAGGTCCACACACATCATTCACCTTCTTCTTCAAAAGTTATGTTTAAATTCTTTACATAATCAGTGAAAGGTCTCCATATATTCTCAAACACAATTTCCTTTGATTTCAGTATGTATGTTATTCTTTCTAGTGGAAGGTTTGTTAACATCTGTCTTAACCACTGAGTCACATCTGGTCTATAAGTCTTTTTCCACAATAGTGCAATACATTTTTTGGCGTTAAGCAAACTGAGGTCTATGAATACTCTTTCACTTTTATTAAAGTTATGGTTTTCTGGATGCAGACCCAACAAAAACAATTTAGGATTCAATATGATTTGTTTTGAAATTATTTTTTCAATTGTTACCCTCACCTCTTCCCAAAACATTCTAATTTTTCTACATTCCCATAAACAATGAAATAAGGTTCCTTTACTTTCCATACATTTTGTGCATATCTGGTATGTTTTTGTTATATCTATTTAACTCCACCGGTGTAACATACATCTGCATTAACCATTTAAAATGTATCAATTTAAGACGTACATTTATTGATTTGTTTTGAGCTTCTGCGCAAGCCAATTCCCATTGTTCCTCTGAAATTTCAGTTTGCAGGTCTTCTTTCCAATAATTCAGTCTTTTCTGTGAGTTTTCACTTGAGGATAGTGTCAATGAGTTATAAAACTCTGAAATAATACCCTTTCTCTTACTATCTTTCGTCAAAATTTTTTCCAAGGATGAATAAATAGGTCGGGTGAGAGCATTATTTTGATTTGATCGAATAAAGTTCCTAAGCTGAAGATATTTAAAAAAAATGTGTTCTATTAAGATTAAATTTGATCCTCAGTTCTTCAAAAGACATTATGTTATCTGAACATGACAGATATAAGTCTTGAATCTTTTGAATCCCTTTTAAATTCCATACTTTAAATACAGCATCCACTCTCCCTGGTTTAAAACATTGATTATCCCATATTGGGCTAAATTGTGACAATAAGTGTGGTTCTTTTAAATATTTTTTGGTTTCACACCATATTTTGATCATATTGTAACGTTGGAGCCATGTTAAGTGAATTTCCCAGCATGCTTTGCCAGATGAAAACGTTACTGTGTGTGTTAAATGTGTTATTTCTGAGTTATACTGCTGTGTCATTATAACTGCCTTATAATGACCCAGCAGTGTTTAGCAGGATTAGGGCAAGATGTATCATGTGTGTGTAACCATGATTCAAACAGAGGTCTGTGAGAATGACCTCCCCTGCTCTGTGTACTAAGTTGCAAGTTGGGGGTTGGAGTGTACAAAATAAATCTGGTTTGATCAGAGCCATCTGCTCCATTGTCTTTTTGTGTGAACCTTGCAAACGTCACACTGGTGTCAGAAGTGGGATCTCCTGTCCAAAGCAGTAATGGGGTGCTGACATCGGGACGATGTCGAGAACCAGAGGGGAGTAGTGTAGCGAACTCAATATGAGCACCCTACTTGGCTTGCCAAGTGGGTTGACCCTATTGGCGACACAGGTAGGGTGCGGGACTCCGGAGCTGGAGGCGTGAGTTTGAATCTCCCGGTGGGACGTCGCCATGTCGAGCAGCACGTTACACTGGTGTCAGGAGTGGGAATTTAACAACCAGGTCAGGGAAGCGTGGTCCGTCCTGAGCTGGAACCTCCCCCCGTACACATACGGGCGGAAGTGACGCAGTCCTTGAATGACAGCCAGCAGCTCTCTGCGAGTCACACAGTAATTTCTCTCGGCTCTGCTGAGAGTGCGGCTGAAGTAAGCGACTGCCTGCTCTCCATGCTCTCCCTCCTGGGATAGCACCGCCCCGATGCCCTGGTTGCTGGCGTCCGTGTCCATGATGAAAGGGCGGTTCGGGTCGGGATACTGCAGGACGGGGGCTCTGATGAGCGCTGCGCGAAGATGGGAGAAAGCAGCAGCACAGCTGTCACTCCACTGGAACGTGCGTCCTTTCTGCGTCAGCTGATGCAGCGGGCTGGCGATGGTGGCGAAGTCTTTCACAAACCTCCTATAATAGGAGGCCAATCCAAGAAAACTCCTCAGTTCTCCAACGTTCCGCGGCACTGGCCAGTCTCTCACTGTTGCCACTTTTTCCGGGTCGGTGGCGACCCCCGCTGCGCTGACGACGTGGCCCAAAAAGGTGGTCTCCCGCCGGAACAGGTGGCATTTCTTAGGGTGTAACCGTAGCCCCGCCTGCTGGATGGCTCCCAGCACCTCTCGGAGATTTGACAGGGCGCTGTCAAAATCAGCTGCATGCACCAGCAGGTCATCCAAGTAAACAACGCAGCGACTCCGGGGCACGTGAGCCAGCACTCGCTCCATCAAGCGCTCAAAGGTGGCCGGAGCGTTGCAGAGTCCAAACGGCATCACTTTAAACTGGTACAGTCCCTGCCCGATGGAGAAGGCTGTTTTTTGGCGGGCCTCGAGTGACAGCTCTACCTGCCAATAGCCGCTGCGTAGATCCAGCGAGCTGAACCAGCTGGAGCCGGCGATGTGGTCCAGTGCGTCATCGATGCGGGGCAGGGGGTAGGAATCTTTCCTGGTGGCGTCGTTCAGGCGTCGGTAATCCACACAGAACCGCCACGACCCGTCCTTCTTCTTGACCAGCACCACAGGCGCTGCCCAGGGGCTGCTGGAGGGCTCAATAACATCTGCCTCCAGCATTTCTCGCACTTTTTGTTCCGCCTCTGCCCGCCTTGAAAAGGGCAGCCAGCGTGGGTGGAGTCGAATCGGCCTGGCCTCACTGGTGTCGATCTCGTGCTGCACCAACCCGGTCCGGCCGCATTCCTCATCCTTCGCGGCGAAAACACCCATAAAACAGTCCAATAGCTCCCGCAGCTGGCGTCCCTGTTCCGGGTCCAGCCCGCTGCAGCTCCGCTGAAATAATTCCTCCACCGCCTGCTGCGTCTCTGCTGACACGTTGACCCCTCCCCTTGCTGTCCTTGTGTGCGTTCGTGCTCCCTCTGTCCGCGCTGGTGACGTCATCGTGTCCAGTCCTCGCGGTGGCCTGCCTGGTCCGGTCTGTCTTGGCGATCCCCCGATCGCGCAGGCCCCCGTGTTCCTTCTCTGGGTTCTACTGTGGAGCGTGATGGTCCGGTTTCCCAGCTGGAGGGAAGGTCCCGCGGTGTCGATCTTGGCGTTCCAGGCTGTGAGCAGGTCTAGTCCAATAATACAGGGGTCTTGGATGTCAGCCAGCCAGAACAGGTGTCTTATGTTCTGACCGGCCACCCCCACCACCAAAACTCTCCGCCCCCCCAGTCTGGCGCGCTCACCGGTAGCCGTGGTGACGCAGCGCTTGGTGGGTTCCCACCCCCGTGGGGCCGTCTTGTTCGTGCCCGGCAGCACACCGGGTCGAACCAGGGAGATTGTAGAGCCGGTGTCAATCAGGGCCCGGATCGACGTCTTCCCCAAGCTGCACTGTAGATAGATCCCTGGAGAGTGTCCAATTCGGCCCACGCGTGGTGCCGGCTCCTCAGGGGAAACATCTGCGGGAGGCGGCCTGTTCCCGTTCACGCCACCTCGCTCTAGTTTAACGCCGGCGAGGGGCGTTCTTCTCCGGGGACGCGCCGCCGTGGTCTGCCGTAATTCCTCCTCCTCCTCCTCGCTCTCCATCGTGGCCTGGAAGGTTCTCTGTCTGTGCGTTGGCGCTTGGATGACCTGCTGGTGCATGCAGCTGATTTTGACAGCGCCCTGTCAAATCTCCGAGAGGTGCTGGGAGCCATCCAGCAGGCGGGGCTAATGTTACACCCTAAGAAATGCCACCTGTTCCGGCGGGAGACCACCTTTTTGGGCCACGTCGTCAGCGCAGCGGGGGTCGCCACCGACCCGGAAAAAGTGGCAACAGTGAGAGACTGGCCAGTGCCGCGGAACGTTGGAGAACTGAGGAGTTTTCTTGGATTGGCCTCCTATTATAGGAGGTTTGTGAAAGACTTCGCCACCATCGCCAGCCCGCTGCATCAGCTGACGCAGAAAGGACGCACGTTCCAGTGGAGTGACAGCTGTGCTGCTGCTTTCTCCCATCTTCGCGCAGCGCTCATCAGAGCCCCCGTCCTGCAGTATCCCGACCCGAACCGCCCTTTCATCGTGGACACGGACGCCAGCAACCAGGGCATCGGGGCGGTGCTATCCCAGGAGGGAGAGCATGGAGAGCAGGCAGTCGCTTACTTCAGCCGCACTCTCAGCAGAGCCGAGAGAAATTACTGTGTGACTCGCAGAGAGCTGCTGGCTGTCATTCAAGGACTGCGTCACTTCCGCCCGTATGTGTACGGGGGGAGGTTCCAGCTCAGGACGGACCACGCTTCCCTGACCTGGTTGTTAAATTTCAAAGAACCGGATGGACAGTTGGCGAGGTGGCTGGAGGCACTGCAGGATTATAATTTCCAGATTGTGCATCGGGCAGGCCGCCTCCATGCCAACGCTGACGCGCTGTCTCGGCGCCCCTGTGCGACAGAGGAGTGTCGTCACTGTCAACGGGCTGAAGATCAGGACCAAACCGCCCCACGGGCTGCTGCTCTCCGAGCCGCTGCGAGCAGGAATAACGCAGCGACGCACAGCCCCTCCTCAGATGATCAGGCAGTTCTCCCCAGCGATGACGTCACAGAGGTTCTTGGCACGCAGCAGCTGCAGAGCGAGCAGGACAGAGACCCGGTCATTTCGCGGGTTCGGCAGTGGCTGGACGCAGGACAGCGGCCCGCCTGGGAGGTTGTGTCACCGCTGGACCCAGAGACTAAGGCCCTGCACTCCCAGTGGGCCAACCTCCGCTGCCACGAGGGCGTGGTGTATCGACAGTGGCAGACTCCAGCTGGGCAGCGGCACGTCTGGCAACTGCTGGTTCCTCGTCGACTCCGGCCCAAAGTACTCCAGCTGGTTCATGGGGCGGTAGGAGCGGGCCACTTCGGAGTGACAAAGACGCTGCAGCGCCTTCGGGCCCGGTTCTACTGGCCCGGTTGTCATCAGGACGTGGAGCTCCACGTTCATCGCTGCGACACATGCACAGCTCAGAAGGGACCAACTCAGCAATCCCACGCTCCCCTGCAGCAGTACTGGGTGGGAGCACCGATGGAGCGAGTGGGAGTGGACATCCTGGGCCCTTTCCCTACCACGGACCGGGGGAACCGCTACGTGCTGGTCACGATGGATTATTTCACTAAGTGGCCAGAGGCGTACGCGGTCCCGGATCAGAGCGCCGCTACGACGGCATCAAAGCTGGTGGATGAAATGTTCTGTCGGTTTGGCGCACCGGAGGAGCTGCACAGCGATCAGGGTCGGAACTTCGAGGCGGAGGTCTTCGGAGAGGTCTGCAAATGGCTGGGCATCCGGAAGACCCGGACCACCCCACTGCATCCACAGAGCGACGGCCTGGTCGAACGATTCAACCGGACCCTCACCACCCAGCTCGCTATCCTAGTGGACCAGCGACAGCGAGACTGGGACCTGCATCTGCCTTTTGTTTTGTGGGCGTACCGGACAGCAGCTCAGGAATCTACCCGGTGCACCCCTGCGGCGCTCATGTTTGGACGCGAGCTGCGCACACCGGTGGATTTGGTATTCGGTTGCCCCCCTGAGCCGGAGGTGGAGGGAAAACCCGGATTGGATTATTTTTTTTGTTTGAAAGAACGTCTCCACACGGTGCACGAGCTGGCTCGAGAGGCCCTGGCAGCGGCAGGGGGTCGGCAGAAGCGAGCGTATGACTCCCGCTGCCAGCGGAGGGACTTTGCACCGGGAGATCGAGTCTGGGTTTTCTGCCCTGAGAGGAAGAGAGGACGATCACCGAAGCTGGCGAGCCAGTGGTCGGGGCCATGCGTGGTCCTGGAGAGACTGTCAGATGTGATGTACAGGGTGAGGCTTAGAAAAAGGGACCGGGTTGTGGTCCTTCATCGTGACCGTCTCGCCCCGTATCGGCCATCTGCACCGCTGGTGGACGAACCGGAGCTTCCATCCCGGCCCGATACCCCGACCGAGACCCAGATGGACACTAGGGGGCCTGTACGTGTTGGCCGCCGGCGCCGAAGACCGCCCCGACACCTGGATGAGTTTGTATTGGACTTTTAAATTGGACTTTAATTTTTCTGGGGACAGAAACCAGTCCAGGGGGGGGTGCAGTGTAACGTTGGGGCCATGTTAAGTGAATTTCCCAGCATGCTTTGCCAGATGAAAACATTACTGTGTGTGTTAAATGTGTTATTTCTGAGTTATACTGCTGTGTCATTATAACTGCATTATAATGACCCAGCAGTGTTTAGCAGGATTAGGGCAAGATGTATCATGTGTGTGTAACCATGATTCAAACAGAGGTCTGTGAGAATGACCTCCCCTGCTCTGTGTACTAAGTTGCAAGTTGGGGGTTGGGGTGTACAAAATAAATCTGGTTTGATCAGAGCCATCTGCTCCATTGTCTTTTTGTGTGAACCTTGCAAACGTCACAATATGCTTTACAAATGGATTTTTAACTTGTTTCTGTAATTTTTTTGCTGAGTCTGAGTATATGAATATGGGAAGAGGTAAAGGTAAATTGTATGATTCCATTTCAGTCCAGTGAGGGATATCATTTGATGAAAAATAATATGTCATAGACCTCAGTTGTGCTGACCAGTAATACAACATAAAGTTTGGACATTTCAGACCTCCACGATCAAATGGTAAATATAGTAAGGACAGACGTAATCTAGCCTTCCTATTGTTCCATATAAATTCCACTAACTTTTTTTTTAATTCTTGAGAATAGATCTGACGGTGGTGGTAAAGGAATGTATTGAAATAAATAAAGTATTTTGGGTAAGATATTACTTTTAAGTATATTGATTCTCCCAATCATCGACATTGGTAGTGACATCCATCTCTGAATTAACTCATTAATGTCTGTCATTAAGGCTTCATAGTTGGCACTGGCGACTGATTCTAGCTTAGGCACAATTTGAATTCCTAAATATTTAAACTGATTTACATCATTGAATTGATTTACCTCAGGAGCTGGGTGATTTCTCTGGGTCTCATTTAGCATTAATATTGAAGATTTAGTTTTATTTATTTTATATCCTGATATTTCCCCAAAATTCTTTATTAAATTCAACAAGGTCGGAATTGATTTTTTAAGATTCGACATAAACAAAATTATGTCATCGGCATACAGGGAGATTTTATGTTCTGCTGGTCCATCTTTAATTCTATATATTTGTGGATGTAAACGTCCTGCCATCGCTAAAGGTTCAATTGCCATAGTAAACAGTAAAGGTGAAAGTGGACAGCCTTGTCGACATCCTCTATTGATATTTATTGGAAATATTGTTGTTTGTTAGGATTTCTGCTGTAGCATTATTGTATATTATCTGAACCCATTTTACGAAATTATTTCCAAGTCCAAACCTTTGTAAAACTTCAAAAAGAAAGGGCCATTCGACCCTATCAAAGGCCTTTTCGGCATCCAATGATAGGAGAGCTGTATCTGGTGCTTCTTTATTAGAATAGATAATATTAAATAGTCTTCCAACATTATGGAAGCCTTGTCTTCCCTTTATAAAGCCATTCTGATCTCGGTTAATAATATTTGGTAATATTTCTTGTAGTCGTCTTGCTAAAATTTTACAGATTATCTTAAGGTCAGCATTTAATAGGCTTATTGGTCTCATATTTTCACATTTATTAGAGGGTTTACCTGGTTTTGGCAACAGTATAATTAAGGCATTATTCGTGTATGGTGGTAAATTACTATTTTGAAATGCTTCTAAAACCATTTCCAAAAATGGTTTTATTAATTTATTCTTAAATTTTTAATAGAGGTCAACTGGAAGACCATCTGGTCCTGCACTTTTTCCTGATTTCATATTATCAATGGCTAGCCCAACTTCTTCTTGACTAATTTTACACTCCAGTATCTCCCTGTTTTCATTTGGAATACACGGTATAGATAATCCGTCCAAAAACCCATTTAGTTTTGTAAAGTCAGTTTCATTTTTTGTATCATATAATTTTTCATAGTAATCTCTAAAGGCACTATTAATTTCTAAAGGATCTACAACTGCCTGTCCGTTACTTATAATACTGGTAACTGGTGTTTTAAATTCTAATTGTTTAATCTGCCATGCCAATAATTTTCCTGATTTTTCACCTTGTTCATAAAAAGATTGCTTCAATCTTATGGCTCTTTTCCATAGTCACAGTTCTTTTTTACTTGTTTCGATTCTCCACTACTTCTTTCTCCCTCGGTTGTTCACCCATACAACCCTGTAAAGCCGCGTAAACTCTGTAGTGGGCGGGATTGAGGCGGCCCCATACTCTGCTGACGTCATCTCCGGCGACCCGACGTCTTCACAACAAAGAAAATGTCGGATTACGAGCGGAGGATTTCCACGTTGGTTCTTCTCTGGCTTTTGAACACAATGAATGTTTTTAAGCGGAGAAGAGAGTTTTACAGAAGAAGACGACGTGCATTGATAGAACACACGTTGGAGCAGTACCAGAGACTCGTTGTTGCCATTGGGGAATATGAAGCAGAGAGCTTA
Organism: Pholidichthys leucotaenia; assembly: GCA_020510985.1. Lineage (NCBI taxonomy): Eukaryota > Metazoa > Chordata > Actinopteri > Cichliformes > Pholidichthyidae > Pholidichthys > Pholidichthys leucotaenia. The sequence continues at coordinate 429,430,464 of CM035843.1, forward strand.
ATTACCCAGCATATCAAGCACATCAGGCACACGAGGAAAAAGTTTTTGGTAATTTAATGCTTTCTATTGTCATTTTATCATCATGTCATTGTTGTGTACAGCATTTTGATGTCGCCAGGTTATCAGTATTAATATGTATGCTGTGTGTGTGTTCTAGTTGGCTGCGTTGTTGCAAAATCAACGCTGCAGACCGTGGACCTGGGCAGTAAACCGTAGCTCGCAGTGGTGGGAGAATGTTGTCCCCAGCTTCTCAAGCACACAGTGGTTGCAGAACTTCCTTATAACTTATATGAAGAACTTATATGTGGATACTTGTTATATTTCCAATTAATCATAGCCCTATTTTACGTACAAAATAATTTAAATTACTTTAAAAAAAGCCAATTCAACTGTAGTAAAATTCTTGTTTTTGTGTATCATTTTCCCATTGATAGTTCTTTTTAAGGGATATGTGTTCAGGGATGGGAAATTACACGCTAAAACACCGTAGAAAATGACTGCAGAAAAATACAGCAGCTGAACAACTCCTTTTTGGTTTGATTGAATTGCCAATTGACCTTGGAATTATATGTGGAAACTTGTTATATTTCCAGTTAATCCTAGCCCACTTTTACTTACAAAATAACTTGAAAAATTTTAAAGAAAGGCAATCCAACTGTAGCACCATTTTGCATGTTGAGTGTCATTTGAGTATCATTTTCCCATCTATTGATATTTATAAGGCATATGTGTTCAGGGATGGGTAATTACACGTCAAAACACCTTAGAAAAATGACTACAACCAACTCACTTTTGGTTTCCACTAGAAAGAATAACATACATACTGAAATCAAAGGAAATGTGTTTGAGAATATATGGAGACCTTTCATTGATTATGTAAATTAAGTAAACATAACTAACCCTCCCTTAGTTATGCTGCTAATAGGTTTAGTCAGCCGGGGGACCTCCAGTAATGCACTGGGCCTCACTCCTTTCCTCACTCTCTATGAAATATTTTTTTTTTGCTGGTCATTAACATTTGTTTGTTCTCTCCCATAGATTGAGTCCCCATCGTGCTGTTTGCTCTCTACATGTCTGTTCTTTTCTTCTTCTCTATCCCCTCACCCCCCAGCCAGTCGCAGCAGATGACTGCCCCTCCCTGAGCCTGGTTCTGCTGGAGGTTTCTTCCTGTTAAAAGGGAGTTTTTCCTCTCCACCGTCGCCAAGTGCTTGCTCACAGGGGATCGCCTGATTGCTGGGGTCTTTCTGCAACTGTGGGGGTCCCCCCCACAGTTGATATATAAATAAAGTTGAATTGAATTGAACTTCTGAAGAAGGTGAATGATATGTGTGGACCTTGCAAATTCCAAGCTGGTGAATGTATATTATGTATTCTAATGTAATAGATTACCTAAACAGAGAAACATTGTTGACTTGTTTTTGTTAATGGTTTCTGTTTTTTAACCTTTTTTTGTCATTTTATTGTTTAGTTTTTAAATTACTTTTGTGTTAGTGTCTGACTGTGTGTGCTGTTTGTAAAAAAAAAAAAAAGGTTCAATAAAAATATTGTGGGGAAAAAAAATGCTCTGATCTGCGTGAAAATCCTGGACTGTTGAGACATCATGGACGTACCTGCTCCAGCTGCACTGAGTCTGAGATGTTGTCATAGCAAAAAATGATCAGCTGACACAACTCAATCGCCAGGTTAATAACTATATTAGCCACAAAATGTATATTCAAAAGTAAACATTACTGAGTTCGGTATAATAAGATGTATTTGACAGTTATGATGCATTTTAGGCCAAAACAAACTTGATCTAGCATTAAAAGCAATTAAAATAATGCAGTCACAAAGTTGCATGGAAAATGCTTGATTTACTCGATACATATACTGTAGAAATATATATTCTCTGCATCAACAATGTACTAGACATGCATTCATGTAGTATTGCACTGACAAACCTCTGAAGTTTTTGCAGATGTCTCTTTTTTTATATGTGAAGGTTACCACCATGTGACATAAATGTCTTAAAAATGAGCCATTATTTTCAAGGTCACCCATTAATGGTTTGTACTATTGACTCTTTTCCCACCAGTGTATTAAAAGACAAAAATAGAAATCATGATGCAAACACATAAGTCACTAAATTGTTTATTACAATCAGCAGCAAATTCCAGATTATTCAGAATGTGCAAAACTCAAACTGTCAGACTGGGTCACTCAGCAGCTGGGATGTGCAGCTCAAACTGGTCTCAGATCAGCAGATCTTAGGCCTGCATCTCTGTAAATAGTGACGCAAGGTCCAGTTTGGGGTGGATCGATCGTTTCCCTCTTGCCTAGACAAAAGACAGAAATGTGTGGAGGTTAAATAAATGAAGTTTAAAACATATTTGGGAAATACACTTGTTACTAAAAGCCAGTGGTGGAATGTGAATGAATGAATCTTTATTTCGGATAGATTTAAAGAAAATACAATAATATAACAAAGGGGGGAAAAAATTTAATAAGGTCGAATTACTACTAACTAACTAACTAACCTGCACTTATATAGCGCTTTTCTAGTCACAAAGACCACTCAAAGCGCTTTCATTAATACTAACCCTCTATTCTAAGGGCCTATAGGAAACAGATATCTAGGGACAATTTAGAACAGCCAATTAACCTAACATGCATGAATTAAACAATAACTCCTCTGATTACACAGTTCAACATAGGTTATCTGAAATGGGTGATGGCTGAAGCTGCAGCTTATATTGCCCACCATATTCCATCCAAGAATTCAAAAGAAAAACCAAACGGCAGCGATTCCGATTCCAATGTGACAATAAAGTACTTCGTTGTTGTATTTAACCACAATTTTCATATAGCTGCACTGATGTAAAGTCAATTTTACAAGGGCTGGGTTGCATTTAAAGTCATCTGCTTTTACTGTGGCCTCAGCAATCAGAATTAGGGATGGGCATAATTTACCGATTAACCGATAATTGATCATTAAGAATTTCACCGAGGAAGTTCATTTTCGTCGACAAACCGTTTTTTTTTTTTTTTTAAACAATCCGAGGTTATTAAGGCCTAGTGCACGGCCGTCCTCAAACAATGCAATGGCAAAATTTGGGCACCAGGGGGCAACATTACACCATCGCCGTACCCTGGCGTGCCTCCGTTGATACATGCGGGCTTCCGTAGGGCGATCGCCAAATCATGAGGCGGTTACGGCGAAGTGTTGCGTGGGACCATTTCAATTTAAAAAATGACCAGGTGTACTGCAATCACTGCAATGCAGCATACAAATATACCTCATCGACAGGGTCCATGGAACACCCTTATTACGCGAAGAAACCGCCAACAGTGGTTGCGCGCTGAGTAATGGCGGTCGTGAAGATTCTTTTTTTTTTTTTTCAGAAACTTTATTGAGAAGGTCATGAAGATTCGGTGTACACACGTCGAGGGAAGCTGCAGGAGGCGGCGTAGTGCCTCGACGGGAAGACTATTTCGCACAAAATGGCACAAGAGAACAGCAAAAAGTTCCACGCGGCTAGACTAAGCAATACGAGCGATAGAGCAATGAATGCGGTCTTCGTTTGTTGGGTGGCCGCTCGGCAGGGAGAGAGAGCTGGGTAAAACGTCTCGGCCAATCAGCTTGCGGGGTGAAACGTCTCGGCCAATCAGCTTGCGAGATTCCCGAGCCGAGCAAACACGAGAACAGAGAGAGAGAGATTTGAGAGAGAGAGGTAGATTTGAGTTGTGCGGCTCTCCGTGCCCTCCGTGCTGATACCTGATGTTCTAATTTAGTCTACCTACCTAAAAATGTTAATGATTAACCGATTATTAATCATTAATTCTCCCGGCGATCGGTGAAGAAAATTTCACCGAATGCCCATCCCTAATCAGAATGAATTAATACATTCACTGGAATGGAATCTAGTACTTTAACTGAAGGTGTGCATCACAGATTATGGAGTCGCTCAGTCAAAATATGGAGTTTTTATCAATAAAAGTTTGTCACTTACCTATAAAAGCAAAGGATTTCAGTACTTTCCACAGTGGCGACGTCCGTTGTTGAGCGGCTGATTCCCTCCTGCCTAGACGAACAATAGAAATGGATGGTGTTTAGTTTTTTCAAGCAAGTTCAACACTTACACAGGCACATCTCAAAAATTAGAATATCATGAAAAAGTTCAATATTTTTGTCACTCATTTCAGAAAGTGAAACCCATATATAGATTCATTACAGGGACAGTGATATATTGAAAGTGTTTATTTTAATATTGATGATTATGGCTACAGCCCATATTAACCAACACCTCATCGGCCCACATTTCTATTTAAAAACTATTTTTTAAAGTTTATGTAATGTTCTAATTTTTTGCCAAATGGAATTTGGGGTTTTCAGAGGCTATAAGCCATAATCACCCAAATTAAAATAAATAAATGCTTGAAATATATCATGGTCTGTGTAATGAATGATATAATATATGGATTTCTCTTTCTGACGCTTTAGAAAATTATATGAATGACTTTATAAATCACTGGTTTGAAAAAGCCCTTATATTGTTGAGATTTCAGCTCCTGTGATCTCACCAGTATCCACTATAAACAGGGAAGCTAACCCTGGCATGTGGAAACACATTCAAAACAAAAACCAGGACTATAACCAGGATTGATATATTTCAGCGTATTGCTCTTACAAGCAAATGTTTAGGAGAAAACAAGCGTGAATCAACAGTGGGTATTATCTAGCTACTAGCCAAAACTCGTTAGCTAAAACGAGTTAGCCAGCAAAAAACGGCATTAAATTGCACACAATTTAATGTGCAGCACCAAGTGCAATACAAAACAAAAACCAGGACTATAACCAGGATTGATATATGTCATCTTTTCCTCTCACAAGCGAATATTTAGGAGAAAACAAGCGCGAATCAACAGTTGGTATTATCTAGCTACTAGCCAAAATTCGTTAGCTACAACGAGTTAGCCAGCACAGAACGCGGCTGTATGGCTCAAAAGTGAGCTTACCACCAACAGGATAAATAAGCAAACAGATGCACAATATTACAAATCACTCACCATGGATGGTTCTCTCAACTTCGTATTCAGCTTGTCAGTAGTACGGTTCTATTCTGCGCAGTTATCTGTAGGGTCCGGATCACTCTTCTGACTGTGGATCTGCCAGCAAGCAGAGAAAACCCCGCACCTCTTCGTTGGACCACGGTGTAGATTTCCGCAAAACCTAACCTACAACGCTGTCTCTATTACTATCATATTCACTCCGTGACCGATTACAAATGGCGGTCGTGCAGCTTCAACAGAAAACTGAAAACGGACGCTCTCTCTGTGACGTTACGCGCTGACCAATCAGCGGCTAGCAGTCGATTGACGAAAAATCACACCTCGCTTTTTCTCGCTTGTCCCCTGCCCCTAAACTGGCACGAAAATCGTATCGGTTAAAGCGTGTAGGGTACTGTGGAAAGAGCGAGAAACTGAGTAAAGTAAAAGTAAGTAAAGCTAAGGTGATACTTGTGGAAAAGTGCCTTTAGAAGACTCGAGGCAGCTCTATTCGCTGATTTTTTGTCATATTCAGCTCTCAGAATCAGTAATTCGTTCTCTAACTTTGGGTCACTTCCTGCATACACTTTTTCTTGAAAAATTTTTATTTTATGTTCCAATTGGACTCTCTCCTCTCGAGTCTTCTCAGATTTTGAACCTGTATAACTAATAATATGCCCCCTAATAAAAGCTTTGAAAGCCTCCCACTTTATACATGCTGATGTTTGTGTAGTATTGATATCAAAGAACTCATCTATCTGTTTTTCTATGTACTTAACAAATTCCTCATCCTGAAGCCATTTATGCTGAAATTGCCATCTACCTGGTTCCTTTGTCAATTTCTTATCTACATATATTAGACAGCAGGGTGCATGATCAGAGATCACAATATTATCATAAAAGCAGTTTTGAATCTTGGACCTTAATTCTGTGGAGATCAAAAAATAGTCAATACGTGAGAATGTCTTGTAGGCATTAGAATAACAAGAGTAGGCTTTAACTTGTGGTTTCATTTCTCTCCATATATCTAGCAATCTCAATTCTTTCATAAAATGATTAATGATCATCCTGCATCCATTGTGCGTACAGTCCAGTCCTGTTGATCTATCTAAACCGGGATTCAATGTACAGTTAAAATCCCCTGCTATTATATGTTGCCCTGTAAGTGATGATAAAATAAGAAATAAATTAGCAAAGAAGTTTTGATCATCTATATTGGGACCGTATAAGTTCACCAGATTTATATTTTCTAATAACAAAGATCCTTGAATGATTAGATATCTTCCAAATTTGTCTCCAATTACATTTTTCACTTGAAATGGGACTGATTTATGTATGAAAGTCATAACTCCCCTGGCTCGGGATGAAAATGATGAGGTGAACACACTTCCTTGCCATCTTCTCCTAATTCTTTTTACATCCTCCTCTAGATGAGTTTCTTGTAAAAACACATTTATAAGCATTTATAAATGTGTATTTATAAATGTGTATTTAAGCATGTGTATTTAATGTGTATTTAAGCATTTATACAGGCATCTGTCAGATGCCTGTATAAATGCTTAAATATTCTACCTTATATTTTGTTCATGCTTAGCTCCCACCAGTCTCTTCTTGGATCTGCTTGATGAACTCCTGCGCCTCCTCAGGGGTCTTGAAGGTGTGGGTTCTGCCCTTATATGTGACCAGCAATCTTGCAGGATGAATCACTCCATGGAGTGATTCCTGGAATCATGGAGTGACTCCTGGAATTTCCCCATTGTGGGACTAATAAAGGCTTATCTTATCTTATTTTTCCTTTTTTTTTTTTTTTTTTTTTTTTCCTTTGAAAGACAAAAGTAAAATAGAAAGATGTCTTTACCTTCTTTACATGTTTCAACTGCACTGCAGCCTTCATCAGAAGAGTCAGCTGATTGCTGCCAGGTGACATTTATCAGCTGATTTTCGTAGGCGGGGCCAGCTCAGCAGATCTGTCAGATCCACTGAGCCGGCCCCACCTCAGTGGATCCTTTTTTTATGGAGGATCTGGAAAATAAAGCCATCAACACAGCACCCACAATATGCAAACCCACCCTTTGGAAGAGATACGTAGATGACATTCTGGAAAAAATAAGGAAAGGACATACACAAGAACTCACTGACCATCTGAACAGTACAGACAGTACGGGGAACATAAAATTCACACACGAAGAGGAGGAAAATGGCACCATAGCCTTTCTGGACATGAAAATCCACCACAACGAGGATGGCAGCATAAAAATCACAGTTTACAGGAAACCAACCCACACAGATCAATACCTACTTTGGACATCGGAACACCCCACAGCACACAAGCTATCAGTCGTCAGGACATTATATGAACGAGCCACCATCATCACGAAACAAGAAGACAGACAGGAAGAGGAAAACCACATAAAACATGCACTTATACGCTGCCAATATCCAGTATGGGCCATAAACAAAGGGAAACAGCAAGTCAAAAACAAAGAAAATAAACAGGACACAAGACACAGAACAAAAGCTGAAATCAAAAACAAGGAAACCATAACTATACCATACATACGAGGGATCACGGAACCAATTCAAAGGATCATGAAAAAATACAAAATAAACACAGCAGTCAAACCACACAAAAAATTAAGACAGTTATTAGTACACCCCAAGGACAGAATAGAACAAGACAATAAATGCAATGTATTATATGAAATATCATGCAGATCATGTAACAAAACCTACATTGGAGAAACCGGAAGATTATTCACCACAAGAAAAAAAGAACACCAAAAGGAATGTGAGAAGGAAACGCAAGGACGACTCACAAGATCACAAAAAGAAAAAGCAGAACAAGAAACATTAAAATCAGCTATATCGGACCACTGCAAAAGAAATAATCACATCATGGACTGGGACAACACAAAAATTATTGGATCGGAGAGCAACAGACACAAACGTTGGATCAAGGAGGCAATAGAGATCAGAAAGCGGGGAAAAGACACCATGAACCGAGATGAGGGGGCCTTTATGCTTTCTCACACCTGGGACCACATTCTCCAGAGACCATCTGACGGCGGGAGGCGGGGCCGGCTCAGTGGATCTGACAGATCTGCTGAGCTGGCCCCGCCTACGAAAATCAGCTGATAAATGTCACCTGGCAGCAATCAGCTGACTCTTCTGATGAAGGCTGCAGTGCAGTTGAAACATGTAAAGAAGGTAAAGACATCTTTCTATTTTACTTTTGTCTTTCAAAGGAAAAAAAAAAAAAAAAGGAAAAATAATTGAAAGAAGACAAAATGAACCTGTTTGACGTCTTATCTTATCTTATCCATGACGAATCCCAAGGTTGCGCAGCTCTTTACGGACGGGGTCAAACTGTTTCCTTTGTTGGATTCCTGTGGCCAAATCTGGGTAGAACCGCACCTGTTGATCCTGGTATTTAATTTCTCCTTTGGCTCGCGCCGCGTTGGAGATCGTCATCCTGTCTCTGTAGCTGAGGAACTTCATAATCAGCGTCCTCGGTGGTGCCTTATTATCTCTCAGTGGGCCAATTCGGTGGGCGCTGTCTAACACGACTGATGACTGCAGCTCCGCGTTGTTCAGCACTTCTGGAATCCACTTTTCCAAAAAGGAACATGGATCCCGACCCCCCGTTTCCTCCGGAAGACCCACCAGCCTCAGGTTGTTCCGTCTCGACCAGGACTCCAAGTCCAGGACATTATCTTCCAGACGTTTATTTTTTAATTCCAAAGTGCACACCTTTAATTGTAGGCTGGTGACGTCATCCTCAGCGCTGGAAATTCGGAGCTCCACCTGCGATACTCATTCCATACAGTTGCTTATTTCCTTTCTCATTCCTTCTATCGCTGCTATAATCCCATCAAATTTAGTGGAAAAGTCTGCTCTCATTGAGCTAATGGCAGCGAGCACCGCACCTGTTCTGTCGCCAGCAGTCACCACTCCACCGCTAGCTTGCTCCGCCATATCTGGAGATTTTTCTGCTTCGTCACAAACGTGAAAGTCCGTTAACTTGGACTGTTTCGGCGGTTCAGTTTTTCCTCCACCTGATTTCCCAGCCTTAGGCTTTACTGGCATATCCTTGCCCAAACGCTGGGATAGGTTTTGTTCCAAATGAGAGTTATTTGCCGACTTTTTATTTTTAGGAGCAGAGTAGAGTGAAACGCGTCTTCCTATGTGGCCGCCATAACTGGAAGTCCATCTGACTGATTTTTAAGATAAGTTAAGTTAAGATAAGCCTTTAGTAGTCCCACAATAGGGAAATTCCAGGATTGCAACAGCACAGGGATAGCAACGCTCAGAGCAACAATCAAGAAGACAAGAAAAACAAGAGAAGCGAATATACTGTACATTTGTACATATAAATATATAAACACACAGTGCGGAGCACTGTAGCTAGATGGAATAAACAGCATAACCGTCTGCTTAGTTATCCTACATAGTATGAATATGTACCCATACATATTGTCAACCCCCGTAGCGACCGATATTGTCCTAGTTGTATACTGGAGGGGACCATTGTGTAAGTCTATTGCATCTTTTGCATTCAATACCATTAGGTTGTCAAGTTTTTTTGCTATCTCTGCGAGCAGCCCTGCTTAGGTTATACAATCTGACAGCCGTAGGTAGGAAGGACCTGCAAAACCTCTCAGTTGCGCACCTAGGATGATGTAGTCTGTTGCTAAATGAGCTCCTCAGTGCATTCAGTATGTCCTGCATAGGGTGGAACTCGGACTCCAGCAGAGATGACAGTTTAGCCACCGTCCTTCTCTCTCCTATCTCCTCCACTGGGTCAAGGCACTGCCCCAGGACAGAGCTAGCTTTCTTGATCAGTTTGTTCAGTCTCTTCCTATCAGCTGCTGTAATGCCACTGCCCCAGCACACCACTCCAAAAGTGATGGCTGATGCCACCACCGTGTCATAGAATGTCTTCAGCAGCGTCCCTTGTACACCAAAAGACCTGAGTCTCCTCAGTAGGAACAGCCTGCGCTGTCCCTTCTTGTAGAGTGCGTTGGTATTGTGTGACCAGTCTAGTTTATTGTTCAGATGAACACCCAGGTACTTGTAGGATGCCACCATCTCAATGTCTGTTCCCTGTATGTTTACTGGTGCTGTGTGGGGTTGTCCTTGCCTGCGGCAGTCCACCACCAGCTCCTTAGTTTTCCTCGCGTTGATCTGGAGGCAGTTGCGATGGCACCAGTCCACGAAGTCCTGGATAAGTCCTCTGTACTCAGCTTCATCTCCATTGGAGATGAGGCCGACGATCGCAGAGTCATCAGAGAACTTCTGTAGATGGCAGTGTGTTGTGTTGTGTGAGAAGTCCGCAGTATAAAGGGTGAACAGGAAGGGAGCCAAAACCATTCCCTGGGGGGGGGGGGGGTGCTACTGATGATCGTGTCGGACACACAGTCCCTGGTTCTCACAAACTGTGGCCGGTTAGTGAGGTAGTCCAGGATCCATGATGACAGGTGCTGGTCCACCCCTGCGCACAGCAGCTTGTCCTTCAGGATCATCGGTTGGATGGTGTTGAAAGCACTGGAGAAGTCAAAGAACATGATCCTCACTGCATTCCCGGGCTTCTCCAGGTGGGACAGAGAACGGTGAAGAAGGAAGATGACTGCATCTTCCACCCCAATGCCATGCTGGTAGGCGAACTGGAGTGGATCCATCGCTGGTCCCACCAGGGGGCGGAGGTGAGCAAGGAGCAGTCTCTCCAGGGTCATCATGTGGGATGTCAGGGCCACTGGTCTGTAGCTGTTCAGGTCTTTGGGGTGGGAAGTCTTTTGTACAGGTACCACACAAGATGTTTTCCACAACTGTGGTACCCTCCCCAGCTTCAGACTCAGGTTGAAGATGAGCTCCACAATCCCACACAGCTGGTCTGCACAGGACTTGAGGAGCTTTGTGCTGATGCCGTCCAGTCCCGACGCCTTCCTCACCTTGATCTTCGTCAGCTCCGTCCTCACCTGGGTCTTAGGGAGGGTCATGTTAGGGGGCTGTGTGTTGGGAGTGGGGTGTGGGCAGCAGGACTCGATGTCTTTAGAGGCAGCAGTGGTTGTTGTGCAATCGGGGGGGGGGGGGGGGGTTGGTCAAACCTATTATAAAACAGATTCAGATTGTTCACCCACTCCCTGCCCCCCCCCATGGCCTGGGGGGAGGTATTCTGAAGCCCAGAGATGGTTTTGAGGTTTCTCCAGACCCCACCGATGTCACTCTGTTGCAGCTTGTCCTCCATCTTCCTCCTGAAGCTTCCTGAATCTTCTTTTATCTCTGATAGATGAAATTTTATTATTGAAGAAGTTCATAAAGTCCTGACTAGTAAGCTCTAAGGGAATGCTAGGATTGACAGAGTCCTGACTCTTTGTCAGCCTGGCTACAGTGCTTAAAAGAAACCTGGGACTATTCTTGTTCTCTTCTATTAATGTGGAATAATAACTTGTTCTAGCTTTCCTAAGAGATGTTTTTATAAATTAGAAGATGATTTCTCCAAGCTAAATAGATTTCATCTAATTTAGTGGCGCACCATTTTCTTTCTAATTGACAAGTCTTCTGTTTTAAGCTACGAATTTCTGTGTTGAACCAAGGAGTTAGAAATCTCTGATTAGACTTTTTCTTTTTTAAAGGGGCCACCATGTCTAGGGTCTGATGCAGATAAGCTGTCACACGAGCTACCATGCTATCAATTACAGAAGGAGCAAAGTTGCCCGTTGTTTTATGAGGCCTTGGTTTTAGCATCACTAGCCAGAGCACAAATACAGGCTGAGTGCAGCTGCACAGGAGAAAAATATACATGCACTGCACAAGAAGACACACATGGACAAGCAGTCACACCCTAAAGGACACAAGCAAAAGGAACAACAGACAGAACAGTGGGCAAAAAACCCACATGCAGGAAATGTGGAAAACTTCACCCTCCCAAACAATGCCCTGCATATGCAGTCACATGTCACAAGTGTGGTAAGCAAAATCATTATGCTAAAGTGTGTGTATATACCACGTGGAATGCCAGTACACAACATAAATACAGAAATAGACTCTCTGTTCATTGGTGCAATGCATACAGACCAGCCAGACATTAAAGTGGACAATTCATGGTATGCTGAAGTAAATGTTAACAAAGTGAATATCATATTCAAGTTGGATACAGATGCAGAAGCCAACGTTCTGCCACTAAAAATGTTTTATGCCATGAAAAGGAAAGAAAGATGTGAGAGCAGCAAAGAAGTAAACTTGCACCCCACAAAAACAGTGAGGTGCAAAAACAGTCGCATATGGGGGAGTGAGACTGAAACCAGCAGGCATGCTGATGTTAATGTGCTCCACGTCCAGCACTCAGGTAAGTCTACCATTTTATGCGTCATAACTTTAATCTCTAGCCATCTTGGGTAGAAACACATGTGAAAAACTACAGCTGATAAAAAGAATGGCCATCGACTCACTCGACTTAAAACATCCACAGACAAAGGAGGGGCAGACTGCACAGCACCCAGCTGTTTTTGAAGGTTTAGGTGAATTTCCAAGAGAGTATCATATTCATACAGACCCCAAAGCTGTACTGGTCATACACGGCTGCAGAAAATACCACTAGCTTTAATGGACAAACTCAAAGTTACCCTTGATGAGTTGTTACAGGCTAAAGTAATCACAAAAGTGACTGAGCCAACACCCTGAGTGAACAGCGTTGTTATTACACAAAATAAAGGAAAGAAAAAGCAGAGTTTGCTTGGACCGCAGCGATTTGAACAAAGCCATATTAAGACAGCAGTACTCCATTCCTACAACGGAAGAGGTCCTAAATAAACTTGCTGGAAAGAAAATATTCACTGTGCTGAATGAGAAACATGGATACTAGCAGGTGAAGCTGGACAATCATCCCTGCTGTGCACATTTAACACTTCATGAGGCAGATACTGATTCAGATGACTACCATTTGGTATTAAATCAGCAAGTGAAGTGTTTCAGCAGTGCAACAGTGAGACATTTGGAGACATTCAAGGAGTCCACATCATTGCAGACGAGATGATCGTTGCTGCATACTCAGAGAAAGAACATGAAATATTACAAAGAGTGATGGCCAGAGCAAAAGAAGCTAATGTCAAGTTCAACAAAGAGAAAATACAGTTCAAGGTGAGCAGTGTGAACTACATGGGTCACATCATTACCTCAGCAGGCGTAAAGCCTGATGATACTAAGGTCAAAGCCATTGTTGAGGTGCCATCACCTAAGGATAAAGCAGGACTACAGAGAATGCTTGGAATGATAAAATACTTGTCCAGTACATCCCTGGAGAAACAACCATAACAGCTCCTCTAAGACGACTTCTCAGAAAAGACAGCATGTGGCTGTGGCAGCCTGAACACAAAGAGGCAGTAAACAAACTCAAAAATGCTCTTGTGTCTGCCCCTGTACTCAGGTTCTTTGACCTAAAGAAGCAGCTCATCATACAGGCAGATGCCTCCAAGGATGGCCTAGGAGCGTGTCTTATGCAAAAGGGACACCCTATAGCCTACACTTCCAGAGCAATGACCAAGATTGAAAAAAGAAAACTATGCACAAATTGGGAAGGAACTTTTAGCAATAGTGACCAGAGTGGCGGCCTAGTTGGTAGAGCATCCACCCTACAACTGGGAGGTCGTGGGTTCAAATACTGGCCAGGTCATACCAAAGACCATATAAAAATGGTACTTTCCACCTTCTAGCTTGGTGCTAAGCATAATAGAATGGGGAAAGGAAAGTTAACAACCAGAGCTACCAGAGGACTGACCCCCCCCACTGTAACTTTCACTACTTACAGTAGTTGTGTGGCCTAGGGTCAGAGAAACGGAGACAGGCGCCACCCCTATACACCACCTGGTGTCCCACATGCTGTGGAAGGGAATTATCTATCTAACTAACTTTTTTTTTAGCAATAGTCTTCTCTGTTAGGAAATCCCATCAGTGCGTGTATGGAGTGAGAGTAGAGGTGCAATTGGATCACAAGCCACTTGAGAACATCTTGATAAAACCACTCGTAGCAGCACCATCAAGCCTTCAAAGAATGCTCTTGCAACTACAAAGATATGACCTGAAAGTCACCTATACCCCAGGAAAAGATTTATTAATAGCAGACACACTCTCATGAGCTGCTGTACATGAGCAACAAACAGATGAAGATGACATGACAAACGAGAGGGTCATTTACAATCTAGAGCCAACAAATGCATTAAGTACAGAGTCTCTAAAACAGCTCAAAGATGAAAGAGAGAAAGATGACACACTACAAGACACATATAGAAATGGCTGGCCTCGTCACAGAAAACAGACAGATCCAAGACTGATACAGTCGGTACTGTATCAGCTGACAAGACACACAATTGCTGTAAGAGAAGAAATAATGTTTGCTGGAGACAGAATAAGTCCTCCACGTCCTATGAGAACAGAACTACTCCAACGACTACATATGGCACACCAAGGAATGCAGAGGGCAAAAGCATTAGCCCAGAAATACTGGTACTGGCCAGGAATGACAAGAGACATAGAACAAATGATAGAGACCTGTGGGACATGCCAACAGTTCTAACCCCGTAACCAAAGGGAGCCGCTAATCTCTAATGAGATACCTGACCTGCCCTTGTTTAAAGTGGGGGCTGACATCTTTGAGATCAGTGGGCAATCATATTTGCTATTGGTTGACTACTTCTCAAAATATGTAAACATTGTAAAACATTACAGACAAAACATCACACAGTGTGATCAGCAAGATGAAATCTGTCTTCTCTAGGTTTGGAATACCAAAAAGAGATTGTGTGTGATCATGTCCCATTCGCAAGTCAAGAAAAGAGAAACTTTGCAACAGTATGGGGCATAAAGCTCACCCACTCCAGCCCTGCTTACCCACAATCAAATGGACTTGCTGAAAGAACAGTTAAGATTGTCAAAAATGTGCTCAAAAAAGCAATACAAACAACCACTGACCCTCGGCTTGCGCTACTTATCCTGAGAAACACCCCAATGACAGGCATGGAATATTCCCCAGCTCAAATGCTTATGGGTAGAGCCCTCAGAAGCACTCTCCCCAGTTCCACCACGGTCCTTCAGCCTGCAGTACCTAAAGGCGCACACAAATCTCTCCAAGACCTACAACATTCATTCATTCATTCATTCATTCATTCATTCATCTTCTTCCATTTAATCCTTTTCGGGTCGCCGGGGGGCTGGAGCCTATCCCAGCATCTTTGGGCGAGAGGCAGGGTACACCCTGGACAGATCGCCAGTCCAGCAGCAATATTACAACAAAGGGACAGGACAGCTACCACAGCTACAACTAGGTGACACAGCTCACACGCTGACACCTCATGGATGGTGCCCTGTAACAGTCACTGCACAGAGGAATGAACCACATTTTTATGAAGTAATGACACCTTCTGGTCAGCAGTACAGAAGAAAAGGTGCACTTGAGGAGAACACCACACCACAAAAGGACTGTGATCGATGCTCAGTGTACGAAGAGCAGACCATCACACCAAATACCAGTGCTGCAGATGATCCTCAGTGTATGCACACATCCCCGCCCCAACCAGCTCAAACCAGGAGTGGCCAAGTGGTTAGACCACCAGCAAGATACAAAGACTACTTCATGTGCAAACCACAGCACTCATTCTTCAGAACAGCTACTCGTGCTCAATGCTGAAAATTAAATGTTGAAAACCAAAAAAAAAAGAGAGAGAGAAATGGGGCAGAGAGTTTGACTGTTTAGAATGTTCATGCCTTTAGAAGGTATTAAATGTTTTTTGAGTTGTTTGATGTTTAGAAACATATCACTTCTTTTAATAACAGCCTGAAGAAAAAGTATAATATTAAGATATGTTACTCTAGCAGACTTTGATACCATTCCTAAGAGAAGTGAGCTCAGGTTAACGATAGTTTGTGTTGAGTTAATGGTATAGAAATGACGTACCATGCACAGAGTAAAATGGGTATTATAGAAATGGTGAGATGAATCTTTCAAGTTAAGAAAGGGGGATGTAGTGAAGTGAGATGGCGGCGCGCCTAGACGCAGCGGCCCCTCTTATCATCAGCGAGTGTGAGAGTTTTAATCATCCCAGACGTACATTCTGTAAAACTTACAACCGTGAGACCTTATTAAACATCAAGGTACTGCATGCTGCAAGAATCGTGGCGCTCGGTTGTGACCTGGACATTCTACGCCAGCATGGAATTCTGGCGGAGTCCCTGCTGGAGGCTACCCGGGAGAGGAGGAAGCGTAAGCGGAGGAAACACAAGCAAAAACGTGGAAAAAGGGCCGGGATCCATGCTAGGCTAAAGGCTAACCCCTCCAGACCAGCAGTACCGTCGCTCCTTCTCTCTAACGTCCGCTCCCTCGACAACAAGCTGGACGAGCTGCGTCTGCTGAGAGAAACCCGGAGAGAGTGGAGGGACTGCTGCGTGCTTGCGTTCATGGAGACATGGCTCCACGACAACATCTCTGACGAGGCCATTCAACTAGAAGGTATGTCGGTGTTCTGAGCAGACAGAGAAACGGCGAGCTCCGGTAAGAGCCGTGGGGGTGGGCTATGCATCTATGTTAACAAGAACTGGTGCGTTAATGCCACATTAGTATCTAAACACTGCTCTCCGTTGGCGGAGTTCCTTATTTTAAATTGTCGGCCATATTATCTGCCAAGGGAATTCAGCAACGTGTTTGTAGCAGCTGTTTACATAGCGCCGAGTGCTAACGCTAATGCTAATGCTAAGAAGGCACTCGGGGAACTGCACGATGCTATTAGCGAAATCCAAACTTCACACCCGGACAGCTTCGTGGTGGTTACGGGGGATTTTAACCACACCAGCTTAAAGACTGTGCTCCCCAAGTTTAAACAATGTGTAAACTTTAAGACCAGAGGAGAGAATATGTTGGACTTAGTGTACACAAACACAGATGCATATAAGGCGATACCCCGCCCCCACCTCGGCCTTTCTGACCACATATCCGTGATGCTGGTGCCTGCCTACAAACCTCTACTGAAGCGCAGCAGGCCAGTAGTGAAACAAATCAGGATGTGGTCAGAGAGTGCAACCTCTGCACTGAAAGACTGTTTTCTGCACACAGACTGGGAGGTCTTCAAAGTAGCAGCCTCCCAGGAAGACAAGACAGATGTGGAGGAGTATGCTGAAACAGTCACCAGCTACATCGCGAAGTGCACAGAGGATGTCACTACAGTGAAGACCATCACTGTGCCGGGAAACCATAAGCCCTGGATGACCGCAGAGGTGCGCTCGTTGCTTACAGCCAGAGATGCAGACTTCAGAGCGAAGGACAGGATCGCCCTTCATCCAGCCAGGTCTGCGCTCTCAAAGGGAATTAACTAACTAACTAACTAACTAGCACTTATATAGCGCTTTTCTAGTCACAAAGACCACTCAAAGCGCTTTAGGACGTCTTTAATTAAGACGGCGAAGCGCGCCTATGCGGAGAAAATCCAGGGACACCTCTGTGACACTAGGAACACCAAGCAGATGTGGCAGGGAGTTTGGACACTGACGGGCTATAAGTCTAGGCTGGGGGTTGATGATGAAGACGCTTTGCTTCCAGACAGGCTCAGCGACTTCTTTGCATGTTTTGAAGCATCAAACTCGACAATCAGAGGGAGGGCTGGCCCATCCCCACCATCAGTTGGACCAGCTTTTACCATCAACGCAGCGGACACATGGAGGATCCTAACCAGGGTCAACCCACGTAAAGCTGCAGGTCCAGACAACATCTCGGGACGTGTGCTCTGAGACTGCGCGAGCGAGTTGGCGGATGTACTGACTGACATTTATAACATCTCCCTGAGTCCCTGAGTCCCTGAGTCAGGCCATCGTTCCCAGATGCTTCAAGACCTCTATCATAGTACCGGTGGCAAAGAAACCAGTTGTGTCCTGTCTGAATGACTATTGTCCTGTTGCACTGACACCAATTGTGATGAAGTGTTTTGAATGGCTTGTCAAACCACACATTACAGCCTGGCTCCCTGCATCACATGACCCGCTCCAGTTTGCATATCGTTCAAACTGCTCCACGAAGGATGCTATAGTCACCACCCTGCACTCTGTCATCAGCCACCTGGATCAGAAAGATACCTACGCCAGACTCCTGTACATTGATTTCAGTTCAGCATTCAACACCATTATTCCCCAGAGACTGATGGAGAAATTACTCCTTCTTGGTCTGAACACTGCCACATGTCTCTGGATCCTGGATTTCCTGACTGAGAGACCTCAGTCTGTCCGGGCTAGAAACAACATCTCTAACTCTGTCACGCTGAGCACTGGATCCCCTCAAGGCTGTGTACTCAGTCCACTGTTGTTTACACTTCTAACACATGACTGTGTATCCAGACACGAGGGGAACCAGATTATTAAGTTTGCAGATGACACCACGGTTGTGGGACTTATTCAGAGGGATGAGGAATCAATGTACAGGGAAGAAGTGAGAGACCTGGAGGGCTGGTGCAGGGAGAACAATCTGGTGCTGAACGTGGACAAAACGAAGGAGATGATTATCCACTTCCGGCGGTCACAGCCTGAACACGTCCCCCTCAGCATCGGCAGCCGTTTAGTGGAGAGAGTGGAGAACATCAAGTTCCTTGGAGTGCAGATCTTGCAGGACCTGACCTGGAGCAAGAATTCCTGGGGGATCCGGAAACGGGCCCAGCAGAGACTGCACTTCTTGAGGAAACTCAAACAGGCCTCTCTCCCCATCTGCATCCTCAGGACCTTCTACAGAGGTGTGGTGGAGAGTGTTCTGACGTACTGCATTGCTACATGGTACTCCAGCTGCAGTATGTCAGACAAAAAAGCCCTGCAGAGGAGAGTTAAGGGAGCTGAGAGGGTAATTGGATTCTCCCTCCCCTCTGTCCAAGAACTTTTTCAGAACTGTTCTAAGAGCAGGGCACTGAACATTGTCAAGGACCGTTCTCACCCTCTGCATAAACACTTTGAACTTCTGCCATCTGGCAAACGATTCTGGAGCATCAGAGGCAGGACCACCAGACTGATTAACAGCTTCCTTCCACAAGCTGTTAAAAGCTGAACAGTTGATCCGGAATCTCTCATACACACTACTGCACCTACGGACATTATGTATGGTGGGGCAAAAAAAGTATTTAGTCAGCCACCAATTGTGCAAGTTCTCCCACTTAAAAGATGACAGAGGTCTCCAATTTTCATCATAGGTATACCTCAACTATGAGAGACAAAATGAGAAAAAAAAAATCCAGAAAATCACATTGTCTGATTTTTAAAGAATTTATTTGCAAATTATGGTGGAAAATATGTATTTGGTCACCTACAAACAAGCAAGATTTCTGGCTCTCACAGACCTGTAACTTCTTCTTTAAGAGGCTCCTCTGTCCTCAACTCGTTACCTGTTTTAATGGCACCTGTTTGAACTCGTTATCAGCATAAAAGACACCTGTCCACAACCTCAAATAGTCAGACTCCAAACTCCACTATGGCCAAGACCAAAGAGCTGTCAAAGGACACCAGAAACAAAATTGTAGACGTGCACCAGGCTGGGAGAGACTGAATCTGCAATAGGTAAGCAGCTTGGTGTGAAGAAATCAACTGTGGGAGCAAATATTAGAAAATGAAAGACATACAAGACCACTGATAATCTCCCTCGATCTGGGGGTCCACGCAAGATCTCACCCCGTGGGGCCAAAATGATCATGAGAACGCTGAGCAAAAATCCCAGAACCACACGGGGGGACCTAGTGAATGACCTGCAGAGAGCTGGGACCAAAGTAACAAAGGCTACCATCAGTAACACACTATGCCGCCAGGGACTCAAATCCTGCAGTGCCAGACGTGCCCCCCCGCGTAAGCCAGTACATGTCCAGGCTCATCTGAAGTTTGCTAGAGAGCATTTGGATGATCCAGAAGAGGATTGGGAGAATGTCATATGGTCAGATGAAACCAAAATAGAACTTCATTGTAAAAACTCAACTTGTCGTGTTTGGAGGAGAAAGAATGCTGAGTTGCATCCAAAAAACACCATACCTACTGTGAAGCATGGGGGTGGAAACATCATGCTTTGGGGCTGTTTTTCTGCAAAGGGACCAGGACGCCTGATCCGTGTAAAGGAAAGAATGAATGGGGCCATGTATCGTGAGATTTTGAGTGAAAACCTCCTTCCATCAGCAAGGGCATTGAAGATGAAACGTGGCTGGGTCTTTCAGCATGACAATGAGCCCAAACACACCACCTGGGCAACGAAGGAGTGGCTTCGTAAGAAGCATTTCAAGGTCCTGGAGTGGCCTAGCCAGTCTCCAGATCTCAACCCCATAGAAAATCTTTGGAGGGAGTTGAAAGTCCGTGTTGCCCAGCGACAGCCCCAAAACATCACTGCTCTAGAGGAGATCTGCATGGAGGAATGGGCCAAAATACCAGCAACAGTGTGTGAAAACCTTATGAAGACTTACAGAAAACATTTGACCTCTGTCATTGCCAACAAAGGGTATATAACAAAGTATTGAGATGAACTTTTGTTATTGACCAAATACTTATTTTCCACCCTAATTTGCAAATAAATTCTTTAAAAATCAGACAATGTGATTTTCTGGATTTTTTTTCCTCATTTTGTCTCTCATAGTTGAAGAATACCTATGATGAAAATTGGAGACCTCTTTCATCTTTTAAGTGGGAGAACTTGCACAATTGTCAGTCTCTGATAAGTTGAACATTTTTCAACTCTGAGCACTCTGAGCACCGCGACAAAAAACGGCCACCGCCGAGAGCGTTTCAGCGCCGTGGGCACTCAGTGCTGTAAACGCTGGACTACATAGAGAATGAATGGAAAATAGCCACCCAGAGCTGAAAAAACATGCTTGGTGGACACCAGCCTTACTGTAGCTGTGCTTATTTATGGAGCCTCACACTATGAACAGCTGCAAGTACCAGAACTATGCAAAAACATTCCAAAACTGCAAAAACTACAAGTGCTGAAATTATCTACCACTTGACTGCAAAACAGGTATGTGTACTATGCATTAAAACAAATTTGAAACACTTTTAAAAAGGCTATTTTAAATACCCCACTACTCCACTCTTGCTGACTGATTTAACATGACTTCGGTCGAAACCGGAAGTTGCCCCATAATTGTTTCTACAGCAGCACCCTCAGGAATAAGGTGGATAGAGATCAGTGGGACGGGTGCGGTAACCAGGAAATGGGGGTGTGGATGCGTCCTGTAAACAAACTAACTATCGTGCTTGTGTTTTGTGGGGAGCTGGGAGCGCTGTCACACAGACAGCAAAGCAAACCAAATAAGCAACTATACCTTAAAAAACAAGCCCAAAAACCTGCAACCCATGACTGAAAAGACTTGCAAGCGACTTTAGAGAAAAACAAGCCCAAAGTCGCTTATAATAAGCAGACATGGCAACTATACAGAGACAGCATATAGACCGGTTGGGCAATACCAAGTCTGCGGGTGGTGGTGGGGGGGTGTACATTGTTTGATTATTAGAAATGCTACTTTTTGTTACTTGCAAATGAAAAAAAAACAACTTTTTCATACTCACTTGTAGATATTTTTTATTAATTATAATTATATGATTATTGTGGGGGTTATATTGGATGGATTTGATTTTGGATCCCCCCATAAATTACACCTATGAACGGCCGGATAAATGGACCACTCCATAACATACTCCGCCTTTGGTCTTCGCCCAAAGGGGTTGGTCTTTGGTTCATACAGTCAGTGACATCGTTAAAGTGTTATCAAGTACTTCACCAAAACTGATATTTCTGTTTATTCTTGTAAAGGGGGTATTGTTTGAATCAGCTGTGCAGGAGAGAGTTGAGTCGTGGGTCCTGTTGCAGAGTCTGAACAAGAGCCAGATATCTCTTATGAGCCGTTTGCTTGTGCCTGCAACACACACACACACACACACACACACACACACACACACACACACACACACACACACACACACACACACACACACACACGTCAGCACACAGCCACTACGTTGAGAATTTGCTGTCCTGTAGGCATACATACATGCTGAGACGTTTCTGGGCAGCACTTGATTGGAGCATTTTCTCAGCGCAGTACTTCTGGTATTCTTCCTCTTGCTGTCTGGTCAGATTGCGTTGGTTTTTCTGGTACCACTCCTGCTTCACCTGCAGCTCATGTATTACCTAAGATAATAAATTAGGACGTCACTGAAAAGTTTATTTCAGTAATTCAATTCAAAAAGTGAAACTCATTGTATAGATTCATGACACACAGTGACATATTTCAAGTGTTTCTATTAAAATGCACTCTGACAGCTCTAAAACCACATCAAAAACAAGTGTGTATTGCCCAAAATAGTATTTTGTGGCTTTTTATATACACACACACACACGCACACACACACACACACACACACACACACACACACACACACACACACACACACACACACACACACACACACACACAAAAAAAAAAAAACTTTCATTGCCTCAGAATTGCTTGGAAAGAGCTTGCACTATGCTCTAATCTTTGAATATTCTAATTAGCTCCACCCATATTCCCACCCACCAGTAGCGGGTGCTGCAAGGCCAGCCCTCCACTGTCCTCTGACCTGAAAACGCCAAAGACTGCCTCGCTAAACCATGGCTAGTCAAAACATCGGCGTGATTCAGCCGTACATGTTTGAACCAGAGAGCGACTGACAAGAAGAACAGGAAGAAGAGGCCATTGTATAAGGCTTCGAGAAGGTGATCCAACTTGACTATCTGGGAGAAGTAAAAGTCATAACAAGGTTTTTGTAGGTAAACCTGCGTAAGGATCATTCTCGGTAGAGCGGAGAGTTGCTGGAGACTGCAGGGCTCCCCGCTGGTCTTTGGTTGTCCACTTGCTGAGGGTCTTCTTGGCTTGCTGTCGTAGTCTCTCCAATGTGGGAGTGAAAGAGGTGAGCTGGCGGGCATGGTGCCCCATCTGCAACTGACCCCCACCAAAGTGACCTGACTCTTGGAGGTGCCACCTGGGACCTCCAACAGTCAGCTTACTTTCACTCTCGCTGGGCTCCCAGCAAGCTGCCTGCTGGACAGCTCGCTGGGGGCCGGCGGTCCGGTGCGCCTGCCCGCCGCTGTGAAACCACAACCTCAGTGCCACACGAACAGCCTCGCCCTGGCCATTGTACCACGTGCCCCCCAGATACCCAACTCGCCTCCCTCCGGAGGAGGGAGCGGGGGCTTTAAAGTCTCATCCTCTGTCCTCCCTGGTGAGGAAGTAATGGAGTGCCCGGGGTTTTTTATTCTCCCCCTAAAAACCCCGTCCCTGAATCGAGCCAAACAAATGTAAAACAGACGGGTGGTGGTCTTGGCGCTTTCGTCCACCTAAGAGCAGACCTCTCTCTCTGGTTCGGCCTTCTGACTGTGGGCCATTCCTCTGTCTCCCATGGCCCCAGGCCGGTGAAGTGGAGCACCTTTGGGGCACCACACATGCAGGTGCAGTAGCCGGTGGACTCCGGACTCCGAGCTGACCACGTCCCGCATGTGATACGGGGTTCCAGAATACGGTAGCCTCAGCAGTGGAAAACTATGGGCGGCCGCAGTCAGTTTTGCGCCATCCCTGAGAAGGGACGCTCACTGAGACCGTGAGCCTCCATCCGCAGAGCCACGTCGGCTCCTCCTTCTTCCCCTGGGGGAGTGAACTCAGGTGTTTAGCCATACCCAGCACTTAGCATGATTTGTAAATGTCATAACCAATCAGGCTAAGCACAAATGCTTATGTAGCTAGAAACACTCTTTCCAAAGTTGGCGTTTTTTGGGGGGTGGGGGTGGGGTGGGGGGGACTTAACTGAACATTCACAGCAGAAAAACACAGACTTGGGACTTTTAAAGGATTTTGCTCTTCCAAATGATTTTGCTCTTGTAAGTCACCAAAAACAGTGTCATTTTAATTTTGATGATTTTGGCTTACAGCTAATGAAAATCCAAAATTCACTTTCGCAAAAAATTACAATATTACACAAGATTGATTAAAAAAAGTGGATTTTTAATGGAAATGGTGGCCTACTGAACAGTATGTCCATGTACACACTCAATTCTTGGTCAGGGCTTTTTTTTTGCCTGAATTACTGCATCAGTGAGGTGTGGCATGGAGGTGATCAGCCTGGGGTACTGTTGAGGTGTTATGGAAGCCCAGGTTGCTTTGATAGTGACCTTCAGCTTATTTGTATTGCTGGGTCTGGTGTCTCATCTTCCTCTTGACAATACCCCATAGATCACAGGTGTCAAACTCATTCCATGGAGGGCCAAGACCTTGCAGGCTTTACTTCCATCCAGTGTCTTCAACAGGTGATTTCACTGAATGTCTTTCCACTGTTTGCTGATCAGTGAAAACACCTGCTGAAAACACTGGGTGGAAGTAAAACATGCAGCGTTTGGCCCTCCATGGAATGAGTTTGACACCCCTGCATAGATTCTCTATGGAGTTTAGGTGAGGAGAGTGTGCTGATCAGTGAAACACAGTGATACCTTGGTCAATAAACCAGGTATTGATACGTTTGGCAGTGTGGGCAGGTGCCCAGTCCTGTTGGAAAATGAAATCAGCATCTCCATAAAGCTTGTCAGCAGAGGGAAGCCTGAAGTGCTCTAAAATTTTCTGGTAGATGGCTGAGCTGACTTTGGACTCTTTTTCGACTACGAAAAAGAGGCACGCGAACAGCCTTGCCTGGCATATTTCTATCCAATGCCAATTCTCTCCTGAACAAGGTAGAAGAATTAAGACTGCTGATGCGTTTCAAGGACCTCGCTTCCTCGTCTGTCATCTGCTTCTCTGAGACCTGGCTTAATGAGAACATTCCAGATTGCGCAATCAGCCTCGAGGGATTTCAGCTGATTCGTGCTGACCGCGTCACAGAGCTGTCCGGTAAGTCTATTGGAGGAGGAGTGTTCTTCTATATTAACAACAGCTGGTGCTCTGATGTAACGGTGATTTCCAAACACTGTTCTCCCGCCCTGGAATTTCTTTTTATTAACTGCAAGCCATTTTATTCCCCGCGGGAGTTTGCCTCATTCATCCTCGTCGCTGTGTACGCCCCTCCCGACGCGGACACGCGCGAAGCTCAGCGCGTGCTCGCAGATCACATCCAACTTACGGAGCGGAACTTTCCAGACTCCCTGGTTATCGTGGTGGGCGATTTTAACCAGAGCAATCTGAGTCACGAGCTCCCCCGCTACAAACAGTGTATTAAATGTCCAACCAGAGGAAATAACACGCTAGATCACTGTTATACTTCAGTAAAGGACGCATATCGCGCTGTTCCCCGCGCTGCGCTGGGACTATCTGATCACGTGATGGTTCACCTCATCCCCACATACAAACAAAGACTGAAACTCACTAAACCTGTTGTGACCACCACAAAGAAATTGACCAGTGAAGCTGGAGAGAAACTGAACACATGCATGGAAATAACTGACTGGGGCATGTTTAAAAGAGCCACACATGATCTTAATGAGTACACAGACACTGTGAACTCGTATATCAACTTCTGTGAGGAGGACATTCTCCCATCGCGCACCAGGGTAAGATATTCTAATGACAAGCCCTGGTTCACAGCTAAGCTCAGACGGATCAGGAAGGAGAAGGAAGCAGCGTTGAAAAGTGGAGACAGGGACTGCTACAGAGAGGTCAAATATCGGTTTAACAGAGAGCTGAGGAGAGCTAAATCTGTGTATTCTGAGAAACTCCAGCAGCAGTTCACTGCGAATGACTCGGCTTCTGTGTGGAGAGGACTGAGGCAAATCACCAACTATCGGCCTCAGGCTTCTAAAGGTCAGGATGACAAAGCCCTTTGTCAAAGACTGTCCCAACATTACGCCAGTTTTGACACCTCGTCAGCTGTGTCCAACTCACCCACTCCACCCAGCTCCACTGCCTCCTCAGCCCCTAATTCATCAAAAGCGGTCCCCCCCCCTCCTCCTCCTCCTCCTCCCCCCCTCCCCTTGTCATCAGTGAGCAGGACGTGCACAGACAGTTCTCCAGACTGAACCCGCGCAAGGCCCCCGGGCCGGACGGTGTGTCTCCCTCCACCCTGAGACACTGTGCGAAAGAGCTGGCTCCTGTCTTCACAGACATTTTTAACACCTCCCTTAAGCAATGTCACGTGCCGACCTGCCTCAAATCCTCCACCATCATCCCTGTCCCCAAGAAGCCATGGATTACTGGACTTAACGACTACAGACCTGTAGCGCTCACCTCTGTAGTCATGAAGTCCTTTGAGCGCCTGGTCCTGTCTCACCTCAAGTCCATCACCACACCCCTCCTAGACCCGCTGCAGTTTGCCTACCGTGCTAACAGGTCTGTGGATGACGCAGTCAACCTGGCCCTCCACTCCATCCTACAGCACCTGGACTCCCCGGGAACCTACGCCAGGATTCTGTTTGTGGACTTCAGCTCCGCATTCAACACCATCCGCCCCGATCTGCTCCAGGACAAGCTGTCCCTGCTCAACGTGCCTGACTCCCTCTGCAGGTGGATCACCGACTTCCTGACGGACCGGAGACAGCATGTGCGGCTGGGGAAGTCTTTCTCAGACTCTGTTAGCATCAGCATTGGATCACCCCAGGGCTGTGCACTTTCCCCCCTACTCTTCTCCCTTTATACCAACTCCTGCACCTCCTCCCACCAGTCTGTTAAGCTGATTAAGTTTGCGGACGACACCACCCTCATCGGGCTCATCTCCAACGGCGACGAGTCCGCCTACAGGGATGAGGTGGCCCAGCTGGTGTCCTGGTGCAGCCACAACAACCTGCAGCTGAATGCTCTGAAGACAGCGGAGATGATTGTGGACTTCAGGAAAGTCACAACCCCCCTGCCCCCCCTCACCATCACAGGCTCTCCCATCACCATTGCAGATTCCTTCCGCTTCTTGGGCACCACCATCACCCGGGACCTCAAATGGGAGCCAACCATCA
This sequence comes from Pholidichthys leucotaenia, assembly GCA_020510985.1. Taxonomy (NCBI): domain Eukaryota; kingdom Metazoa; phylum Chordata; class Actinopteri; order Cichliformes; family Pholidichthyidae; genus Pholidichthys; species Pholidichthys leucotaenia. Next base: position 429,457,438 of record CM035843.1, read on the forward strand.
GCTCCCTCATCAAAAAGGCCCAGCAGAGGATGTTCTTTCTGCGGCAGCTGAGGAAGCTCAAGCTACCCACCAAGATGTTAGTGCAGTTCTACACGGCCATCATCGAGTCCATCCTCACCTCCTCCATAACTGTGTGGTATGCAGGAGCCACTGCCAGGGACAGACTAAGGCTGCAGCGCGTCGTGCGCACTGCTGAGAAGGTGATAGGCTGCGAGCTCCCATCTCTCCAGGACCTGTACATCTCCAGGACCCGGAGGCGTGCTGGCCGGATCATAGCCGATCCTTCACATCCTGGTCACGTGCTGTTTGCCCCCCTCCCCTCAGGTAGAAGGCTTCGGTCCATTCGGACTAAAACCTCCCGGCACATGAACAGCTTTTTCCCCTCTGCCATCAGACTGCTGAACACTAAGTGACTTTTGACTCTCGTGCACTATGTACAGCAGCTCAACCAGACTCATGTCAATCATCACTGTTTTTCTGTTGCATTATTGACTGCACTATGTGGTACTTCACATTATCTAACTAACTAACTAACTAACCTGCACTTATATAGCGCTTTTCTAGTCACAAAGACCACTCAAAGCGCTTTCATTAATACTAACCCTCTATTCTAAGGGCCTATAGGAAACAGATATCTAGGGACAATTTAGAACAGCCAATTAACCTAACATGCATGTTTTTGGCATGTGGGAGGAAACCGGAGAAATCCCGGAGTAAACCCACGGAACACGGGGAGAACATGCAAACTCCACACAGATCACTGTTGGTCGGGGGCTGGGATCGAACCCACAATCCCACGATCCCCACAATCCCCCGGCCAAGGGTAAACTGTGCTGCCGCAGTGCTAACCACTGCGCCACCGTGCAGCCGGTGCTACATACATATCTGCTACATGCTAATTTTTTAAAACTGCCTTGACTAGTACTACTCATTATTACTAGTATTATTATTATTATTATTACTTATTATTACTTATTTTTCTACACTTATTGCACGTTTCTAGTCCTTTAGTTTTTTAGTTTATCCCTTTTTCTCATTATGTTTTTAATGTTGCAGCATGGCACCGAGACAAATTCCTAGTTTGTGTATTACATGAACAATGGCAATAAATCTGATTCTGATTCTGACTCTGATTCTGACTTGATAAAACACAGTGAAAACCCCCCAGCAGATGACATGGCTCCCTTAATCAGATGCCAAGTCTTGTCATTTGGAAATCAAGGTCCTAGAGTCTTGGGGAAGAGTGGAGAGGCACATAATCCAAGTTGCTTGAGGTTCAGTGTAATGTTTCCACAGTCAGTGATGGTTTGGGGAGTCATGTCATCTGCTGGTGTTGGTCCACTGTGTTTTATCAAGTCCAAAGTCAGTGCAGCTGTCTACCAGGAAATTTTAGAGCACTTCATGCTTCCCTCTGCTGACGAGATTTATTGAGATGCTGATTTCATTTTCCAGCAGGACTTGGCACCTGTCCACACTGCTAAAAGTACCAAAACCTGGTTTAGTGACTATGGCATCACTGTGCTTGATTGGCCAACAAACTCGCTTGAACTAAACCCCAAAGAGAAGCTATGGTGTATTGTTAAGAGGAAGATGAGAGACATGAGACCCACCAATGCAGATGAGCATTTTTTTATTATTATTATTATCTACATTACTGTAATATTGCAAAAATTAATAAAAAATACAACAATTTCTGAAATAATTTGAAATGGTAAAAGTGGCATCTGTTATTGTTTATATCATATTTAACACAAATCTGACTTTGCTTTTGATTTTTGAATAAGCTGGATATTTCAAATAATGAAACAAATTAAAGTAGTGTGGACAAAAAAGATGGTACTGTCATATCCATCTCTCTTTGGGCAGCACGGTGGTGCAGTGGTTAGCACTGTTGCCTTACAGCTAGAAGGTTCCTGGTTCGAATCCCCAGGTTGGCAGGGGTTGGAACCTTTCTGTGTGGAGTTTGCATGTTCTCCCTGTGCTGCGTGGGTTTACTCTGGGGGCTTCGGTTTCCTCCCACAATCCAAAGACATGCATGTTAGGTTAATTGGCTGTTCTAAATTGTCCCTAGATATCTGTTTCCTATAGGCCCTTAGAATAGAGGGTTAGTATTAGCGAAAGCGCTTTGAGTGGTCTTTGTGACTAGAAAAGCGCTATATAAGTGCAGGTTAGTTAGTTAGTTAGATATCCTGGTGAGCACTCGCCCCCTCCTTCCCATTTCCCCTGCCTCTCAGGTAATCAGCACATCTGGGAGATTAGACGCACCTGCTGCCTCTGCAGCCAGCGTTTATAAGGACCTATTCTTCAACGATTCAGCGCTGGCTCGTTTGGGTATACTGCCAAAAGCAGATCTATCAAGCAAGCAAGTAATCTGTGATTAAGGATTCTGTTGCCTTATCTCTCTCATTTTTCTCCTCTCCAGGTTGCTGCCATCTGAGTGGTTTGGGGATTGCGGTGCACTCACCTGCCTTGTCTGCCTCATCCCGCTGCAGCTCCTTCTCTCCACCCAGTCAGACACTGCCCTGTCTACTCCCTTCCAATCCACACCAGCTTCAGCCTGCTGGTTTGTCTTCTCGTGCTGGGCTCTGTACTGGATTCTCCATTCGACCCACGCAAGTGGCAAATTATTCTTTCCACCTTCCTCCTTCCTCCTCCGAATAATTGCTCTCGTCTCTCCTCCGCAGGTTGTTGTTCCCCTGGCGAGTGACGGTTTTTCTAATTCAGCTCCTTTTGAAATTTAATAAAAAGTCAAATTTTTTCTCCTGTGTCTAGTGTTTTCCCTTGGTGCTGCACCCTGCACTTGAGCTGACTATTCAGTCAAAATGACAGAACAAGCCAGCCAAGTCAGCAGCTCAGTGGGTGCCGCAGCAACGGAGCACTCCGCGCTCCACCGCATCAACGTTACAGAGAGGCAGGTGGCTCTACTCACTCAGCAGATGCAGACCATCACACAGCAGCTGAGCACTGTATCTGACCATTTGGCCCACATGTCGGCCCCGGATTCTCCGGCCCCTCCTGTAGCCCCGGTTCCTTCAATTGTTCACCGAACAACCTTCATTCCCTCACTGACCTCGTACGCCGGGGAGGTGGGGAAATGCAGGGATTTCCTCTGCCAGGTTCACTTTATCTGGGTCAGGTGGGGAGGGAGTACCCAGACGACACCTCCAGAATTCACTTTTTCACCCTCCTGCTTCGGGGCCGGGCTCTAGTTGGGCCTGGTCTGTTCTCGACAGTCAGGAGGGCGTGCACGTAGCGTTTGATCATTTGTGGCTGATTTCTCTCACACCTTTGACCGTACAGAGAGTGAGGGGAACACTATGAGCCATCTACTCTTTCTCCGCCAGGGGTAGCCAGTCTGTAGCCGACTATTCAGTGGAGTTTTGGGTCGAAGTGGCGGACTCTGGATGGAACGACGTTGCTTACGCAGCGTGTTTCTCCATGGTATAAACCCTCACCTCCGTGACAAAACAGTTCCGACTACTGACTCAGGTAGATCCGACTCCTCCTCCGAACCCATGGTGCTTGGCTGGTCTCGGCTGACTCCGGAGGAGCACCTGCGGCGGAGGAGATTGGGGCATGCATGTATTGTGGTTCTCTGAAGCACAATCTGGACAAATGCCACCTGCGGCAAAAGATGCAGCCCGTCAGTAGCCGTGGGGGGTCTGACGGGCGGGACTCTTTCTCATCCCCCCAGTAATTTCTCTGTTTCGGCCCTCATACAATTGCCGGGGGTCGAGAGGAGAGTTACGACTCTTATTGATTCAGGGGCAGAACAAAATTTCATCTCCTCCCAACTCGTTCTGGAGATGGGGATTTCCATCACCAAATTGTCTGTCCCTCTAAACGTCTCCACCTTTTTGGGCCAGAAGGTGGCGTCCGTCTCACAATGCACGGCGCAGATCTCTGTCCTTCTTTCTGGAAACCACCAGGAGAAGTTATCGTTTCTCATTTTCCCAAATTCTTCCTTCCCGGTGGTCTTAGGATACCCATGGCCCTGGAGGCACAATCCTATTCTAAATTGAGCACAAAACTCCATTTCCTCCTGGAGTCCATACTGTATGGCGTCATGTTTAAGTTCGGTGGAGTGTTCTCCATCTCTGCCCATTTCCTCCCCCCTGGTTGACCATCATACCAGAGGTCTATCATCATCTTGGGGAGGTTTTTAGCAAGTCGAGAGTGCTCTTTTTTCCTTCTCATCGCTCGAACGACTGCGCTATAGACCTCCTCCAAGGAGGTCTATAGCGCATAGATATTTGCGAGGATATTTAGATAGATATTTGTCATCTATCTAAATATTTGGGCAGAGGATATTTGTCCTTGACAAATATCCTCTGCCCCTGATCGACTCTGTGTTTGAGCTCTTCAGCGCGTGCGAGTATTCTCCAAACTTGATTTGCAAAACCCATATCACCTAATCCATATTCGCGAGGGGGACGAGTGGGAGACGGCCTTCAAAAATCATCTAGGGCAGTTTGAATATTTAGTCATGCCCTTTGGGCTAACCAACGCCCCTGCCGTCTTCCAGTGCCTTATTAACGACGTCCTCTGCGATATGGTGAATCAATTTGTTTTCGTGTATTTAGACGACATTTTGATATTTTCTCGCAGGCCAGAGGAGCATTGGGTCCATGTTAGAGCTGTTTTACACATGGCTCTTAGAAAATCAACTCTATGTGAAGGCAGAGAAGTGTGAGTTTCCACCAGCTCCACTTCTTTCCTTGGATTTATTGTGGCAGAGGAGGAGAGCTGAGAGCCAACCTGGCTAAGGTGAAGGCTGTGCTGGATTGGCAAACACCTCACTCCCGTAAGGAGCTTCAAGACTTCTTATGGTTCGTGGATTTTTATCGCAGGTTCATCAGAAATTTACAGTTGGGGTAGCACAGCCTCTGACGCAGCTCACCTCCGTTAAGGTGCCATTCGTATGGTCCGAGGCAGCGTCGACCCCCAGCTCTAATGTACCCTGGAGGTGGACGTTTTGGATACAGGGGTGGCGCTGTTCTCTCGCAGCGCTTGGCTCCGTCAGAAGCTCCACCGTGCCGCATTTTTCTCTTGGCAGCTCACCCTAGCCGAGAGGAATTATGACGTCAGGGATCGGGAGCTCCTAGCTATTAAATTGGCCCTGGAGGAGTGGAGGCATTGGCTGGAGGGAGCGGTCCATCCCATAGTTGTGTTGACCGACCACAAGAACCTGGAGTACCTGCGGTCGGCCCACCGACTTAATGCCGGGCTGGCCCGCTGGGCCTTACTCTTCCTCCGATTTAACTTCACCATTACTTACAGGCTCGGGTCACGCAATGTCAAACTGGACGCACTCTCCAGACAGTTCTGCTCCGACCCTTCTGCCCCCTCATCCCTCTCCCAGCCTGTT
>CM035844.1:0-326341 GCA_020510985.1 Pholidichthys leucotaenia
CCCTAACCCTAACCCTAACCCTAACCCTAACCCTAACCCTAACCCTAACCCTAACCCTAACCCTAACCCTAACCCTAACCCTAACCCTAACCCTAACCCTAACCCTAACCCTAACCCTAACCCTAACCCTAACCCTAACCCTAACCCTAACCCTAACCCTAACCCTAACCCTAACCCTAACCCTAACCCTAACCCTAACCCTAACCCTAACCCTAACCCTAACCCTAACCCTAACCCTAACCCTAACCCTAACCCTAACCCTAACCCTAACCCTAACCCTAACCCTAACCCTAACCCTAACCCTAACCCTAACCCTAACCCTAACCCTAACCCTAACCCTAACCCTAACCCTAACCCTAACCCTAAACCCTAACCCTAACCCTAACCCTAACCCTAACCCTAACCCTAACCCTAACCCTAACCCTAACCCTAACCCTAACCCTAACCCTAACCCTAACCCTAACCCTAACCCTAACCCTAACCCTAACCCTAACCCTAACCCTAACCCTAACCCTAACCCTAACCCTAACCCTAACCCTAACCCTAACCCTAACCCTAACCCTAACCCTAACCCTAACCCTAACCCTAACCCTAACCCTAACCCTAACCCTAACCCTAACCCTAACCCTAACCCTAACCCTAACCCTAACCCTAACCCTAACCCTAACCCTAACCCTAACCCCTAACCCCTAACCCTAACCCTAACCCTAACCCTAACCCTAACCCTAACCCTAACCCTAACCCTAACCCTAACCCTAACCCTAACCCTAACCCTAACCCTAACCCTAACCCTAACCCTAACCCTAACCCTAACCCTAACCCTAACCCTAACCCTAACCCTAACCCTAACCCTAACCCTAACCCTAACCCTAACCCTAACCCTAACCCTAACCCTAACCCTAACCCTAACCCTAACCCTAACCCTAACCCTAACCCTAACCCTAACCCTAACCCTAACCCTAACCCTAACCCTAACCCTAACCCTAACCCTAAACCCTAACCCTAACCCTAACCCTAACCCTAACCCTAACCACAAAACCCCAAAGAGGAAGTAACCTCATACAGAACAAAAACCCTGGACAAAACAAAAAAATATTCCTAACAGGAATAGATAAGCACAAAACAAGAACACAGGTGGGAGAGTACACGGAAAAGGGGTTCCTGACAACGTGCGCCGGCCCGTGCATGCCTTTGATCCCCTATTCCAAACCAGCAAGTTGACGGACAAGCTGGGGGGGGGTCACCGAGAGAGTGATCACAAACCTAACCTAGCCTGTGCCTTCGGACAGCGGGTTCCCCCTAAATACCACAGTCTCTCTCCCCCCTAAATACCACAGCCTCTCTTTTCTCCCCCGCCCCCCTTCTTTTATTCCCCCCCTTTTTTATTTTTACCCCCTTTCTTTACTTCCCCACAAAAACACCGCATCTTTTACCCAAAACCAACTTCAAAAAAAAAAAAAAAAGCATCCACAACATTTAAGGAAATTAAAAGAACGGCTCTCCCAACACTAAAAAAAGCAATCCTAAACCCAACAGAGAACCAAAACTACAATTAAAAGAAAAAATAATATTAAAATAAATAAATAATATTAGTTGAAAAATATACAAAGACTTTGACACAATCTTATCCAACAACAGGAGACTCACAATACACAAATCAAATGGAAAAGGAACTGGAGACAACAATAAGGAGCCTCAAACTTTAACTTCAAAAAGATGAAAGACAGAGTTACAGGAGGATAACGAAGGAGCAGGGAGATGAACCAGGGATGACTAGGATGCAGACCTGACAAAGAACACCTGAACAAATAGAAACTATTAACCAAGACAAAGGAAGACACCCCGCAGGGCAGGAACAAAGACAAAACAGAAGAACTACTTTAACACAAAGGGGACCTCCTCACTAATTTTTTTTTCTCTAGAAAGAAGAAAACCCCAAAAAAAGAAAAAAACATATTACAGGACACAGATCCTTAAATAAAAGGAGGAGAAATTAGACAATTCAAGAAAACAATAATTACAAAAAATCAGAACACATACACCGGAAACGCCCACACAGCCCTTTACGCATGACAACAGAAGATCATTATCCTACTCTCACACACACAGCCAAAGGGAGGAGCCAAGATGGTATAAAAGGGCCCCCAACAGTGAGAAGAGAAGCACCGACTCCAGGACAGGAGCAGCAAAAGACAGAAAGACAACACCACTGCAACCTTACCTAGATAAACCGGGATACCTAACGGTGACAACGAACGGGTTATCTCAGATAAGGAGGTGAGTAAACGACCGCCCTGGGTTCCACTAGGAACAGCACGCAGGCCTACAACACGATATTCAACACTAATTAAGAATATAAATAATATTCCACCTTAACTTTAAACATTAAATAATTATGTATGTGACGGGCTACTAAAGTTAATGGAGAACGGTGAAAGAAAAAAAGAAAAAAAAACACACACAGCTGATTTGCTACTAGAGACTCAGACTGACTTCCTGTTTACATTCAGTCGGAGCCGGAGATGACGTCACTTTCGGCCACAAACTACTCCGAGTCCAAAATGAACCTAAGAAACCTGATAGCAACAAATAAATAAATATCTCATAACCAAATTAAAAGGGATTTCTTCCCCAAAAAGCTGACAATACTTAAAGTTTAATATTCAATTTCCCCAGTCTCTCCCCTCCACACCCCTTATTCCTCAATGGAGTGAGGGCTGGTGGGGGGGAGGAGAAGACTAGCTACCCCGCCTGTGGGGAGGGGTGGATGTAGACCCTCCCTAGGGATACTCCACCCAAAGTCGACTCCACTCAACTGCCAACCTAATCTCCTCCCTCCTTTTCCTTTCTTTTTTGAGCATTAATCGACCCCTAAAAACAACCAAACTCAACAAAAAACATTCAAGACTAAAAGGGATTTCTTCCACAAAAAACTGAATATACTTAAAGTCTAATATTTAATTTCCCCAGTCTCTCCCCTCCACACCCCTTATTCCTCAATGGAGTGAGGGCTGGTGGGGGGGAGGAGAAGACTGGCTACCCCGCCTATGGGGAAGGGTGGATGTAGACCCTCCCTAGGGATACTCCACCCAAAGTCGACTCCACTCAACTGCCAACCTAATCTCCTCCCTCCTTTTCTTTTCTTCCCCCTTTGAGCATTAATCGACCCCTAAACAACCAAACTACCAGTAAAAAAATAAAAAAAATAAAAAAATAAATAAAATAACCTAGTCTGGGTTCTTTTTTCAAAAAAAAGAACAGGACTCAAGAAAACTAATATCCTTAACCAATCAGGAATATCACTAAAACCATTAGAATATCTAGCTAAAGGACACACCCCTGGGATTGATCACCCCAGGCGGGACCTCCCTTGGACGAGGGTGTCTGGTGATAAGTGGTCGAAACACCCAATGAATCCAAGGCACACCACTGAAGATGTGTCCACAACATAACCGAAAAGAAATCCAAGCTAAACAGACTGAAACAATCACAAAGAAAAACCAAACAAGATCACTCAAATAACCCAGAAAAATATTCTGAAAACATCCACTTCTAAATCCGAACCACACCCTCTAAACCCAACCCTAAAAGCCTAACCCTAACCTTAATCTTAATCCTAACCCTAACCCCTTAACCCTCCTGACACAAACCCCAACCCGGGACCCTTACCCTAACTTCAACTCTGACCCCCACAAAACCCCAAAGAGGAAGTAACCTCATACAGAACAAAAACCCTGGACAAAACAAAAAAATAATCCTAACAGGAATAGATAAGCACAAAACAAGAACACAGGTGGGAGAGTACACGGAAAAGGGGTTCCTGACAACGTGCGCCGGCCCGTGCATGCCTTTGATCCCCTATTCCAAACCAGCAAGTCGACGGACAAGCTGGGGGGGGGTCACCGAGAGAGTGATCACAAACCTAACCCTAACCCTAACCCTAACCGTAACCCTAACCCTAAACTCCTAAATATTATTTGTGTAGCTGTGTTACTATTATTACTTTTGTGTAAAAATATGTGTTGTGATGGACATGACATTGTGTGGTGGAAAAGACAGCACATGTTGGAAATGACGTGTGACACAGAGCATTGCTGAACATCGGTCACTTTTATTGTCCTTGACATCAAGTGACGTCATTTTTGAAATTTAATGTTGTTTAAACGTAAAAAATAATGCACATTAATCAGGTGGTAGAACATCGCTCCTTCTCTTTTTGTGCTGAAACCTTCAAACAATTTAAAAAACTAGGGCTGGCTGTTGGAAGCAAAACAAAATTTACATTTATAGTTTTCTGCAAAATCAATTTGCAAGACAATATCATCTTCTCTCATGTTATCCTTCAGGGCCCTGAGAGCAGAATACTGATGAATGATGTTGTAGATGTGCTTTCCCATTTTTTTGTTAATACATTTAACAAGTTTTTTTTTATATAAATTCAAAATTTTTTCCACCAAAGTTTTCAGGATTTTCTTAATAAATGTGCAACGTTTTTCATCATGAAATTGCAGGTTTTTCTTTATCAATGTGCAACTTTTTACACTTAAATTTACAGTTTTTTCTTAATGCATTTGCAACTTTTTTCATAAACATTCAACGTTTTTTCCACAAAAGGTTGCAGGATTTTCTTAATAAATGTGCAGTGTTTTAACCCATACATTTGCAGGTTTTACGTTTTCATTGTGCAACTTTTTGCATTTAATTTTAGTTTTTTTCTTAATACATTTACAAGTTTTTTCACATAAATTTGAAATTTTTTCCACAAAAGTTTTAAGTATTTTTTTTTTAATAAATGTGCAACGTTTTTCCCTATGAAATTGCCGTTTTTTCTTTATCAATGTGCAATTTTGGCACCTAAATTTACAGTTTTTTCTTAATTCATTTGCAACTTTTTTCTTATGAATTCGCCATTTTTTCCACAAAAGTTTGCAGGATTTTGTTAATAAATGTGCATTGTAGGGAGCTTGAAATGAAGAAGCGATGTGATTTTATAAATCAAGTTTTATTATCAGATTCCAGTCCCTAACATGTCTCATCTCGATGCAGAAGCGGAATCAAGAGGTCGAGTGCAGTCAGACCTTCATACTTATACCCACACTCAACAAAAGACATTGCATATCAAAGCTGACATCCTGCATTAGTGTAATCCCTCTCCATTGTCCTCTCTCTCCTCCACCTGACCCTGGGTGGTCAGGAGGTTCGATCAGGTCTCCACCGCTGCGACTCCATCTGCTCCTTGATCTTCGCCGGTGGTCGAGACGTCTTGTCCTGCTCTGAGACGTGAGGTCATTCTACATATGCAATCTCTAAACATTCCACTTATGTCTATACATATATAGGTATGGATATATGAATAATATAAGCCACATGCATCGTTATTCCCCATGAAATACCAGGTTTTTCTTTATCAATGTGCAACTCTTTACAAATAAATTTACATTTTTTTTGTTAATGCATTAGCAACTTTTTTATATAAATTTGTAGGTATTTCCACAAATTTTTGCACGTTTTTTTTTTTTTTTTAAATGTGCAACATTTATCGACTTGAAGTTGCAGGGTTTTTTTTATCAATGTGCAACCATTTACACTTAAATTTATAGTTTTTTCTTAATGCATTTGCCACTTTTTTCATACACATTCGTCGTTTTTTCCTCCAAAGTTTGCAGGATTTTCTTAATAAATGTGCAACGTTTTTCACCATGAATTTGCAGGTTTTTCTTTTTCAATGTGCAACTATTTTCACTTAAATTTATAGTTTTTTCTTAATATATTTGCAACTTTTTTCATATACAATCGCATTTTTTTCCACAAACGTTTGCAGGATATCATTAATAAATATGCAACGTTTTTCCCCATGAAATTGCCGGTTATTATTTATCAACGTACAACTTTTTGCACATAAATTTACATGTTCCTCTCAATACATTTGCAACTTTTTTTCATATAAATTCACATTTTTTTAAACAAAAGTTTGCAGGATTATCTCAATAAATGTGCATCGTTTTTCCCCATGAAATTGGAGGTTTTTCTTTATCAATGTGCAACTCTTTTCACATAAATTTACAATTTTTTTCTTAATGAAATAGCAACTTTTTTATATAAATTTGCATCTTTTTCCACCAATGTTTGCAAGTTTTTTTATGAAAAAATGTGCAACATTTATCGACATGAAGTTGCAGTTTTTTTTTTTTTTTTTATCAATGTGCAACCTTTTACACTTGAATTTACAGTTTTTTCTTAATGCATTTGCAACTTTTTTCATACACATTCGTCGTTTTTTTCATCAAAAGTTTGAAGGATTTTCTTAATAAATGTGCAACGTTTTCCCCCATGAAATTGCTGGTTTTTCTTTATCAATGTGCAATTTCTACACATAAATTTACAGTTTTTTCTTAATGCATTTGCAACTTTTGTGGTATAAATTCGCTGTTTTTTCACAAATGTTTGCACGTTTTTTTATGAAAAATGTGCAACATTTATCGACATAAAGTTGCAGGTTTTTCTTTATCAATGTGCAACTTTTTACACTTAATTTTACAGTCTTTTCTTAATACATTTACAAGTTTTTTCATATAAATTCGAAATTTTTTCCACAAAAGTTTTAAGGATTTTCCTAATAAATGTGCAGCGTTTTTCATCATTAAATTGCCGTTTTTTCTTTATCAATGTGCAATTTCTGCATATAAATTTACAGTATATTCTTAATGAATTTGCAACTTTTTTGGTATAAATTCGCAGTTTTTTCCATAAAAGTTTGCAGGATTTTGTTAATAAATGTGCATCGTTTTTCCCCATGAAACTGCAGGTTTTTCTTTATCAATGTGCAACTTTTTACACGTAAATTTACATTTTTTTTCTTAATGCATTAGCAATTTTTTTTATATAAATTTGCTGCAGCTTTTAACACAAATTTTTGCATGTTGTTTTAAAAAAATATGTGCAACATTTATCGACATAAAGTTGCAGGTTTTTCTTTATCAATGTACAGCCTTTTACCCTTAATTTTATAGTTTTTTCTTAATACATTTACAAGTTTTTTCATATAAATTCGAAATTTTTTCCACAAAAGTTTTAAGGATTTTCTTAATAAATGTGCAACATTTTTCATCATGAAATTGCAGGTTTTTCTTTATCAATGTGCAATTTTTTACACTTAAATTTACAGTTTTTTTCTTAATGCATTTGCAACTTTTTTCATACACATTCGACGTTTTTTCCACAAAAGGTTGCAGGATTTTCTTAATAAATGTGAAACATTTTAACCCATACATTTGCAGGTTTTTCTTCATCAATGTGCAACTTTTTTCATTTAATGTTACAGTTTTTTCTTAATACATTTACAAGTTTTTTCATATAAATTCGAAATTTTTTCCACAAAAGTTTTAAGGATTTTTTTTAATAAATGTGCAACGTTTTTCCCCATGAAATTGCCAGTTTTTCTTTATCAATGTGCAATTTCTGCACATAAATTTACAGTTTTTTCTTAATGCATTTGCAGCTTTTTTCTTATGATTTTGCCGTTTTTTCCACAAAAGTTTGCAGGATTTTGTTAATAAATGTGCATTGTTTTTCTCCATGAAATTGGAGGTTTTTCTTTATCAATGTGCAACTCTTTACATATAAATTTACAATTTTTTTATTAATGCAATAGCAACTTTTTTATATAAATTTGCAGCTTTTTCCATTAATGTTTGCAAGTTTTTTTTTTTTTAAATTTGCAACATTTATCGACATGAAGTTGCAGGGTTTGAAACGCCGCCCTTCTAACCAGAACTGGAAGTGGCGGATGGATAAATGAAGCGCTAGCAGCTCCCTGTCAAAAGTGCTGTATTTACGCTCAGTTTGGTTTAACGATTTGCTGAAAAATTCCAAAGGTTGCCAGGTTCCGCCAACGTGTTTTTCCACAACTGCCCCTATGGCCAGGCCTGAAGCGTCTGTGGTTAGCGCAATGCGGGCCGAGGGATCAGGGTGAACCAACAGTGTGGCGTTAGCTAGAGCACTTTTTACTTCCGCGAAGGCGCGTTCACACTCCGGGGTCCATTCGACCGTGTTGGAAGGCTTTTGTTTTCTGAGCGCGTCATACAGGGGCTGCATGAGTTGAGCTGCGCGGGGGAGGAAACAGTTGTAAAAATTAACCATTCCCAAAAATTCTTGAAGCGATTTGATCGTTTGTGGCAGTGGAAAATTTTTTACTGCGCAAACTTTGTCTGGCAGTGGGACTGCCCCCTTCGGTGAAACTCTGTGTCCCAAAAAATCAATTTGTGACACGCCAAATTTGCATTTGGCTGGATTGATTATTAACCCGTGCTCTTCTAGTCTATGAAAAACCATAGTGAGGTGTTGTTCGTGTTCTTCCTCCGATGAGCTAGCTACCAGCATATCGTCAAGGTAGACGAACACGAAAGGGAGATCGCGTAATACCGCGTCCATCATCCGCTGAAAGGTTTGAGCAGCGCCTTTGAGGCCAAAAGGCATCCGCAAAAATTCGAAAAGACCGAAGGGGGTTATTACAGCAGTTTTAGGAATATCTTCCGCTCGAACGGGGACTTGGTGATAGCCGCAGACCAGGTCTATTTTAGAAAAAATGCACGCACCCGCCAGATGTAGTGAAAAATCTTGGATGTGAGGAATTGGGTAGCAGTCATGCGCTGTCGCATTGTTTAATCTGCGGTAATCGCCGCACGGTCTCCAAGAACCGTCGGTTTTCGGGACCATGTGTAGTGGCGATGCCCAGGGGCTTTTTGAGCGTCTGATAATGCCTAGTTTTTCAAGGGTGGTAAACTCGTCCCGAGCTATGGCGAGCTTGGTCGCGTCTAAGCGCCGAGCTTTGGCGAATACGGGTGGGCCCGTTGTGGGAATAAAGTGTTCAACCCCGTGTTTAGCCACTGTAGCTGAGAATTTGGGAATTGTGAGTGCTGGAAATTGGGTGAGGAGTTGATCAAACTTACCTCCTGCTGTAGTGACGCTGGCCTGCACGGGTGGTGGAGAAACTCGAGCTGAGCAGGGAATAGAAGAAAATGACAGTGCATTAACCAAGCGTCTATTTGCTAGATCGACTAACAGCCCATGTGCACACAAAAAATCAGCGCCCAACAAGTTAAAACTCACCGCCGCTACAATAAATGTCCATCTGTAGTTGTGGCCATGAATGCAGAGGGACAGGCTCCTTTCACCGTAAGTGTCGATGATGGAGCCATTGGCTGTCATCGCTCCATTGCCCCGGGGGCCCATGGCCCGGTCTGCGTGGGAGGGCATGAACTGGAACTGTTTGCCAGTGTGTCCGTCGGTTACATAGAGAAGCTTGTTTTTTTCGCCGAGAACCGCAGCCGTTAACGGTTCTCGGCTTTGGCATTTCCCGAACTCTTGAACTTGCAGGGGGGGGGAACGCATTTGTAAGCCTTCTCGGTGAAACAGTGGTGATAATAACAGATGTCGCTCCGTCTGTTGCGTCTTGGTCGTGTCGCCGCCATGGTGGGCGGGCTCTGCTCAGTGGTTTGTGGCTCCCCGTTGATCTGGGCATCAGCGCTGAGATCTACAGATGCTGCTGTGGCCGTCTGTTCGCTGCAGGTGTTGACGAGTCGCTGCACTTCGCGAGCCAGCACGCGGAAGTCTTGCTGGGTGCTGCACCGCATGTTGACAAGCGTCCCTCTCATGTGTGGCGGCAGAGTACTGAAGAACATATATTGGAAGAGGAAGTTGTCGTTGTCCTCTTCCTTGAGCTGCAGCATGTCCTCCATGAGGGCCTTGGGTCTGCTTCGTCTGTGGCCGTAGATCGCCAGGATCCTCTCTGCTCTCTCCTCGGCTGAGGGGACGAAATTCTCGACGATGGTCGCCTTCAGTTCTCTATATTTGTCCTGGGCAGGCGGCCGCTGGATTATGCTCTGCACACATCTCGAAGTGGCAGCGTCGAGTTTGGCGACGATGTGATAAAATTTTGTGTCATCTGCCGTTATGCCCGCCAGTGCAAACTGAGCCTCAGCTTGCTGAAACCACGAGCTCGGGTCTTCCTGCAAGAAGTCCGGCAGCTTGACGGTGACGCCGCTTGTGTGGGCCGTCCCTGATGTGTCCGCAGGGTGAGAGCGCCTTCCTTCGGCTCTCGAGGTGGAGCTGGTGCTCGGTTGAGCCCTCTCTGTAGCTTCTGCCGTGGGGGAACGTCATCCATCTGTTCCCCTGTCTGCATGGGCGCCGGCATCTGCCTGGGTCAACTCTGATGAGTAAATCGCTGGAGAACGCCTCTGTTCCATCCTCGCGTCAGGGTCACCAGTGAAGAAGAGCTTGGAATAACGAGGCGATGTGACTTATAAACCAAAGTTTATTATCAGCTTCGCTCCTCTAACAAGTCTCATCTTAGTGCAGAAGCAGAATAAGAGGTCGAACACATTCAGACCTACATACTCATACTTACACATAACAAAAGACATTGCACATCAAAGCAGACATCCCGCATTAGCTTAATCCCTCCTCCTTTGTCTTCCTACTCCTCCACCTGACCCTTGGTGGTCAGGGGGATCGATCTCCTCCATTGTCCTCTGTCTCTTCCACCTGGCCCTGGGAAGCCAGGGCGATCGATCTGGTCTCCACCGCTGCGCCTCGGATGCTCTTTGACCTTCGCTAGCGGTTGAGACCTCTTGTCCTGTTCTGAGGCGTGAGGTCGTTGTACATACAGTGGGGTAAAAAAGTATTTAGTCAGCCACCAATTGTGCAAGTTCTCCCACTTAAAAGATGAGAGAGGTCTCCAATTTTCATCATAGGTATACCTCAACTATGAGAGACAAAATAAGAAAAAAAAATCCAGAAAATCACATTGAAGGATTTTTAATGAATTAATTGGTAAATTCCTCGGTAAAGTAAGTATTTGGTCAATAACAAAAGTTCATCTCAGTACTTTGTTATATACCCTTTGTTGGCAATGACAGAGGTCAAATGTTTTCTGTAAGTTTTCACAAGGTTTTCACACACTGGTGCTGGTATTTTGACCCATTCCTCCATGCAGATCTCCTCTAGAGCAGTGATGTTTTGGGGCTGTCACTGGGCAACACAGACTTTCAACTCCCTCCAAAGATTTTCTATGGGGTTGAGATCTGGAGACTGGCTAGGCCACTCCAGGACCTTGAAATGCTTCTTATGAAGCCACTCCTTCGTTTCCCGGGCCGTGTGTTTGGGATCATTGTCATGCTGAAAGACCCAGCCACGTTTCATCTTCAATGCCCTTGCTGGTGGAAGGCGGTTTTAACTCAAAATCTCACGATACATGGCCCCATTCATTCTTCCCTTTACACGGATCAGTTGTCCTGGTCCCTTTGCAGAAAAACAGCCCCAAAGTATGATGTTTCCACCCCCATGCTTCACAGTAGGTATGGTGTTCTTTCTCCTCCAAACATGACAAGTTAAGTTTTTTACCAAAAAGTTCTATTTTGGTTTCATCTGACCATATGACATTCTCCCAATCCTCTTCTGGATCATCCAAATGCTCTCTAGCAAACTTCAGACGGGCCTGGACATGTACTGGCTTAAGCAGGGGGACACGTCTGGCACTGCAGGATTTGAGTCCCTGGCGGCGTAGTGTGTTACTGATGGTAGCCTTTGTTACTTTGGTCCCAGCTCTCTGCAGGTCATTCACTAGGTCCCCCCTGTGTGGTTCTGGGATTTTTGCTCACTGTTCTTGTGATAATTTTGACCCCATGGGGTGAGATCTTGCATGGAGCCCCAGAACGAGGGAGATTATCAGTGGTCTCGTATGTCTTCCATTTTCTAATAATTGCTCCCACAGTTGATTTCTTCACACCAAGCTGCTTACCTATTGCAGATTCAGTCTTCCCAGCCTGGTGCAGGTCTACAATTTTGTTTCTGGTGTCCTTTGACAGCTCTTTGGTCTTGGCCATAGTGGAGTTTGGAGTCTGACTGTTTGAGGTTGTGGACAGGTGTCTTTTATACTGATAACGAGTTCAAACAGGTGCCATTAATACAGGTAACGAGTGGAGGACAGAGGAGCCTCTTAAAGAAGAAGTTACAGGTCTGCGAGAGCCAGAAATCTTGCTTGCTTGTAGGTGACCAAATACTTATTTTACCCAGGAATTTACCAATTAATTCATTAAAAATCCTTCAATGTGATTTTCTGGATTTTTTTTTTCTTTCTCATTTTGTCTCTCATAGTTGAGGTATACCTATGATGAAAATTTGAGACCTCTCTCATCTTTTAAGTGAGAGAACTTGCACAACTGGTGGCTGACTAAATACTTTTTTGGCCCACTGTATGTAATCACCAAACATTCTATCATGCTTATACATATGTAGGTTATGGGATATATGATTAATATAACCACAGTACTGTTACGGTATTATATTTGTTTATTTCATTCATTCGCTCAGACTTTAATTTACGTCAGTTAGCTCTGAGCAAGGCAGCTATGAGCAGCTGTTAGCAGTACAGAGCCTAAGCCCCGCCCCCTCTATGTATACATGTGGGACCTTAAAGGCCAAATGTCACGTAACAGGGTACTTTAAATATCTTGAAACTAGATATAAAAGGGAACCGATCCGTTCGGGTCTTGGTGCATATGCTTCAGTAACAACGGAATATTCGTTAATTTAAAACTGCCCCGCTTGGCCTGACACGGCCCCTGGAATCGCCTGGGGAAGAAGGCGGAAGTGACGAAATCGATTGTACCCTAGTTTGATGCTTGGGGTATTTCAATTGATTGTTTATATGGAGACTGGAAGGTTGAAGTGAGCAACAAGAAAGAAAAAATTGGATATTTCACCCATACCTTAAAACGGGACTATCAGGGACAGCTGGGTAATAAGGGACACTTCTCTGGGAAATGTTTTCATACCTGTCAAGTGAGACATTTTCGCCGTACTTCAACACCGTAAAAAGCGGCTATAAGGAATGGCGGAGCAACAAGGGACACCTCTCTGGGAAATGCCCCAAATGCAACTCGTGTTGTTATTGTCAAATATTTTAAGGATTCATGGATATTTGACAATAACAACACAACTCAGCGTCCGGCGCAAAATTAAAAAAAAAAGCAGAATTCTGTATTTGTCAGGCGATCTCTGTCTGTTCCGCAACCGCTGCACAGCTGAACATGTCATTGTCCTAATGACTTCTCATTGTAGTGAGAATAGCTCAAGCTGAGCGATCAGCCCGCCCCAACAATTAAACTAATGATTGACTCCACACTTCGAACAGTAGTGATAATAGCTCACGCTGAGCGATCTGCCAGCACGAGCTGTGGGGGATCACACACAGGAGTGCTCCTCAAGACACTCAATTTTTTTCCAGTATATTTTTCTTTTGGGCGTACAGAAATGGCAATACGCCCGTTTTTGCTAAAATTGCATTTTCCCCATATTTTCCTTAAAATATTTGACAATAACAACACGAACTACATTTAAAACATTTCCCAGAAAAGTGTCCCCCACAGCCGCGCTTGGCACCAAAATACGGCGAAAATGTCTCACTTGACAGGTATGCGCCTCCATTTTCATATTGATCTGGTCAATTTCTTGACAGCAGCGGCTCTCCTCCACTGTAATAATAATGGCTTCCGAAAAATCAATATTTATGGGGCGCCCTCGACAGACCCTCTTCGGCTTCACAATTCTGGAGGCGATTAATGTCCAGTTCAATGACATTTTCCACTGGTTCTGCTCTC
This sequence comes from Pholidichthys leucotaenia, assembly GCA_020510985.1. Lineage (NCBI taxonomy): Eukaryota > Metazoa > Chordata > Actinopteri > Cichliformes > Pholidichthyidae > Pholidichthys > Pholidichthys leucotaenia. Next base: position 13,659 of record CM035844.1, read on the forward strand.
TGGTCATCGTTGGAACTGTTGTCATCAGACAAAGCATCTGATTCCGTCTCGGACGGCTCGAACCTGTAAGGTTCTATGCCTCTGTCACTGTCTGAACCACTGACAAAAAAACAGACAAAAAAAAAGACAAAACTAAACTAATTTGTTCACAATCGGTCACTTTCCGTCATGATTGTCCAATGTTGATAAGTGTGAATGTGAATAGGCAGGGCAACCAGGGTACAACTGGTGATGTCAAAAACATGGGCGTGGTCTGGACTGGCTGTCACAAGCCAGCAAGAAAGGTGGGGCCTTCATCTGGTGTATTTTGTGCAATTATGTAAACACAGGTGGGTGATATGGTCTCCGGTATGAATATTTGGTTTAAGCTATGTGTATTTTATCTAAATTCGTTGTCATTTAGAAAAAAAAAATTACGTGACATTTGGCCTTTAAATCAGAAAAAAAAAAAAAATCCATGGAAATAAAAGACATAACAGAAATTATTTTTGATCCTCATTGAATTTTGCCACAACTTACATATATGATGTTTGTCAATTTAAAAGATAATTTTCCATGTAATTAAATTTGCTGGTTGTTGTCTGTGAAAGTATAAGGCTATGAAAATATGTAAATTAAAAGACTACAAAAACAGACTCGAGTATGCCATCATTTTCAAAGCGTGCCCAGGGTGGAGTAACGAACAGTCGTCTGGATCAGCTCCAGCTCTTAAAACACAAAACATGTGTTGTTTTTCTCCTCTTTGGATCCTTCTTTTATAGGTCAGAAAACAGCAGGTGAGGATTCAGAAATCTCCTGCCATGATGGTGTTGGGTGACATGTATAGTCCTCTTGTAATACAGTGGTGTGAAAAAGTGATTGCCCCCTTCCTGATTTCTCATGTTTTTATTTGTTTGTCACACTTAAATGTTTCAGATCATCAAACAAATTTAAATAGTAGACGAAGATAACACAAGTAAACACAAAATGCAGTTTCTAGATGAAGGTGTTTATTATTAAGGGATAAAAAGACCAAACCTACATGGCCCTGCGTGAAAAAGTGATTGCCCCCTAAACCTAATAACTGGTTGGGCCACCCTTAGCAGCAACAACTGCAATCAAGCGTTTGTGATAACTGGTAATGAGTCTTTTACAGTGCTGTGGAGGAATTATGGCCCACTCATCTTTGCAGAATTGTTGTAATTCAGCAACATTGGAGAGTTTTCCAGCATGGACCGCCTTTTTAAGGTCATGCCACAGCATCGGATTCAGGTCAGGACTTTGACTAGGCCACTCCAAAGCCTTCATTTTGTTTTTCTTAAGCCATTCAGAGGTGGACTTGCTGGTGTGTTTTGGATCATTGTCCTGCTGCAGAACCCAAGTGGGCTTCAGCTTGAGGTCACAAACAGATGGCCAGACGTTGTCATGAACCGAGCCGATGTTTTCCTGTAGACTCGGTTCTGACCGTTTCCTGGGGCTCAGGTATAGGGTTTATTATGTTTTGTGCTATCTTTTGAGATCTTGTTGTTTTAATGTCTGTGTTCTTTCTCTTTTCTATACCTGGAGCAACCCCCCCTGGCTGGCGGCTGTTAGGCAGCCTCTTTCAGCCACATTTGGGTGGGCATTGTCTAATACTCTCCAGTCCGACCATGCCCCCTCTCTCTTGATAGCCAGCTGCTGTCTTCCCAGTGATTGTCATTCCCGTGCCTCGCCCAGGTGTGCCCAACTTGTGCAGCCAGCAGTGCTTGTACTTAGGCGTCCTTTGCCAGTCAAGCACTGCTGGATCATTGCACTAAACATACAGATGTTAATCGCCGTATGACAGTCAAGGTCAATAAAGGATTGTGTTTCATTCGGTGCTTTATTTGAACTTACTCGGACTGCTCCAGTATTGTGAGTATTAACTGTATGTATTTTCCCGGTGGTTCTCACCCAAAGACTGTTGAGCGTCTTGGAGGACTCCTAAGCGTCTGAGTAATTTGTGACTTGGAACTGTTTGCCTGGTTGGTTTTCTGGTTAATAAATGTGTTGTGGTGAACCCTTGCACATAAATCCATTCGTCCTTCTCCTCCTCCGTGTGCTGCGTAAAGTGCACGAGGAGGTTCATGACAATTCACAGGAAGGTCACAGTATAAAGGGTGAACAGGAAGGGAGCCAAAACTGTTCCCTGGGGGGCCCCCGTGCTGCCGATGATTGTGTCGGACACACAATCCTGGGTTCTCAAAAACTGTGGCTGGTTAGTGAGGTAGTCCAGGATCCACGATGGCAGATGCTGGTCCACCCCTGCGCACAGCAGCTTGTCCCTCGGGATCACCAGTTGGATGGTGTTGAAAGCACTGGAGTAGTCAAAGAGCATGATCCTCACCACGTTCCCAGGCTTCTCCAGGTGGGACAGGGAACGGTGAAGGAGGAAGATCACTGCGTCCTCCACCCCGATGCTATGCTGGTAGGCGAACTGGAGTGGATCCATCACTGGTCCCACCAGGGGGCGGAGGTGAGCAAGAAGACAAGGACAAGGAGAAAACAACAGGTGTTTGATCCATGAATCAACCAATAAATGTTCTTGTTCAGTTATAATTGGTATTTAAACAGTCCTCTTCATCATGCTCTTCACATTTTGACATCATGAGACCAAGATGACACATCACAACTGATCAACAGTACCACACAATTGTGAGGCTTCAAACAGGATGTTCTCAGAGGGAAGTGGCCACTGAGCTTAGTGTCACAGAGTGTCATCAGCAGGTTGCAATAGAGATATAGAGAGACTGGAAGAGTCACAGAAAGTCATAGAAGTGGACGTCCTTTGGCAGCATCCCATGCTGATGACTACTTCATTGTGAACAGTGCCCGGCAGGACCGGATGATGAATGCTACTCAACTCCAGGCACATTTAAGAGAAGTGAGAGGCACCCAAGTCTCATGTCAGACCATTCAAAACCATTTGCATCAGCATAGTCTGTGTGCTAGACGACCTGCAAGAGTACCTGACCACACCACCAGGCACAGTTGTCATCATCTTGCATGGGCCAGGGAGCATTTACGTTGGTCAAGGAGCCAGTGGGCCTCAGTTCTGTTCTCTGATGAAAGTCAACTCACGTTGAGCAGAAATGATGGTTGCCAATGATGTTAGAGATGTCTATGCATCAGCCACTGTTGTTACCATGTTACAGTCTGGGCAGGTGTGTCTCGTCAATACAGAACTGCCCTACACCTTGTGAATGGTACAGTGAAAAGCCGATACTACCTGAATAACATCATTAATCCAGTCATTGTGCCCCTGCATGAACAACACAGGCCTAATTTCATCTTCATGGACGACAATGCTCCAGCTCATCGAGGTCAAATCATCAGGGAACGACTGCTGCAAGCTGGGGTACCTCAAATGGAGTGGCCTGCACTTTCTCCAGACCAGAATCCCATAGGAAACCTATAGGATCAGCTGAGTCACCATGTAGAGGCTCGTAACCCTGCACCACACAACCTCAATGACCTGAGGGCCGCCCTTCAAGAATGAATGAATGAATGAATCTTTTTATTTCAGATACATTAAAAGTAAAGATTAAAAAAGAAGCAGAATAATATAACAAAGGGAAAAAATCCAACATGGTCAAATTAGACAATAACTCCTCTGATTATACAGTTCAACATAAGTTATCCGAAATGGGTGATGGCTGAAGCCGCAGCTTATTCATCCCCACCCATATTCCATCCAAGAATTCAAAAGAAAAAAAAAAACAAAGCAAGAGCGATTACAATTCAGAACAAAGCTAAGACAAAATGTGACAAAAAACTAAGCTACAACACAACGCAGACTGGATATGACAATCCTTATGTGATTTTACATGTCATCTTGTATATATGTTTGGAGTATTTCTTCCTTTAGTTTTTGTTTAAATTGTCCAAGCGTTGTACATGATTTTAATTCAGGTCCAAAATCGTTCCATAATCTTACTCCTTGCACTGAAACACAGTGTTGCTTGGTGGTAGTTCTCACTGAAGGTTTTTGAAATATACATGTTCCTCTGAAATGATATTGTTTCTCCCTTATTTGGAACAACTTTTGGATATTTGCGGGCAGTGATAGATTCTTCACTTTAAACATTATTACTGCAGTTTTAAAGTCAACCAGATATTTCAACTTGAGAGCTTTTAATTTAAGAAAAAGTGGGTTTGTTGGTTCCCTGTAAGCAGCTTTGTTTATTATTCTAATAGCTCTCTTCTGAAGCATAAAGAGTGGATATATGTTTGTTTTATATGTATTTCCCCATACTTCAGTACAATATGTCATGTATGGGAGTATTAATGAATGATACAAGGTATATAGTGTGGGTTGATTCAGCAAATATTTCACTCTGTGTAGTATTGCAATTGATTTGGATATTTTACCTTTAATATAATTAATATTAGAAGAAGAGTATAATAAGAAGAGTGGGAGCCCCTTTGTTTGTTCAGCTCCTCACACATAGTCTTGAAAAGCCTGTATGGTCGAGGAGGGAGGAGTCCTGTGGGGATGAGGGGACTTGGAGCAGAGTTAAATCGGTCTTAGGAATTCTTAAATTAAGCAACAGCGTTTATAAGAGGGAACTGAAGAGCTGGATCCAGCTTTACTCCACTACATGAAGCTACTTCTACATATCTACTACTTTGTACCAGCGTGTTACTGCAGTCTAAGCTCTTCAGGAATGCATGTTCAGCTAACAGTATTCACACCACATTTCTGTGAGGAAATGTCAATTTGTCTAGTTTCCTTTGATTTTAACTCTACAGAGGACCAATACTGACAAACCAATTAAATGTGAATATAAGAAATGATAATTAAAACAATTTTTTTTTTTTTTTGTTACTTATTTGTACCCGTAGGTAGACTTGGTTTGCAGTCTGGTGACAAGCCACCGGCTGCTGGTTGCTGCGTGCGCGAGCACCCTAAACCTACATGTTTTTGGTATGCGGGAGGAAACCGGAGAAATCCCGGAGTAAACCCACGCAACACGGGGAGAACATGCAAACTCCACACAGCTCACTGTTGGTCGGGGGCTGGGATCGAACCCATGATCTCATGATCCCCGCGATCCCCCGGCCGAGGGTAAACTGTGCTGCCACAGTGCTAAACCACTGCGCCACTGTGCAGCCCAATGAACCTTCATTTATCACAAATGTCTAAACAATAAATGTGTTTATTGAGGTGAGATGCAGATGAAAGGCTCCATACTGCAGTCCTTCAGAACCAACGTGTGAATAAATGAGAGCAGACAGGAACAGCTGCTTCAGTCAAACTTTATTGTCAGTCCAGTCTTTACAGCAGTTCCGTGGTCATGAGATCATCCCACTACTTCTGAGACATGAATCACAATCAGGTTACCATGGAAACCAAAGTGGGACATCACCCACCATCAACATTTAAGCCACAGAATTAAAGCTGCTGTCACTTCTACGGACTACAGAGAACACAGAGACACTGAGGAGCCATGACTATTGAACATAATCCCAGGATAGACAGGTTCAGTGAATGTGGAAGTGAAGGTGTGGAGGTGGACCAGCATGCCAGAGGAGACTCTGTAGAAGGACAGAATCCCAGCAGGATAGTCCACATACACACCTACTCTGGGAGAGACAAACCAGGAGGACACTGAGAAGAGGTCGTCATTATGCAAGGCATAGTAACGACGATCAGCACAGTCCAGACTCCAGGACTGATTATTCTTTCCAAACACCCAGTCGCTACGGTTTCCTGTCCTCCTGATTCCTCTGTAACTCACTGATATAAAAGCGTATCCTCTCCTTTCAACCTCCCAGTAACAACGACCAGTCACACCATTTGTACACAGCAGCTGAGGACAGAAGCCATCAAATCTGTCTGGATGATCAGGATAGTTCTGGTCCTCCTCCACCCAGGTCACTGTCCTGTTGTTGTCAGACAGTTTCAGCCTTCTGTGTACTGAGTTCATGTCCACTTGAAGTTCGCAGAACCCTGATGGAGAGACAAAGACAACAAAGCTGCAGTTTATATTCTGACACATCTGATGGTTTTCTTCTTCCAGCTGCTCCCTTCAGGGGTCTCCACAGCTGATCATCTGCCTCCATCTCACCCTATCCCTTCATCTTCCTCTGTAACACCAACCCTCTCCATGTCCTCCTTCATTACATCCATCAATCTTCTCTGTGGTCTTCCTCTTCTCCTCCTGCCAGGCAGCTCCATCTTCAAACCATCTCTTACTTTGTCTCCAAACTGCTCAACCTGAGCTGTCTCTCTGATATACTCATTTCTATTCTTGTCCCTCCTAGTCACGCCCAAGGAAAATCTTGGCATCTTCAACGCTGCCACCTCCAGCGCCACCTCCTGTCTTTTTGTCAGCGCCACCGTCTCCAAACTATACATCATAGCAGGTCTCACTATCGTCTTGTAAATCTTTCCTTTCACTCTTTCTGCTACCCTTCTGTCACAAATCATCCTTGACACTCATCTCCACCCACTCCACCATGACTGCTATCTCTTCTTCACCTCTGTTGTGCATTTTCCATCACTTTGGATGGTTGACCCCAGGTATTTAAACTCATCTACTTTCACTACCTCTACTCCTTCCATCTTCACTGTTACACCTGCCTCCCTCTCATTCACACTCATGTATTCTGTCTTGCTTCTACTTACTTTCATGCCTCTTCTCTCCAGAGCATACCGCCACTTCTCCTGGTTCTCTTCCACCTGTTCCCTACTCTCACTGCAGATCACGTTGTCATCTGTAAACACCACAGTCCACGGATACTCCTGCCTGACCTCGTCTGTCAGCCTGTCCATCACCAAGGTAAACAAGAAGGGGCTCAGAGCTGATCCCTGATGTAGCCCCACCCCCACCTTGAACCCATCTGTCACTCCTACAGCACACCTCACCACTGTCTGTCTCTCTGTCCTCATATATGTCCTGCACCACCCTCACATACCTCTCTGCCACTCCTGACTTCCTCATGCAGCATCCCACTTCCTCTCTTGGCACCCTATCATCTGCTTTCTCTAGATCCACAAAAACACTGCAGTTCCTTCTGACCTCTATACTTCTCCATCAGCACTCTTAAGGGGCCTTCACACCAAACGCAAACAGGCAATTTTTTTGCGCAGAACAAATACATTATAACTCAATGTAAACACACGAATAGACATGAATTCATTGTCTGAGTGAGATGCAGACAGGCAAAGTTGCCTTTAAAATTTCTGCAGCAGTGTTCAACCTGCTGTGGAAATCCTCAAAATAACATCATGCTTAGGTTCACATTATCCAATGTGGGGGGGGGGGGGGCTCACCTGAATAGGTGTCCCTGTCTCCAAAAGTTTACAAGACGATGGGTGTTTCCGTTGCTAGCCTGCTAGCCTTGTTAGCACGTCTGTGGCAGGAATCCGTGGGTAAATAACTCCGACATCCTGATTCAGCTGAAGAGCTCCCGATCCTTCTGTCTCCAGATGAGTGTCAGTCTCCTTTTCAACTACTAATTACTCGCCAATGTTGATACTTTTACTCCGGTGACAGCAGAATCTGAAAGCTAGTGCTATCCCTTGGACGTGAGCGTGATTTCGCGGGTGCTTGCCTCTTTCCATTGACTTTGTATGGACAAGTGGTGCCCATTGGCGTTTGGTGTGAAGACACCTTTAGAGCAAACATAGCGTCTGTAGTACTCATTCTTGGCATGAAACCATACTGCTGCTCACTAATGGTCACCACTCCTCTGAACCTGGCTTCAACAACTCTTTCCCAGCTTCAGCCTGCACTCTTTCAGTTATTGTGTCTGGTTTTCTTTTTCCTGTTTGCTGTCTTGTCTCCTCCAGATGAACCATATAAACTAAACTGAACTTGTTTTGTCATCGTCACCAACTTACACTTCCTGACGTCAGGTTTTAACCTCTGCTGTCCACAGTGGTCCACCCTGGAGGAAGAAACACACAAACTGTTATTCCTTCAGCAGGTCATGTGGTCTGCTCCATTATAGAGTTTGGTCTAGTTTACACCGTTAAATGCTACGGGGTGAGACTGGACATCCTGGCAGAGAAACACATCTGTCGCAAGGTCTGTGGTGGACTGTGCCAGTCGGTGCATTGTGACATGCACTACACAACGAGCAGAGATAAACAAACCTATCATCTGGTCAGTCACTGCAACAGATACTGGAGTCAGTTTGTCTTGGCTTGTCCTTGCCACTGATAACACCTTTATCATACCAAGAATGTGCTGCTAGTCCAGCAAAAGCTAGCAGTACTCAAATGCTTTGCAAGCAGTTTCATGAAATGGTCAATCAGAAAGAAACTCATACTGGCTCGGACGTTGCCCGGGCTTACAAGGTCCACGCTGATCTGTTCACACTCTGACAGGCAGCGAAAAGAAAGCTAAGAGCAGGGAGACAAAAGAAGAGGAAAACAGCAGCCTTGTATGTAGCAGAATGGAATGTATGCACTTTGTTGGACAGAACAACATCACAGCGCCCAGAAAGGCAGACCGCGCTTGTGGCCCTGGAAATGAACAGGTACAATGTAGACATAGCTGCACTTAGTGAAACAAGATTGCCTGGATATGACAGCCTGGAAGACCATGGAAACATCTCCTTTTGGAGTGGGAGATCAACTCAAGAAAGGAGAGAAGCAGGAGTGGACATTGCAGTCAGAAAGAAGATAGCAGCAATGCTCAGACTCAGACTCAGTGAACACATCTTCCAGAATGTATTACCGGAAACCCAGTGCAGCTTCAGAAGTGGAAGAAGCACAATGGACATGATTTTCTGCTTGAAACAGGTTCAAGAAAAGTGTATCGAACAGAACATGCCGCTTTATGTAGTCTTCATAGACTTCAGTAAAGCCTTCGATACTGTTTCGTGACAAGGACTTTGGCAGGTACTCAAGAAATATGGTTGTATAGAGAAGTTTATCAGCCTGATCGAGACACTCCATACAGGTATGCAAGCAAACGTGGCAATGAGTGGTTCAGTATCTAAAGACTTTTCAGTAAGCAACGGGGTGAAATAAGGGTGTGTGCTGGCGCCTACACTCTTCTTGCTATATCTGGCAGCCATGCTTGAGGTGGCCTTCAAAGACACTTCAGAAGGAGTATACATTCAAACAAGGAAAGAAGCAGACTTGTTCAATGTGGCACAGCTTAAAGCCAAGAGTAAGACATTGATAAAGGTAGTAAGAGAAATGCTCTTTGCCAACGACAGTGCTCTAGTTGCACACAGCATGGAAGATATGCAATCTTTAGTGGAGAAATTTGCAAGAGCAGCTAGCCAATTCAGCCTCCAAATCAACATCAAGAAGACAGAGTGCCTTTATCAACCACCAAAGTTCCAGTTATCAACATCACTACCAGAAGAGATCAGCATTGGTACAGAGCCACTAGTCAAGTGCAAGACTTTCAAGTACCTAGGGAGTACTGTTTCAGAGAATGCTAGGTTGGAGGATGAACTATCTCTCAGAATGGGAAGTGCGAACGCTGTGTTTGGAAACTTGAGGGAGAGACTGTGGAACAATCGACATGTGTATCTCCGTGTGAAATGCAAAGTGTACATAGCGACAGTACTGGCTACTCTGTTGTACGGTGCTGAAACTTGGACTGTCTACAGAGTGCAGGTGAAGAAACTCCACGCATACATGATGAGACACCTTCGAGCCATAATGAACATCTCATGGAAAGACAAGATAACCAACACAGAAGTGTTGAAACGAGTTGGTCTACCATCAGTGGAGGACATGCTAATACAGTTGAACCTGAGATGGCTCAGACATGTTGAGAGGATGGACCACCAGCATCTCCCTCGGCATTTACTCTACTCAGAGTTATGCGAGGGCAAACGCAATCAGGGTAGACCAAGGCTCAGATTTAAAGACACTGTAAAAAGAAACTTTAAGAAGTTGGACATAGACAGGAGTTCCTGGCAGTGGAAGGCTAAGGACAGAGCTGTGTGGAGGAATCTGATCAGACCTAAATGGAACAGTCATTGTCGCCCAGGACAGACTGCTATGATGATGATGATGTCACCATTAAAATACAAAAATACAGAAAAAATACACACGACATATTTCAGTCCTTTAACTAATTGTTGAATAAAATTCACCAGAAATCAAAATAATTACATCCATTATGAGAATAAAATCAAATGTAGACATGTGGATTTGTGAAAATTTTGGCAGCAACATTTCAGACTATAACATGTAAAACAACATGATCATTAGTTCTAAAGAAGGATTTGAGTGTTCTTCCAAAGAACATTTGTTTAAACAAGATAATGAATTTTGTTCCATGTCATTAAAACTGGCCTGCGACTGAATCAGATGTAGGAGAATGAAGATGTGAACATGAAGGAGTTAAATCAGAATGAATGTGTTGTGAAGGGCGAAGCTGCTGAGGAACATCTGACTCCTCTGCATTCATCTGCTAAAGAGAAACGGGCGTGACCGAGCTTGATGTGATGAAAAGTCAGAAGTGAAGCAGATGAATGGGAGTGGAAAAGTAGTGGAGCACATTCTGTTCCAGTATGAGGTGAGGAGAAAGTCTAGTAAGAGGAAGGAGACAGTCAGCAGTTACCAGGCCACTGATCCTCCTTATTACAGCCTCACATTTATTCTACTTTCAACAACAATGGCTCTGTTCTCTCAGACTCTCAAAGTGGGATACTAGATGAGCAATGAAGCTGCAGACTCATATATTAGTGTGGATCTGGGTGAGCGCTGCACTATCTTGTCATGTTACGTAACTCTCTCATCAGGATCCTGCGAGGTTAAATGGTGAAAGCTGGTGAGCTCTATCTCCAGCTGGATGATTACGGTCCTGCTTCTTCTTAAGGTTCCCTCAGTGGGTGGGTCAATGTGGGACCATCATGTTGGTAAAACCTACTCTGTGTTATGACCTGAGATCTGGGTTCTGTCCGTGCTCGGGCTAAGCACAGCTTGCTGCCGGCCTTGACAGCTGTGGGTTGTATTCTGGCCTCACTGGGCTCTTATTGTGAAGGCGTTCGGTGGGGCTTCCGCCTGTCAAGGTTGGTCAGCTGTTTGTCATTACTGCTCGTTAGTGTTCGCCTTTATAAAGCGGGCACTAGCAGCAGTTAAATCGCAGGAGTATCGTCAAACTATCCTCGTCAAAGCGTCGTCAGACCTTCATGTCAGGTTCGTGTCTCATGTCATGTCACAGTTTAGCTCGTAGCGGCTGGGGTTAGCCCTACAAGCCCTTGTACCATCCCTGGTGTACAGGGATGTCAGGCTCAGCTGTGACTCACCAAGCAAATGACTGGAGTAGTCGACTTTGATCGTCACTTCCTTGTGGTAACGTATCGTCACTTCCTGTTTTGCTGTCTGTCTGTGTGGTTTGCTCTCCTCACTCTCCTGACCTTTGGGTTAGCCACTAACGATGGCTACTAGCTCTCCTTCCTCTCCTCCTCTGGTGTGCTCTCTCTGTCAGATGTTTAGCTACACCTCTGCCTCTTGTAGTGATAACGGTAAATGTAATAAATGTTGTCTTTTTGAGGCGCTCGAGGCGAGGTTGTCTGATTTGGAATCCCAGCTCCACTACATTGAAACACTGTCTGCGCCAGCTACTCTTGACGGACGCTCCTTAGCTGCAGCAGAGCTAGCTAGATTAGGCCCCCCTGTTAGCGGTCCCCCGGCTCTCCTCAGCAGCGAGGAGACTGGGTGGGTGACGGTGAGAAGGAAGCCTAGTCGCAAAGCCCTGGTACACCACCAACCTGTTCACGTTTCTAATCATTTTCCCTGCTCAGCGACACACCCGCTGAGGAAAAAACTCTGATCATTGGCGACTCTGTAGTCAGAAACGTGAACCTAGAGACTCCAGCAGCCATAGTCAAATGCATTCCTGGGGCCAGAGCAGGCGACATCGAGTCAAATTTGAAAATGCTGGTTAAAAGTAACTGTAAATATTCAACAATTGTTATTCACACTGGCGTTAATGACATCCGTCTCCGGCAGTCGGAAGTCACGAAACTTAATGTAGAATCGGTGTGACTTTGCAAAAACGATGTCTGCCAATGTAGTATTCTCTTAGCCCTTCCCCAATCTGACCAGTGATGACATGTTTAGCCGCTCGTCATCCTTGAACCGCTGGCTGTCTGTGTGGTGTCCTGCAAACAACGTGGGCTACATTGACAATTGGAGCTCTTTTTGGGGAAAACCTGGTCTTATGAGACGAGACAGCATTCATCCCACTTTGGATGGTGCTTCTCATTTATCTAACAATCTGGCATCTTTTTTATCCAAATTTCCAAAACCCTGACTACTCAGAGTTGGGACCAGGAAGCAGAGTCGCAGTCTTACAAGCCTCTCTGCAGCTCCTCTTCATCTGCCACCCCTCAACTTAGCCCCTGTCTTCCCCATCAGAGAATCATTGTCTGCTCCCTCCAAAGTAAATAAAAATATAATATATAAGCATCCCAAAGTGCTGCACAGTGGCGCAGTGGTTTAGCACTGTGGCAGCACAGTTTTACCCTCGGCCAGGGGATCGCGGGGATCATGAGATCGTGGGTTCGATCCCAGCCCCCAACCAACAGTGAGCTGTGTGGAGTTTGCATGTTCTCCCCGTGTTGCGTGGGTTTACTCCGGGATTTCTCCGGTTTCCTCCCGCATATCAAAAAAAAACATGTAGGTTTAGGGCGCTCGCGCACGCAGCGACCAGCAGCCGGTGGCTTGTCACCAGACTGCAAACCAAATCTACCTATGGGTACAAATAAGTAACAAAAAAAAAAAAAAAAAAAAGTGATTAAGAAAAATATTGGTAAAACTCAAATTAAACATAAAGCCTCTAAATTGAATGATTTGGCCTCTGTTCCTCCTCATAATTTAAAAATTAAATGTGGTTTATTAAATATTATGTTTCTAACTCCCAAGTCTCTGTTAGTCCATGATCTGTCAATTGATCATCAGATTGATTTAATTTCCCTTACAGAGACTTGGTTAGGGCAAGAGGATTATGTTGGTTTAAATGAATCAACTCCCTCTGGTTATTTAAACTGTCAAAATCCCAGAAGTTCTGGTTGTGGAGGAGGAGTAGCAACAATTTACCATTCCAAATAACTAGTTAATGTAAATGAAAAAACATGTTATAATTCCTTTTAGGGCCTGGTTCTCAGTATTGGGCAATTTAGCAATTTTGACATGAGATGAGATGAGATTCAACTTTATTGTCATTACACATGTATGAATACAAGGTAACGAAACGTGACTTGGCATTTGGGCACGCTCTGCAGAGTGCATTCAAGGGCGGGGCAGCCGCTAGGCGCCAGTCATAAAGAAGAAAGAAAAAAGGGAAGGGATAATGACACAGTAGGCGAGAGAAAAAAAAAACATGTTTATCAAAATGTCGTTCAATAAGTGAAAGAAATTTTGATTGCAGGAAAAAAAAACCTCCATGCACATTTATCAGACAACAGAACCAAAAGTCAGAGAGGATCAGTGAATGAATTGATGTAATTCAGTATAAGTGAATCAGTGTGTTCGTGTATGTTGAATGCAGGTGGGTGTTTATCAGTTACTGGAGGCAGCAAATCTCTCCCAGCCGAGATGTTATGTCTTAGTGTCTGAAACTCGGAAGCATGTCCTTGAGGCATGGCAGATGGAAATTTCCTGAGCCAGTCACTGTCCCTGAGTTCAGATTGTAGCACACCAGAATGTTTATGAAGAGAAGCACAATCTTCTGTTTTGTCTTAATCCAGGAGGAAAATAGTCAACAGGGCACCGAATTCAAGGTCTGATAACAGATCACTCAGAGCATAGAATTTACAGCTCTTGTAATCCTGTGTTCATAATTTCCATACATAGGCTTTAAATCCATTCTTGGAGGGCACCAAAACGACTCCAGATGTTTCCCTTCTAAACATGGGAAGCATGTCCGGCAGAGTCCATCTCTCTACAGTGCATGCCAGATGGTAATTTCCATGTTAGTCTTGCCGTCAGTTAGTGCTCTCCCCGTCTAGTCGAATTGTTGAAGAAGCAGCTACGCCGGGACCGCTTTGATTAGCTCTTCTAGTTAAATTTTTGATACACCAGGAAACTCCAGAGCCAATCAGCAGAAAATCCTGTGATCGTGCCAAACCAGATAGATGTTTCCACATCATCAGTCGAATCATGCAGACACATGTGTTCCAATCCATGGGTCTCTCCATAGGGGCTCCCCCTGGCCCAAATTTATATAAAAAGTTGTTAATTTTATTAAAGCCGCTCACCAAATCCATTTTTTCATTTTGATCAAGATTCAGCCAGAAGAACAGCGACGCAGACAAGACAGCAAGCTGGGATTCTCAGTTAGGGAGGGTGGAGGAGGGTGAAAGAGGGAGCAGAAGAAAAAGTGACTGTTCTCTCTGAAGGGCACCGTTCTCTCTCTTTAATTCTAGGTTAAACCCAATTTTATTTGCCATAGTTTATCGTCACCCATCAACCTACTCAGAATTTTTAATCAAAATTTGCTGATTTCTTAGCTGATTTAGTGCTGAAATCTGAGAGAATAATTATGGTAGGGGACTTTAATATACAATGGGGAAAAAAGTATTTAGTCAGCCACCAATTGTGCAAGTTCTCCCACTTTAAAAGGTGAGAGAGGTCTCCAATTTTTATCATAGGTATACCTCAACTATGAGAGACAAAATGAGAAAAAAAAAAATCCAGAAAATCACATTGTCTGATTTTTAGAGAATTTATTTGCAAATTATGGTGGAAAATAAGTATTTGGTCAGCTACAAACAAGCAAGATTTCTGGCTCTCACAGACCTGTAACTTCTTCTTTAAGAGGCTCCTTTGTCCTCCACTCATTGCCTGTATTAATGGCACCTGTTTGAACTCGTTATCAGTATAAAAGACACCTGTCCACAACCTCAAACAGTCAGACTCCAAACTCCACTATGGCCAAGACCAAAGAGCTGTCAAAGGACACCAGAAACAAAATTGTAGACCTGCACCAGGCTGGGAAGACTGAATCTGCAATAGGTAAGCAGCTTGGTGTGAAGAAATCAACTGTGGGAGCAATTATTAGAAAATAGAAGACATACAAGACCACTGATAATCTCCCTCGATCTGGGGCTCCATGCAAGAACTCACGCCGTGGGGTCAAAATGATCACGAGAACGGTGAGCAAAAATCCCAGAACCACATGGGGGGACCTAGTGAATGACCTGCAGAGAGCTGGGACCAAAGTAACAAAGGCTACCATCAGTAACACATTACGCCGCCAGGGACTCAAATCCTGCAGTGGTCCCCCTGCTTAAGCCAGTACATGTCCAGGCCCGTCTGAAGTTTGCTAGAGAGCATTTGGATGATCCAGAAGAGGACTGAGAGAATGTCATATGGTCAGATGAAACCAAAATAGAACTTTTTGGTAAAAACTCAACTTGTCATGTTTGGAGGAGAAAGAACACCATACCTACTGTGAAGCATGGGGGTGGAAACATCGTGCTTTGGGGTTGTTTTTCTGCAAAGGGACCAGGATGACTGATCCATGTAAAGGAAAGAATGAATGGGGCCATCTATCGTGAGATTTTGAGTGAAAACCTCCTTCCATCAGCAAGGGCATTGAAGATGAAAGGTGGCTGGGTCTTTCAGCATGACAATGATCCCAAACATACCACCTGGGCAGTGAAGGAGTGGCTTCGTAAGAAGCATTTCAAGGTCCTAGAGTGGCCTAGCCAGTCTCCAGATCTTAACCCCATAGAAAATCTTTGGAGGGAGTTGAAAGTCCGTGTTGCCCAGCGACAGCCCCAAAACATCATTGCTCTAGAGGAGATCTGCATGGAGGAATGGGCCAAAATACCACCAACAGTGTGTGAAAACCTTGTGAAGACTTACAGAAAACGTTTGACCTCTGTCATTGCCAACAAAGGGTATATAACAAAGTATTGGGATGAACTTTTGTTATTGACCAAATACTTATTTTTCACCATAATTTGCAAATAAATTCATTAAAAATCCTTCAATGTGATTTTCTGGATTTTTTTTCTCATTTTGTCTCTCATAGTTGAGGTATACCTATGATGAAAATTGGAGACCTCTCTCATCTTTTAAGTGGGAGAACTTGCACAATTGGTGGCTGACTAAATACTTTTTTTTACCCCACTGTACATGTGGATGTAGATAGTGACTGCCTTAATGTGGCATTTAATTCAATATTAGACTTGATTGGGTTATCTCAGAAAGTAGGAAATTCTACTCATTACCTCCACCATACATTGGACCTTGTTCTGACATATGGCATAGAAATAGAAAATCTTGTAGTGTCTCCTCATAACCCTGTACTGTCAGACTATTGTCTGTTAACCTTTGATTTTACTATTTCTGACTATTTGGCTCCTAAAGAAAAATATTATTACAGTAGATGCATCTCAGATGATGCTGTTACCAAATTTATGCAGATTGTTTCCTCTATGCCATGTGTCAACACAACGGAAATAAGTTATAGACAGCTTGCTCCTTCTGTAATTGATAACATGGTGGATAGTGTTACAGCTTCTCTGCATCAGACTCTCGACTTGGTGGCCCCCTTAAAAAAGAAAAAGTCTAATCAGAGATTTCTAACTCCTTGGTTCAACACAGAAACTCGTAGCTTAAAACAGAAGACTCGTCAATTAGAAAGAAAATGGCTCTCCACTAATTTAGATGAAATCTATATAGCTTGGAGAAATAATCTTTTAATTTATAAAAAATCTCTTAGAAAAGCTAGAACGAGTTATTATTCTGCATTAATAGAAGAGAACAAGAATAATCCCAGGTTTCTTTTCAGCACTGTAGCCAGGTTGACAAAGAGTCAGGACTCTGTCAATCCTAGCATTCCCTTAGAGCTTACTAGTCCGGACTTTATGAACTTTTTCAATAATAAAATTTCATCAATCAGAGATAAAATCGATCAGATTCTTCCCACAGTTAACTTAAATACTGTAACTACTACATCTCCTTCTACTGATGTCTGTCTTGATGAGTTTACTCAAATCGACCTTTGTGAGTTAGACAAAATAGTCTCCTCATCCAAACCTTCAACTTGTCTTTTAGACCCTATTTCTACCAGGTTATTTAAAGAAGTCTTCCCACTTATTGGTAGCTTTATTCTTCATATAATCAATTCTTGATTAACTTTAGGCCATGTACCGCAGGCTTTTAAAACGGCTGTAATTAAACCCTTACTCAAAAAGCCAACGCTAGATCCAGGAGCTTTAGCTAACTATAGACCAATCTCTAATCTCCCTTTCATTTCAAAAATCTTAGAAAGAGTTGTTGCTACGCAATTATTTGACCACCTGCAGGGAAATGGTTTACTTGAAGAGTTTCAATCTGGGTTTAGAATCCATCAAAGTACTGAAACAGCCTTAGCGAAGGTCACTAATGACCTCCTCATCGCATCTGATAATGGACTGGTTTCTGTACTTGTCCTTTTAGACCTTAGTGCAGCTTTTGATACTATCAATCATAATATTGTACTTGATAGATTAGAACACTATGTTGGACTTAATGGAACTTCGTTGCAGTGGTTTAGATCTTATTTATCTGATAGGTTCCAGTTTGTTCATGTAAATAATGAGTTTTCTTTCAACTCAAAGCTTAGTCATGGAGTTCCACAGGGATCTGTGCTAGGCCCTACTCTTTTTAGTTTATATATGTTTCCGTTAGGCAACATTATTAGAAAGCACTGTATACATTTTCATTGTTATGCTGATGACACACAGTTATACCTGTCAATGAAGCCAGATGATAGTAATCAATTAGCCAAGTTAGAAGCCTGTCTTAAGGAAATCAAAGCTTGGATGACTTGTAATTTCCTGCTATTAAATTCAGATAAGACTGAAGTCATTCTTGTTGGTCCAAAAAACCTTAGAAATTCCTTTTCAAATCAAACTTTCAGTTTGGATGCAGTTACTCTTTCTCTTAATAGCTCTGTGAGGAACCTTGGAATTATTTTTGATCAAGATCTGTCCTTCAATTCACATATTAAATTTGTTTCTAAGACTGCCTTCTATCATTTGCGTAATAATGCCAAGATTAGGAGCATCTTGTCTCAGAGTGATGCTGAGAAACTGATCCACGCTTTTGTTAGCTCAAGATTAGATTATTGTAATTCTTTATTATCAGGCTGTCCTAAAACATCTTTAAAAAGTCTTCAGCTGATAGAACAGGTACTAGAAAGAGAGATCATATCTCTCCGGTTCTGGCCTCCCTTCATTGGCTTCCCATAGAGTTTAGAATTAAGTTTAAAATCCTTCTTCTTACTTACAAAGCTCTAAACAATCAGGCTCCTTTTTATTTAAAAGATCTGATACTACCGTTTTATCCTAACAGAGCACTACGCTCCCAAAATGCAGGATTACTTGTAATACCTAGAATCTCCAAAAGTACAATGGGAGGCAGAGCCTTCAGTTATCAAGCTCCTCTCCTGTGGAACCAGCTGCCAATCTGGATTCGGGAGTCAGACTCGATCTCTGTTTTTAAGAATAGGGCTAAAACCTACCTTTTTGATATAGCCTACAATTAGGGAGGGATCATGTGTTTCTGAACCCTCCCTTAGTTATGCTGCTCATAGGTTTAGTCAGCCGGGGGACCTCCAGTAATACATTGGGCCTCACTCCTTTCCTCACTCTCAATGAAATATTTTTTTTGCTGGTCATTAACATTTGTTTGTTCTCTCCCATAGATTGAGTCCCCATCGTGCTGTTTGCTCTCTACATGTCTGTTCTTTTCTTCTTCTCTATCTCCTCACCCCCCAGCCAGTCGCAGCAGATGACTGCCCCTCCCTGAGCCTGGTTCTGCTGGAGGTTTCTTCCTGTTAAAAGGGAGTTTTTCCTCTCCACCGTCGCCAAGTGCTTGCTCA
The DNA here is from genome assembly GCA_020510985.1 of Pholidichthys leucotaenia. NCBI lineage: Eukaryota > Metazoa > Chordata > Actinopteri > Cichliformes > Pholidichthyidae > Pholidichthys > Pholidichthys leucotaenia. The sequence continues at coordinate 32,459 of CM035844.1, forward strand.
CAAGGGATCGCCTGATTGCTGGGGTCTTTCTGCAACTGTGGGGGTTCCCCCAACAGTTGATAGTGCTATGAGCTGACTGTTGTTGTAAAATGGCGCTATATAAATAAAGTTGGATTGAATTGAATTGTATTGCTTAATGTGTGTTTTTGCCCTGAGCGGCTCATAGTCTTGTCTTGTCTTGTTGTTTTAATAAATTACCATTACTGCAAAACTCACCGGTGGACTCTTGGCATCTTATGGTGATCCGCGAGGGTCACCGCATGACAGTATACTCCTGCCAGACGTCTAAACGGAGACGCCACTCCGAGACATCGTTTTCACCGTGAGTTTTTGCTTTAACTGGATTATTGTTCTTCCCTGTCTGAGTTTCATTTCCTGGGAGAATGCCGTCATCCAGAGGCCGCGGTCGGCGCCTGGGCAAAGAGTTAGCGAGCGCATTGGAGTACGTCGACGGGATGCTCCTCGCCGCTACCTTTGACGTCAACTCCAGCTATATGCGCTGGCACCTGGACTATGCTGAGGTTCTCCTGGACAACCTTCCTCTCCACTACTACGATCACCTGGAGGCGATGACGAGGAGAGATGAACTCGCCATGCAGCGCAAGATACTCCGCGGGCTGGAGGAAGAGGAAAGCAGGAAGCAGAGGAGGAGGCATCCTCGCTCCCCGTGTTGGGTTTCTGTCCCTGACCCGGTCCAGGAGGTCGCGCCATCTGGATGTCGTCGACGATGTCAGCGCCACGGCCAAGAAGAACCTCGGCAGAATCCCCGGCTGGACTCGCTGCTGGCGAAACCCATCAGCGAACCTCTGAGAGCGGCTCCACCTCGTCCTTCCAGGGGGCCCTCTGTCGCCATCCAGCGGGGAGAAGGAGGAATAACATCCCCTACAGCAGAACCATCTTCCCTCTGGGAGAAAGGCAAGTGCAATTTAATTTATTACACCATAATTGTAGCCTGCCTTGTCTGTCTCCTGGGGGCGGAGTTCGGGGTTCACAGCACCCCGAGCTCCCTCCACCTGCTGTAGTGATAATAACTAAACCTGATGCCTCTGTGTCCCCCTCCGGTCGAGCGGTCCGCGACGCCAGGCCAACGTTGTCAGATGAAGAGGGGGCCTGCAGTGCTGGAAAGCCTGGATCTGGCCCTGCAGCCACGTTGTGGACGGAGGAGAAGAGCGGACTACGGCCCAGAGCCTGAGCCGACGATGAAGTATCCCCGGGTCTCCTCGCAGGAGCGGTCCGAGCCAGTGAGTCGAGTGTCCCATGCCCCCACGCCATACGGGTCATCAGCATGGACAGCAGCGCGGGAGGAACCTAAGGCTGCAGATGACACCTTGCCAGCTGTGGAGCCCGACGCAGCTGAGTTTGAGCCTGCTGACGAGAGTCGCCGCCCTGAACCTGGATCGTCGAAGTCCTGGGTGGCAACAGAACCCGAGTGCAGGCAAGTGCTCCTTCTTGTATCTCTGTCCCCTGTTTTGGAGCATTATTGCCTGCCTCTCAAGGAGGCGAGTGAGCCACCTGCTGCGCCCGAGCTCGTCTCGCTGGGTTCTGTTGCTACCGGTGATTCTGATCCCGGTTCACTTCTTGTTTGTGAGCCTCGTTGCAGTGTCGCCGGCATGGAACCAGTCGGAGTCACTGGGTTGGAGGTCCCAAGTTCGGGGGTGGAGATTGTCAGCGGAGCTGCGCCGACCCAGTCGGGGTCCATCATGGAGTGCTGCTGTGACCCAGTCGGGGTCCGAAGTGGGTGCACCAGAGGCCCAATCGGGGTCCACCGCAGGTGTGGTTCTGGCCCAATCGGGGTCCGACGTGGGTGCGCCAGAGGTCCAATCGGGGTCCACCGCAGGGGCGGTTCAGGCCCAATTGGGGTCCGACGTGGGTGCACCAGAGGCCCATTCGGGGTCCACCGCAGGTGCAGTTCTGGCCCAATTGGGGCCCGACGTGGGTGCAGCTGGGACGCAATGGGGGTCCAGCGGAGGTGCAGCACCGGTGTGGTCCACGGACGGGGGAGGAGCTGCAGACCTTTCGCCGTCGGACGGATTACGGGCTCATCCTTGCCTTCTTTCCTCTCCACTGAGTCACCGCCCCTGCGCATCATTGCCGGGGGCCGTGGGGGGTCCTGTTCGCTCGCCCCAAGTCTCCCGAGTTTTGTCCTCGTCAGGGAGGCCACCGCGGGCTGTTTTTTCCCAGGACTGGTGGCTGAGGGACACGGGTCGGCCGCCTGAGGAACTGCTTCGCTGGTTCGGCGCCCCGGGTCAGCCACCCAATGCGTTGTGTTTCATTGGGCGACCTGGTTCGGCTGCCAGAGGAGCGGAATGCTGGGCGCTGGACTGTGGTGAGCCGCCTGGTCATGTTCCGCCTCCCATGACCACCCGCTGGCCGCTGAACGCGGGGAGACCACCTGAACTGTTCCTATGGCACCTGGTCTCCGCCGCTTGGCATAAACTGTCGGGGGGGGGGGGTTAGTGGTAATTTTTCCTTTCCCAGTGATTGTTCTGTATTTTTTTTTCTTGCTATCCTGTGTGCTTTGTGTTATGGTTATGTCTTGCAGTTGCCTTAGTTACCTCCGCCAAGGAGGTAATGTTTTTGCCGGGGTTTGTCTGTTTGTCTCTCTGTCTGTTGGTTAGCAAGATAACTCAAAAAGTTTTGCACGGATTTCGATGAAACTTTCAGGCATTGTTGGAAATGGTACAAGGACGAACTGATTAAATTTTGGTGGTGATCTGGATCACCGTCCAGAAGAAAACTGCCATTACGGAAAATGCTATTTATGTGAATAACTATTGAACCACTAATCCTATCATTGTCAATGTTTTCATGGTCAAGGAATCTGAAAACGTACACACAAACACTGTATGGGGGGAACTGTGGCTGCCATTATGAAAATGTCATTTTCCTGAATAACTACTGAACCACTAATCCTATCATTGTCAATCCAATTGCTAGTCATATGTTTTCGTGGTCAAGGAATCTGAAAACTTACACACAAACACTGTATGGGGGGAACTGTGGTGCTTGGTGGAGGCCTGCGCTCTCCAAGTGCTTTTCTAGTTTGTATTGTGTGTAGTCAGGTATGAGCCAGTAAGTGCTCTGTTTTCTGTATTTGTTTTTTTGAAAACTCTCGTGAGAATTCACACAGGTGGGAAGTCATTTTCTTGTGTAACATGTGGGCCAAGATTTAATTTTCTCGTGCTGTCCTGTTTTCTGTAACTGTTATTTGGGGATCCTTGGCAATTTGTGTTATGTCTTATTGTTGCCTTATTTTCCTCCATGTGCATTTTTTTGATTTGATCTGAGTACAGTGGTACCTCTACTTACGAAATTAATTCGTTCCGGAAGTATTTCCGTAACGTGAAAATTCCGTAAGTAGAGACGCGTTTTACATGTAAATGCCCTAATCCGTTCCAAGCCCCCCAAAATTCGGGCATAAATTTTTTATAAATCATAAAAACGCATCAAAACATGTAACAAATACATGTTACAATTAGATTACTGCACAATAAACATAAAATGAGAGTTGTAATTTAAAAAAAACAAAGAATAAAGTATAAAGTAAAGAATAATAAAAATTATGTTCATTTACCTTTTAACTACTATCGTCGTCGTCGTCACCTTTTGCCTTCTTTGGTTCATGTTCTCTCTCATCAGTGGTTCTTGCCTGACGTTTTGTGAAGAACCGATCCAAGGACGTTTGCTTTTAGGGCTTCCTTTTGTTTTAATACCGTGCCGATCGTAGATGTATTACGGCCATATTCTTTGGCGAGATCAACCAAACACATCCCCTTTTCATACCTTTCTATTATCTCTTTCTTTGTTTGTATGGACAAAAAAACTCTCTTCTTCTTCTTTTCTCCTTTTCCACTTATCTCCATCACTTTCTTGGGGCCCATAGTGAATAAATGTTAATACTGTACTGTACACACACGTAAAACTGCCCGAACACTTCGTGGCCAATGGGATACCAGGAAGATGCTAGGCGATAGCCAATGGCAGAGCAGCTACAGGTATGTTTACGTTCGGTAAACTACGGGAGCTGCGAGGAGCGCGTACTTTTTTGCCTTTCGTACCCTGAAATTTCTTTCGTAACAAGAGGCAATATTTTCCCGTTGAGGCGTCTCGTAACCTGAAAATTCTGTATGTAGAGACGTTCGTAAGGAGAGGTACCACTGTAGTTGGTATTCTTGTCATCATCCTGTATTTTGTTGTTCTTGCCGGGTTTTGATTGTTCCTGGGTTTGGTCTCTGTCACTCTGCACCTACCCCCAGCCACCCACCCTGGGGGGTGGGGGGGGGGCAGGGTGGTCCTTGGGCGTTCTGAGCCCGCCCTTGGAGGGATGGTACTGTTACGACCTGAGCGCTGGGTTCTGTCCGCGCTCGGGCTACGCACAGCTCGCTGCCGGCCTTGACAGCTGTGGGTTGTATTCTGGCCTCACCGGGCTCTTATTGTGAAGGCGCTCGGTGGGGCTTCTGCCTGTCAAGGTTGGTCAGCTGTTTGTCATTACTGCTCGTGTTCGCCTTTATAAAGCGGGCACTAGCGGCAGTTAAATTGCAGGAGTATCGTTAAACTATCCTCGTCAAAGCGTCGTCAGACCTTCAAGTCAGGTTCGTGTCTCGTGTCATGTCATAGTTTAGCTTGTAGTGGCTGGGGTCTTCTTCTTCTTTTAGATTTGATATGCAGTTGGCAACAAGCTTAAAGGTGCATTGCCGCCACCTACCATATATTCTTATGTGAAGCTCTAGGTCTCCAACCTCACTTTAAAAGACACTATATCTGATTTGTAATTATAAATCATCACTCTCCGCTTAATCCTTTTCGGGTCACGGGGGGCTGGAGCCTATCCCAACATCTTTGGGTGAGAGGCAGGCGCTTGGCAACGGCGGAGAGGAAAAACTCCATTTTAACAGGAAGAAACCTCCAGCAGAACCAGGCTCAGGGAGGGGCAGTCATCTGCTGCGACTGGCTGGGGGGTGAGGGGACAGAGAAGATGAAAAGAACAGACATGTAGAGAGCAAACAGCACGATGGGGACTCAATCTATGGGAGAGAACAAACAGATGTTAATGACCAGCAAAAAAAAAAAAAAAAAATTTCATTGAGAGTGAAGAAAGGAATGAAGCCCAGTGCATTATTGGAGGTCTCCCGGATGTCTAAACCTAATAGCAGCATAACTAAGGAAGGGTTCAGAAACACAAGATCCCTCCCTAATTGTAGGCTATATCAAAAAGGAAGATTTTAACCCTATTCTTAAAAACAGAGATCGAGTCTGACTCCTGAATCCAGATTAGCAGCTGGTTCCACGAGAGAGGAGCTTGGTAACTGAAGGCTCTGCCCCCATTGTACTTTGGGAGATTCTTGGTATTACAAGTAATCCAGCATTTTGGGAGCGTAGTGCTCTATTAGGATGATAGGGTAATATAAGATAAGATAAGCCTTTATTAGTCCCACAATGGGGAAATTCCAGGATTGCAACAGCACAGGGATAGCAACACCCAGAGCAACAATCAGAAGGCAAGAGAAAAAAACAAGAGCAGCAAGTATACATATGTACATATAAACATAAGTATATAGACACATGGTGTGGAGCATTATAGCCAGATGGAATAAATATATAGATATACAAGCACACAGTGCGGAGCATTGTAGCTAGATGGAATAAATATGTAAATATATAAACACACACAGTGTGGAACATTGTTGCTAGATAGAGTAAATATATAAATATATATATAAACACACACAGTGCAGAGCATTGTAGCTAGATGGGATAAATATATGAGAATATAAACACAGTGCGGAGCTTTGTAGCTAGATGGAATAAATATGTAGATATTTAAACACAGTGCGGAGCATTGTAGCTAGATGGAATAATATGTAGATATATAAACACAGTGCGGAGCACTTTATCTAGATGGAATAAATATGTAAATATATAAACACACACAGTGCGGAGCATTGTAGCTAGATGGAATGAAACAGCACAACCATCTACTTAGTTATCCTACATGGTATGATTATGTACCCAAACATATTCTCACCCTCCATAGCGACCGGTATTTTCCTAATTGTATACCGTATATCAGGTCTTTTAAATAAAAAAGGGGCCTCATTGTTTATAGCTTTGAAAGTGAGAAGAAAGATTTTAAACTTAATTCTAAACTCTATGGGAAGCCAATGAAGGGAGGCCAGAACTGAAGAGATATGATCTCTCTTTCTAGTACCTGTTAAAACTCTTGCAGCAGCATTTTGGATCAGCTGAAGACTTTTTTAAGATGTTTTAGGACAACCTGATAATAAAGTGTTACAATAATCTAATCTAGAGCTAACAAAAGCGTGGATCAGTTTCTCAGCATCACTCTGAGACAAGATGCTCCTAATCTCGGCAATATTACGAAAATGATAGAAGGCAGTCTTAGAAATGAACTTAATATGTGAATTGAAAAACAGATCTTAACCAAAAATAACTCCAAGGTTCTTCACAGAGCTATTCAGAGAAAGAGTAACTGGATCCAAACTAAAAGTTTGATTTGGAAAGGTATTTCTAAGGTTTTTTGGACCAACAAGAATGACTTCAGTCTTATCTGAATTTAATAGCAGGAAATTACAAGTAATCCAAGCTTTGATTTCCTTAAGACAGGCTTCTAACTTGGCTAATTGATTACAATCATCTGGCTTCATTGACCGGTATAATTGTGTGTCATCTGCATAACAATGAAAATGTATACAGTGCTTTCTAATAATGTTGCCTAAAGGAAGCATATATATACAAAAAAGAGTAGGGCCTAGCACAGATCCCTGTGGAACTCCATGGCTGAGCTTTGAGTTGAAAGAAAACTCAAAGCTGACATGAACAAACTGGAGCCTATCAGATAAATAAGATCTAAACCACTGCAACGAAGTTCCATTAAGTCCAACATAGTGTTCTAATCTATCAAGTAGAATATTATGATCAATTGTATCAAAAGTTGCACTACATGTCTAAAAGGACAAGTACAGAAACAAGTCCATTATCAGATGCGATCAGGAGGTCATTAGTGACCTCCACTAAGGCTGTTTCAGTACTATGATGGATTCTAAACCCAGATTGAAACTCTTCAAATAAACCATTTCCCTGCAAGTTGTCAAATAATTGCATAGCAACAACTCTTTCTAAGATTTTTGAAATGAAAGGGAGATTAGAGATTGGTCTATAGTTTTTTTTTTCCACAATATTTTTTATTGAACCTTTTTTTTTTACAAACATAACACAAACAAAAAAAAATGTATTAAACACACCAACGACCACTAACAAAGGCAAGTCTTCAACAATGCTCCTCTGTCTAGTCTAGGCAATCCATTACATAAGTATACATATTATACATTCACCAGTTTGGAATTTACAAGGTCCACACACATCATTCACCTTCTTCTTCAAAAGTTATGTTTAAATTCTTTACATAATCAATGAAAGGTCTCCAAATATTCTCAAACACATTTTCCTTTGTATGTATGTTATTCTTTCTAGTTGAAGGTTTGTTAACATCTGTCTTAACCATTGAGTCACATCTGGTCTATGAGTCTTTTTCCACAGTAGTGCAATACATTTTTTGGCATTAAGCAAACTGAGGTCTATGAATACTCTTTCACTCTTATTAAAGTTATGCTTTTCTGGATAGAGACCCAACAAAAACAATTTAGGATTCAATATGAATTGTTTTGAAATTATTTTTTCAATTGTTACCCTCACCTCTTCCCAAAACATTCTAATTTTACTACATTCCCATAAACAATGAAATAGGGTTCCTTTACTTTCCATACATTTTGTGCATGTATCTGGTATGTTTTTGTTATATTTATTTAACTCCACCGGTGTAACATACATCCACATTAACCATTTAAAATGTATCAATTTAAGACGTACATTTATTGATTTGGTTTGAGCTTCTGCACAAGACAATTCAGAATCAGAATCAGAATCAGATTTATTGCCATTGTTCATGTAATACACAAACTAGGAATTTTTCTCGGTGCCATGCTGCAACATTAAAAACATGATGAGAAAAAGGGATAAACTAAAAAACTAAAGGACTAGAAACGTGCAATAAGTGTAGAAAAATAAGTAATAATAAGTAATAATAATAATAATACTAGTAATAATGAGTAGTACTAGTCAAGGCAGTTTTAAAAAAAATTAGCAAGTAGCAGATAATGTGAAGTACCACATAGTGCAGTCGATAATGCAACAGAAAAACAGTGATGAATGACGTGAGTCTGGTTGAGCTGCTGTACATAGTGCACGAGAGTTAAAGTCACTTAATGTTCAGCAGTCTGATGGCAGAGGGGAAAAAGCTGTTCATGTGCCGGGAGGTTTTAGTCCGAATGGACCGAAGCCTTCTACCTGAGGGGAGGGGGGCAAACAGTACGTGACCAGGATGTGAAGGATCGGCTATGATCCGGCCAGCACGCCTCCGGGTCCTGGAGATGTACAGGTCCTGGAGAGATGGGAGCTTGCAGCCTATCATCTTCTCAGCAGTGCGCACGACGCGCTGCAGCCTTAGTCTGTCAATTCCCACTGTTCCTCTGAAATTTCAGTTTGCAGGTCTTCTTTCCAATAATTCAGTCTTTTCTGTGAGTTTTCACTTGAGGATAGTGTCAATGAGTTATAAAACTCTGAAATAATACCCTTTCTCTTAATATCTTTAGTCAAAATTTTTTCCAAGGATGAATAAGTAGGTCGGGTGAGAGCATTATTTTGATTTGATCGAATAAAGTTCCTAAGCTGAAGATATTTTAAAAAATGTGTTCTATTAAGATTACATTTGATCCTCAGTTCTTCAAAAGACATTATGTTATCTTAACATGACAAATATAAGTCTTGAATCTTTTGAATCCCTTTTAAATTCCATACTTTAAATACAGCATCCACTCTCCCTGGTTTAAAATATTGATTACCCCATATTGGGATAAATTGTGACAATAAGTGTGGTTCTTTTAAATATTTTTTGGTTTCACGCCATATTTTGATCATATGCTTCACAATTGCTGCACGGTGGCGCAGTGGTTAGCACTGCGGCAGCACAGTTTACCCTTGGCCGGGGGATTGTGGGGATCGTGGGATCGTGGGTTCAATCCCAGCCCCTGACCAACAGTGATCTGTGTGGAGTTTGCATGTTCTCCCCGTGTTGCGTGGGTTTACTCCGGGATTTCCCCGGTTTCCTCCCACATGCCAAAAACATGCATGTTAGGTTAATTGGCTGTTCAAAATTGTCCCTAGATCTTTGTTTCCTATAGGCCCTTAGAATAGAGGGTTAGTATTAATGAAAGCGCTTTGAGTGGTCTTTGTGACTAGAAAAGCGCTATATAAGTGCAGGTTAGTTAATTGGATTTTTAACTTGTTTCTGTAATTTTTTAGCCGAGTCTGAGTATATGAATAAGGGAAGAGGTAAAGGTAAATTGCATGATTCCATTTCAGTCCAGTGAGGGAGATCATTTGATGAAAAATAATATGTCATAGACCTCACTTATGCTGACCAGTAATACAACATAAAGTTTGGACATTTCAGACCTCCATGATCAAATGGTAAATATAGTAAGGACAGACGTAATCTAGCCTTCCTATTGTTCCATATAAATTCCACTAACTTTTTTTTTAATTCTTGAGAATAGATCTGAAGGTGGTGGTAAAGGAATGTATTGAAATAAATAAAGTATACAGTGATCCCTCGCTACTTTGCGCTTCACCTTTCGTGCCCTCAGTGCATCGCGGATTTTTCAAAAATATTCATCAAAAATTCAAAATTGAGAAATAATGGGCAGGCGCTAGCAGAAGGCAGGGAGACTACATTAGACCATCAGGTATCAACACGGAGAGCCCGCACAACTCAAAATCCACCTCTCTGTTCGCTGTTCTCGTGTTGGCTCGGCTCGGAAATCTCGCAAGCTGATTGGCCGAGACGTTTCCCCCCGCAAGCTGATTGGCCGAGACGTTTCACCCCGCAAGCTGATTGGCCGAGACGTTTCACCCACCTTCTCTCCCTGCGGAGCGCCCATGCAGCGAAGGAAGACCGCATTCATTGCTCTTTATCGCTCGTGTTGCTTAGTCTCGCCGCGTGGAACTTTTTGCTGTTCTCTTGTGCCATTTTGAGCGAAATAGTCTTCCCGTCGAGCCACTACGCCACCTCCTGCAGCTTCTCCAGCTGCCCTCGACGATCCTGTGCCTCTAGCACCTGATGATGAGGCGTCACCTGAGGAGCAGTAAAGCTCTCATTAACCTGTGCAGTAAATCATCTTCATCTTGAGTTACGTATCTTGTTATAAGAATAAAAGAGTTCTAAAAACATATTTATGTACACTTTATTTACATCTACGTATGTATGTACACTTACACACACACACACACTTATCATATGAGAGAGAGAGTGAGAGAATGAATGTATTATTTATGGGTGACGTCAATAGGGGTGATGCTACTTCGCGGTTTTTCACTTTTCGCGGTCGGTTCTGGAACCCATTAACCGCGATAAGTGAGGGATCACTGTATTGGGTAAGATATTACTTTTAAGTATATTAATTCTCCCGATCATCGACATTGGTAGTGACATCCATCTCTGAAGTAACTCATTAATGTCTGTCATTAAGGCTTCATAGTTGGCACTGGTGACTGATTCTAGCTTAGGCACAATTTGAATTCCTAAATATTTAAACTGATTTACAACATTGAATTGATTTACCTCAGGAGCTGGGTGATTTCTCTGGGTCTCATTTAGCATTAATATTGAAGATTTAGTTTTATTTATTTTATATCCTGATATTTCCCCAAAATTCTTTATTAAATTTAACAAGGTCGGAATTGATTTTTTAAGATTCGACATAAACAAAATTATGTCATCGGCATGCAGGGAGATTGTATGTTCTGTTGGTCCTACTTTAATTCCATATATTTGTGGATGTAAACGTACTGCCATCGCTAAAGGTTCAATTGCCATAGTAAACAGTAAAGGTGAAAGTGAACAGCCTTGTTGACATCCTCTTGTAACGTAAATTGTATAATAAAATATTTGTCATAAGGTACAGGAATTATTTATTTTATTTAATAGTGGGTGTGAAAGGGGGTGGAGTTAAACAATCACTTCTACACCCGCTAAATTAAATAAAAGCACTCGTAAAAGGGGCACCAGTCACAATGGACAACTGTAAAAGTCACAAATGGACAACTGTAGGGGGAACCCCCACAGTTGCAGAAAGACCCCAGCAATCAGGCGATCCCCTGTGAGCAAGCACTTGGCGACGGTGGAGAGGAAAAACTCCCTTTTAACAGGAAGAAACCTCCAGCAGAACCAGGCTCAGGGAGGGGCAGTCATCTGCTGTGACTGGCTGGGGGGTGAGGGGATAGAGAAGAAGAAAAGAACAGACATGTGGAGAGCAAACAGCACGATGGGGACTCAATCTATGGGAGAGAACAAACAAATGTTAATGACCAGCAAAAAAAATATTTCATTGAGAGTGAGGAAAGGATTGAGGCCCAGTGTATTACTGGAGGTCCCCCGGCTGACTAAACCTATTAGCAGCATAACTAAGGGAGGGTTCAGAAACACATGATCCCTCCCTAATTGTAGGCTATATCAAAAAGGTAGGTTTTAGCCCTATTCTTAAAAACAGAGATCGAGTCTGACTCCCGAATCCAGATTGGCAGCTGATTCCACAGGAGAGGAGCTTGATAACTGAAGGCTCTGCCTCCCATTGTACTTTTGGAGATTCTAGGTATTACAAGTAATCCTGCATTTTGGGAGCGTAGTGCTCTGTTAGGACAATACGGTAGTATCAGATCTTTTAAATAAAAAGGAGCCTGATTTTTTAGAGCTTTGTAAGTAAGAAGAAGGATTTTAAACTTAATTCTAAAGTCTATGGGAAGCCAATGAAGGGAGGCCAGAACCGGAGAGATATGATCTCTCTTTCTAGTACCTGTTAAAACTCTTGCTGCAGCATTTTGGATCAGCTGAAGACTTTTTAAAGATGTTTTAGGACAGCCTGATAATAAAGAATTACAATAATCTAATCTCGAGCTAACAAAAGCGTGGATCAGTTTCTCAGCATCACTCTGAGACAAGATGCTCCTAATCTTGGCAATATTACGCAAATGATAGAAGGCAGTCTTAGAAACAAATTTAATATGTGAATTGAAGGAAAAATCCTGATCAAAAATAACTCCAAGGTTCCTCACAGAGCTATTAAGAGAAAGAGTAACCGCATCCAAACTGAAAGTTTGATTTGGAAAGGAATTTCTAAGGTTTTTTGGACCAACAAGAATGACTTCAGTCTTATCTGAATTTAATAGCAGGAAATTACAAGTCATCCAAGTTTTGATTTCCTTAAGACAGGCTTCTAACTTGGCTAATTGATTACTATCATCTGGCAGGAAATTACAAGTCATCCAAGTTTTGATTTCCTTAAGACAGGCTTCTAACTTGGCTAATTGATTACTATCATCTGGCTTCATTGACAGGTATAATTGTGTGTCATCAGCATAACAATGAAAATGTATACAGTGCTTTCTAATAATGTTGCCTAACGGAAGCATATATAAACTAAAAAGAGTAGGGCCTAGCACAGATCCCTGTGGAACTCCATGACTGAGCTTTGAGTTGAAAGAAAACTCATTATTTACATGAACAAACTGGAACCTATCAGATAAATAAGATCTAAACCACTGCAACCAAGTTCCATTAAGTCCAACATAGTGTTCTAATCTATCAAGTAGAATATTATGATTGATAGTATCAAAAGCTGCACTAAGGTCTAAAAGGACAAGTACAGAAACTAGTCTATTATCAGATGCAATGAGGAGGTCGTTAGTGACCTTCACTAAGGCTGTTTCAGTACTATGATGGATTCTAAACCCAGACTGAAACTCTTCAAGTAAACCATTTCCCTGAAGGTGGTCAAATAATTGCGTAGCAACAACTCTTTCTAAGATTTTTGAAATGAAAGGGAGATTAGAGATTGGTCTATAGTTAGCTAAAGCTCCTGGATCTAGTGTTGGCTTTTTGAGTAAGGGTTTAATTACAGCCGTTTTAAAAGCCTGCGGTACATGGCCTAAAGTTAATGAAGAATTGATTATATGAAGAATAAGGCTACCAATGACATAACGTTCGGCTCAGGAGATGCACACACACAGGCTCAGAGTAGTTCAAACTGTTTATTAACAACAGGGATGTATGGGTGTGTGTCTGTGGAATGTTAATGTGTTGGTGGTGGCGTCTGCTTCGGGCACAGAGGCAGGAGACCGTTCAGCCGGCAACCCTATGGGAAAGAACAGACACAGGGTGACGGGCACACACCAACACAGGAGGAGAATAGGCGAGGGAGAGAAGCTTACTTGTATGGAACTAATGACTGGCACTTCAAGGACGGGACCCCGGGAGACCGTCACCTGCAGGACTTGGTGCAGCAGCGAGGAGGGACGAGGGACGGAGTTGTCCGCCGCCGAGGAATCCACCTGTGCACAGGGGAGCAGACTGGAAAAGGTGAGGTAAGTGATCTTCTTACCGCTTAGCGTGGTGCTGAAGAAAGAGTAATTGCTTCTCATGGAAGGGAGATGAAGTCTAACGGCTTCAGGCCGAAGCTCAGGGCGAGGCGGCTTATATTCCCCGCCGCTGATGGTTGACAGGTGTGCGAGCAGGTGGCGCTGCTGATGAGCGGCGCGGCGTGACAACCAATAAGTGGGAAGACTTCTTTAAATAACCTGGTAGGAATAGGGTCTAAAAGACAAGTTGAAGGTTTGGATGATGAAACTATTTTGTCTAACTCACAAAGGTCGATTGGAGTAAACTCATCAAGACAGACATCAATAGAAGGAGTTGTAGTAAGATAAGATAAGATATGCCTTTATTAGTCCCATAATGGGGAAATTCCAGGATTGCAAAAGCACAGGGATAGCAACACTCAGAACAACAATCAGAAGGCAAGAAAAAACAAGAACATCTACTAAACATATGTACATATTACTATAAATATATAAGATAAGATAAGATAAGATAAGCCTTTATTAGTCCCACAACGGGGAAATTCCAGGATTGCAACAGCACAGGGATAGCAACACTCAGCAACAATCAGAAGGCAAGAAAAAAACAAGCAAGCAAGAGCAGCTAATATACATATGTACGTATTACTATAAAATATATATATATACACACACACACAGACACACAGTGCAGAGCATTGTAGCTGGATGGAATAAATATATGAATATATGAACACACAGTGCAGAGCATTGTAGCTAGATGGAATAAATATGTAAATATATAAACACCCACAGTACGGAGCATTGCAGCTAGGTGGAATAAATATGCAAGTATATAAACACACACAGTGCGGAGCAATGTAGCTAGATGGAATAATATGTAGATATATAAATATATAAACACACCCAGTGCTGAGCATTGTAGCTAGATGGAATAAATATGTAAATATATAAACACACACAGTGCAGAGCATTGTTGCTCGATGGAATGAAACAGCATAACCGTCTACTTAGTTATCCTACATGGTATGATTATGTGCCCATACATATTCTCACCCTCCATAGCGACCGGTATGTTCCTAGTTGTATGCCGGAGGGGACCATTGTGTAAGTCTATTGCATCTTTTGCATTCAAAAAACTATTAGTTTGTTACGTCTTTTTGCTATCTCTGCGAGCAGCCCTGCTTAGGTTGTACAGTCTGACAGCCGTTGGTAGGAAGGACCTACGAAACCTCTCGGTTGTGCACCTGGGATGATGTAGTCTGCTGCTAAATGAGCTCCTCAGTGCATTCAGTATGTCCTGCATAGGGTGGAACTCGGACTCCAGCAGAGATGACAGTTTAGCCACCGTCCTTCTCTCTCCTATCTCCTCCATCGGATCAAGGCGCTGCCCCAGGACAGAGCTAGCTTTCTTAATCAGTTTGTTCAGTCTCTTCCTATCGGCTGCAGTAATGCCACTGCCCCAGCAGACCACTCCAAAAGTGATGGCTGATGCCACCACCGTGTCATAGAATGACTTCAGCAGCGCCCCTTGTACACCAAAAGACCTGAGTCTCCTCAGCAGGAACAGCCTGCGCTGTCCCTTCTTGTAGAGTGCATCAGTATTGTGTGACCAGTCTAGTTTATTGTTCAGATGAATACCCAGGTACTTATAGGATGTCACCATCTCGATGTCTGTTCCCTGTATATTTACTGGTACTGTGAGGGGCTGCCCATGCCTGCAGCAGTCCACCACCAGCTCCTTAGTTTTCCTCGCGTTGATCTGGAGGCAGTTCCGATGGCACCAGTCCACGAAGTCCTGGATAAGCCCTCTGTACTCAGCTTCATCTCCATTGGAGATGAGGCCAACGATCGCAGAGTCATCAGAGAACTTCTGTAGATGGCAGTGTGTTGTGTTGTGTGAGAAGTCCGCAGTATAAAGAGTGAACAGGAAGGGAGCCAGCACCGTTCCCTGGGGGGCCCCCGTGCTACTGATGATCGTGTCGGACACACAGTCCCGGGTTCTCACAAACTGAGGCCGGTTCGTGAGGTAGTCCAGGATCCATGATGACAGGTGCTGGTCCACCCCTGCGCGCAGCAGCTTGTCCTTCAGGATCATCGGTTGGATGGTGTTGAAAGCACTGGAGAAGTCAAAGAACATGATCCTCACCATATTCCCGGGCTTCTCCAGGTGGGACAGAGAACGGTGAAGGAGGAAGATCACCGCATCCTCCACCCCAATGCCATGGTGGTAGGCGAACTGGAGTGGATCCATCGCTGGTTCCACCAGGGGGCGGAGGTGAGCAAGGAGCAGTCTCTCCAGGGTCTTCATCAAGTGGGACGTCAAGGCCACCGGTCTGTAGCTGTTCAGGTCTTTGGGGTGGGAAGTTTTTGGTACAGGTACCACACAAGATGTTTTCCACAGCTGTGGTACCCTCCCCAGTTTCAGGCTCATGTTGAAGATATACGTCACAATCCCAAACAGCTGGTCTGCACAGGACTTGAGGAGCTTTGCGCTGATGCCGTCCGGTCCCGGCGCCTTCCTCGCCTTGATCTTCCTCAGCTCCGTCCTCACCTGGGTCCTGGTCAGGGTCAGGATGGGGGGCTGTGTGTTGGGAGTGGGGGGGTGTTGGTGGAGTGGGGAGTGGGCAGCTGGACTTGATTTCTTTAGAGGCAGCAGTGGTTGTTGTGCAGTCAGGGGGGAGGGCGGTTGGTCAAATCTATTGAAAAACAGATTCAGGTTGTTCGCCCACTCCCTGCCCCCTGTGGCCTGGGGGGAGGTATTCTGGAGCCCCGAGATGGTTTTGAGGTTTCTCCAGACCCCGCTGATGTCGCTCTGTTGCAGCTTGTCCTCCATCTTCTTCCTGAAGCTGTCCTTGCCTTCTCTGATCTTTCTCCTCAGCTCCCTCTGTACGGACTTCAGCATCTCCCTGTTCCCTGACCTGAAGATCCTCTTCTTCTCTCTCAGAAGTGTTTTTATCTCAGGGTTGATCCAGGGTTTGTTGTTTGAGTGACGCCGTATGGTCTTGGTGGGAACGGATTTGTCCACACAGAAGCTGAGGTAGCCCGTGAAGGTGTGAATGAGGCCATCGATGTCCTCACCATGTGGATCGCAGAGCTGCTTCCAGGCGGTGGCTTCAAAACAGCCCTTTAGGGTGTCCATTGTCTCCTCAGACCATAACTCCACAGTGTGCATGGCCGGAGGTTGTCTGTGCACTAGGGGTTTGTACACCGGCCGGAGATGAACCAAGTTGTGATCCGATCTCCCGAGTGGGGGGAGTTGTGATGAGGTGTACGCCTCCTTAGTGTTTGCGTAGAATAAATCCAGTGTTTTATTGTCTCTAGTGTGGCATGTGACATACTGGGTGAACGTGAGTAGAATGGGAGACAGTGAAACATGGTTGAAATCGCCTGAGATGAGGAGAAGAGCATCTGGGTGTTCTGTCTGCAGCCTGCTGGTTACTGAATGGATGACGTCACGTGCTGTCCCAGCGTTCACCGTCGGATTTGCATAAACAACAATGCAGATCACGTATGAGTGTTCTCTCGGGAGATATGTAGGCCTCATGCTAACAGCTAGCAACTCAATGTCTTTGCTGCAGTGTCGTTGTTTAACAGTGATATGTCCCGGTCTGCACCAGTTGTTGTTAACATACATTATCACTCCACCGCCCCTAGCCTTGCCACTGTCTGGTGTTCGGTCAGCTCGTATCATGTGAAAACCCTCCAGCTCAATGTTAGCATCTGCTGCTAGTTCAGTTAGCCACGTCTCAGTAAACAAAAGGAGAGAGCACTCCCGGTATGTGCTATCATAACGGGAGATAGCCGCTAGCTCATCTAACTTTCCCAGTATCGACCGTACATTTCCCATGACAACAGATGGAAGGGAGGGTCTGTACCTTATATTTTTTGTCCTCCGCCTTACTCCAGCCCGGCAGCCGCGGCGTTTTCGCCTCAGTTCTCTCGGTATGTCGAGTTTTTCCAATGGGACCGGGTGGCGGTTGAATGCTAGCAGCTGTTCTCTGCTGTATCGTATCCTGCTATAAACAGTGGCTCCGTCCACCGGCTCAGGAGACATTTAGGACGATCTGTGTGTCCATGATATAAGTGGGGTGAAAAAAAAAGACGGATCAAAAGAGAGAGGAAGGGAAAAAGACTCGGAATCGAGCCGCTGTTGCAAAAGGCAGCCTACTCGTGTGGCGCCGAGAGAAAAAAAAAATAAAAAAAAATATATATATATATATATATATATATATATATTTATATATATATAAAAATATATATCTATAGACACACAGTGCTGATCATTATGGTTGGTGAATGTGCAGCAGAAAGTCTAAGCTCTCTCTCTGCGGATGTGGCGGGCCAGCTGGAAGTCTTTGGGCATGATGGTGACCCTCTTAGCAGAGAACAGACCCACCAGGTAGGCCTCGCTGGCCTCCTGCAGAGCCATGAAGGCGAAGTTCAGGAAGCGCAGGTTGGTCTTGAAGTCCTGAGCGATCTCCCTCACCAGGCGCTGGATGGGCAGCTTACGGATGAGCAGTTCCGTGGATTTCTGGTAGCGACGGATCTCTCTCAGAGCCACGGGCCTGTGACGGTGAGGCTTCTTCACTCCATCGGTGGCCGGAGCGCTTTTCCGAGCAGCCTTGGTGGCTAGCTGCTTCCTGGGGAGCTTTTTCCTCCAGTAGGTTTTATGGGCAGTCTGCTTGGTTCTTGCCATCGCTCTTTATTATTCTGTATTATATTTCTTGCACGCCGCCTAAACTCCAGCCCAGCACCTGCGTCGTTTTCGCTACAGCTCCCGGTATGTCGAGTTTCCCATTAGCACCGGGCGGCGGCCGAGTGCTAGCTAACACTAGCTCCTCCCTGCTGTAACGTCTCCCGCTGTAAACAGTGGCTCCGTCCACCGACTCGGGAGACCCCTGGGGCGATCTGTGTGTCCGTGATATATATATAGAGTGAAAGGTGTAGAAAGAAGAAGGAAGATAAAAAAAAGGCTATTGCAACGGGCAGCTGACTTGTGTGGCGCCGCCGGTCCGGCGGAACCGGAACCGCAGTAGTTACGGTATTTAAGTTAACTGTGGGAAGAATCTGATTGATTTTATCTCTGATGGATGAAATTTTATTATTGAAAAAGTTCATAAAGTCCTGACTAGTAAGCTCTAAAGGAATGCTAGGATTGACAGAGTCCTGACTCTTTGTCAACCTGGCTACAGTGCTGAAAAGAAACCTGGGATTATTCTTGTTCTCTTCTATTAATGCAGAATAATAACTCGTTCTAGCTTTTCTAAGAGATTTTTTATAAATTAAAAGATGATTTCTCCAAGCTAAATAGATTTCATCTAAATTAGTAGAGCGCCATTTTCTTTCTAATTGACGAGTCTTCTGTTTTAAGCTACGAGTTTCTGTGTTGAACCAAGGAGTTAGAAATCTCTGATTAGACTTTTTCTTTTTTAAGGGGGCCACCAAGTCTAGAGTCTGATGCAGAGAAGCTGAAACACTATTGTAATATAAATGTGTTTTTAATGTGTGCCCTGATTTGTTTCTCAGTTGTTTTTAATATGTTTTGACGGTCCAGTTCAGTTCTCTTCCCATGATGGATTTATCTTAAGGTACATAATGACCTGGGCAGTATAACCTGTTCTTAGAAACTGATACTCCTCAGCACAGCAAGTTTCTCACTCCTTGAATCACTGTGGCATGTTTATAAAACAAGGCTTAACCTTTATTTCTCACATATGTGTGTGTGCAATGAGATAGAACAGATGTTATATGTTTTGAGAGTCTGGCTGCAATCGCCTGGGAGCGGGGACTAGCCCCCCCGCTCTCTACGCGATTCCATGGGGGGGGGAAGTTGCCTGGCAACGAAGAGTGGCTCCTTCGTTGTGTACGTAACTCTACCCTTTAAAAAGCAGAGGTGTTTTGCCAAACAGTAGAGTCTGCTGTGGATTTCGCGCGAATTGCCAAGCTGATTGATGCACGCGCCTGCCAAAAGACTGCCAAAGGCTCTCCGGTCTTCTGTATTATTGGTAAGGGCTGATGAAATGACATGAAGTGCATTGATCTTTTGTATATGAAGATATGGTCTGTGGGGAATAAGGGAATACAGCTTATTCTAGCAGTCTGTCTAATGTGAATGCATTGATCTTTTGTGTGTTCTGTGAGGAATAAAAGACACATTTTATTATAGCAGTTTTTGTCTCAGTGTGAATTCTTTCCTGTGCGCCGACTCCTCACGAACCTGTCTAAATATTTTTCATAAAACATTTTGGCGTCACAAACAGGATAACAAGAAAATAACAGAGGTTAAAGAGGAGCTGTGCATAGGAAAGTCATGTTTAAGAGAAGAAATAAGCAGAGTGAAGCTGCTGGGGGCTCTCCCAGCGATTGTGATTGTGCTGTTATCCCAGGCTGGGATGGCTTATGGGAACAAATTGGTGTATGTTTGACGAGCGGGGGCGGACGCTCGGAATCATGGGTAGATTTGATAGGCGACGGGTCGCCTTCGGTAGTGTTTAGGTGTCTTTGGGGAATTGAAGTTGCCCCGAAGGCACCACTGAGTGGAATTCAGCGGCGGATGTGGTGTTGCGCTGCAGCATGGCGCCGATGTTTTGATAAAGAACAGGAGCAGGATAAACAAATAGCTGATTTAGTTCAGCAATTAGAAGGATGGCAGAAAAAAGAGGAGGATTTGACAGAGCAAATCCTAAAATTGCAACAAAAATTGGAAAAGGAGAAACTCCGCTCATCTCGGTTGACAGTGATGGCAGAGCAGGGTGTAGCGCGGGTTGCACAGTTAAACAGGGAGAGAAAGAAAAAGAGACCCCATGCTACCTCCGCTGTTAAAGTGCGGTCGTATGTAGCTGGGATGGTGGACGGAGATGAGGATTGGGATCCCGATGAGTGGGATGAGTGGTGTGGGGAAGAGGAGACTCCTCCACCAGTTTCTCCACTGTACCCCAAGTTACCGGGGAGTTATCAGGCTGCCCCTGTCCGGAGACGGCGGGAAGAGCAGCGGATTATCCCGCCTGTCCGAGAGGCAGTGGTGGATGATGATGGGCGGCAATTATATGATGATCAGGGACAGGGGTTATATAACCTTGTGCCTCAGAACCAGCCGGACCCTGTGGCGGTGACCATTCTTGAAGATTACACTGCTGAGGAGGTGGCTAATTTGACAGCCCGGCATCGTCAACGGGATAATGAACCGTTGGACCTGTGGGTCGCTAGGTTGCTGGAGGAGGGGGCAGCACAGACTGTAGTGGATGCACAGGATGCAATGCGGTTCTCAGGATTATCCAAAATGTCTAGGGTAAATTCAGCGTATCGGGCACAGGCTGGGGTTGATCCAGGGGGGAAGAGCATATTTGATTTATATGCTGAGGCGGTACGCCTCCCACTTGAGGTGTTTCAGGCACGTCCGACTGGGAGGAGACCCCGGGGCAGACCCAGGACTCGGTGGAGAGACTATGTCTCCCAGCTAGTCTGGGAACGCCTTGGTATCCCCTCTGAAGAGCTGGAGCAGGTGGCTGGGGAGAGGGAAGTCTGGGCTTCTCTGCTTGAACTGCTGCCTCCGCGACCCGGACCTCCGGAAAAGCGGTAGAAGATGGATGGATGGATGGATGGATGCTGAGGCGGTAACCCATGTTTACCGTCAACCCACTGATTGGCCTGTGTTGGATAAACAATGGAATACTTTAAAGGAAGGAATACAGCGGCTGACTCAGTTGTGTATGAGAGATGCACTCTTTCTTGGTGCCGCTAATGATTATACTGATCTGCCTATTCCTAAGACCGTTAGGGATATGGTAATAAGGACAGCTCCACCCCAATATAAAGCATTGGTGCTATCCCTGTTTTTGGGTGACACTCAGCGGTCTATGTCAGAAACTAAATCACTAATGGCGGAGCTAGGGAGTTTGGGTGACTGGGGGACCCAGGCGGCTAAGCCTCAGGTGCCCCCACGGGCCCCCAGAAGAGATCCGCCCCTGGATTCCAAGGGATCCAGTGGGCCCTCTAGGAAAGATTTATGGAATGCGCTGATTGCAGCTGGGGTGCCTGCTAATACTATTGATGGTCAACCCACCGGTGTCCTAAGGGACATGTGTGCTAAAAAAGGGTTAAAGGTGAGGGCTGGACGGGTTGATGAATTGTCATCGCTGTTGTCAGCTCTCAAGGATCATGTATTAGGAGCGACGGTTTTGCCTAGCGCTCCTCCAGCAGAGGATTCGGCTGACTCAGAATCCCAAGAAGAGGGGGAGGAAGTGCATGTGAGGGCGGTGCAAAAGGGGCAAGGAAGGAAAAAGAAGGGGAAAAACAAGCATAAACATCGTGATCTCCTCCTGGATTTCTAGGATGGAGGCCGAGCCCCACAGATTGGTAATTTGAATTGGTCAATGACAGACATACGGCCCCATGTAAAGGTAGAAATTTATTGGAAAAAGTCTGTCCAAAATGTGGTGGCTTTAGTAGACACAGGGGCGGAGGCCACTTTGATTCATGGAAATCCAGCTAAATTTGTTGGTCCTACAGTTTCTCTCACAGGCTTGGGAGGAAATGTTGTGATTGGAAAAAGTGTGCAGCTCCCATTAAAAGTTGGGAGTATGCCTGTAAAATGCTACCCTGTAATTATCACACCTGTTAAAGAGTGGATAATTGGCATGGATATTTTGGCAGGTTTAACCCTGCATTTGAAACAAGGACGGTTTGAATTTGGAGTAACCTCTCCACCGATAGTGAACTGCAAAGCAGTCACTGTGGGGAAGGTACATATGGAGCCTTTTCCTATTCCATTGGCAAATAAGGTGGTGAGCATGAAGCAGTATCGAATCCCTGGTGGACATGATGAGATTACTGCTACCATTAAAGACTATGTAGAAGCTGGGGTGTTGAGAACATGTACTACCGCGTGGAACAACCCCATTTGGCCAGTTCGAAAATCTGATGGCTCCTGGCGGATGACGGTTGATTACCGTGAGCTAAACAAACATACTCCTCCATTGGCAGCGGCAGTGCCTGATTCTCCTACCATAATTGACCGGGTGCAGCATCATCCGGGAATATGGTATGGGGTGATTGATCTGGCTAACGCCTTCTTTACGATTCCGATCCCAGAAGATAGGCAGGAGCAGTTTGCATTTACTTGGGAGGGATGACAGTATACGTTTACTAGACTCCCACAGGGCTATCTCCATAGTCCTACCATCTGTCACCGGACGGTGGCAGAGAATCTGGACGGGCTAACAACACCCCCTGGGATATTAATATCCCATTATATTGATGACATCATGGTACAAGGGACCTCTGAAAAAGAAGTCCAGCAGGTACTGGATCGGCTGATCCAGCACATGAAAAGTCACGGTTGGGAGATTAATCCAGCAAAGGTGCAGGGCCCCTCCCAGAGGGTGAAATTTCTGGGAATCTGCTGGAATAAGGGAGAAAGGGAAATCACAGACAAAGCCCGAGAAAAGATAATGGCTTTTGCCACCCCGCACACCAAAAAGGATGTGCAGCGGTTTATTGGGTTGTTTGGATATTGGAGGAGTCACATTCCTCATTTAGGGCAAATTTTGCAGCCTTTATATCAAGTGACAAGGAAAAAAGAGCAGTTTGAATAGACAGAAAAACAGCAAGTGGCTTTTGACATGGCCAAAGAGGCCATACAGCAAGCTCTATCATTAGGAAAAATGCAATCTGGTCCGGTTGAGTTGCAGGTGTCGGCCCGGAATGATTATGCAAATTGGAGCTTATGGCAAAAACAAGGCAAACAACGGAAACCTTTAGGTTTCTGGTCAAGGAAGCTGCTGAGTGCAGGAATTCGTTACACGCCCTTTGAAAAACAATTATTGGCGTGTTATTGGAGTTTGGTGGAAACAGAGGCATTAACTGCAGGGCATGAGGTGCTCATGAGGCCATTGATACCTATTCTGACGTGGGTAATGAGTGACCCCACCACACATCGGATAGGTACCGCCCAGGAGAGTAGTATCATTAAGTGGAAATGGTACGTGTCTGAAAGAGTGAAATCTGGACAAAAAGGAGTTTCGGTCTTGCATGAACAAGTTGCTGATGTCCCAGAGGCAGATGAGTCTTGTTTTGAAGTTGAACAGCTGCAAGAATCTCCTGTGTTAACAGGGCCCCGCTATGACGAACTCACAGACGAGCAAAAGAGCAGGGCGTGGTTTGTGGATGGCTCTTCTCAGTGGGTAGCGGGAAAACGAAGGTGGAAAGCCGGGGCTTTCAACCCTCATCTGGGGCAAATTTTGGAAGAAATGGGTGAGGGAAAAAGCAGCCAATGGGCCGAGTTGAAGGCCGTGCACATGGTGATACAACATGTGGGTGTGTCAGGAGCGTATATCTACTCTGACTCCTGGTCAGTGGTTAATGGGTTAACCACATGGATGCCTACATGGCAGTCCAATCAGTGGCGGATTCAAAAGAAAGAGGTGTGGGGTAAAGAGTTGTGGGAGGAAATCTGGCAAAAGGTCCAAGGGGTCACTATCCATGTCACCCATGTTGATGCCCATACTCAAAATATGGACTCAGAAGCCCTCCACAACCGTTATATTGATGGAGTGGTCAGAGCAATGTCAGTGGAAAGGCAATCCACTGCGGATTTGGCCCGGTGGGCCCATGAAAAGAGTGGACATTGGGGAATTCAAGCTACTACCCAATGGGCCAGGGATAGAGGCATTGATTTGAAAACTGATGATGTAAAGACAGCCGTTGAACAGTGTGAGGTCTGTCAGCATCATAGAAGAGGTGTCCCACAACATCTCACTGGACATATACAAAGGGGAAAGAGCCCAGGACAAATCTGGCAAATGGATTTTATCGGTCCCCTTCCAGAGTCACAACGATGTAAATATGTATGCACGGCTGTGGATACATTTTCGGGTGTGGTAGTGGCACACCCAGCCAAAGTGGCTAATCAGAAGGCCACACTGGCCTGTGTGGAACTAATTGAAAAGTTCTATGGGCTACCTGTACAGATTCAAACTGACAACGGGACCCATTTCACCGGAAACCTGGTGAAAGATTGGGCCAAACACAATCATGTGGAGTGGATTTATCACGTTCCATATCATCCCCAAGCTGCGGGTTTAATTGAGAGAATGAATGGGTTGTTGAAAACCACCTTGAGAAAAGGAGGGACAAACAATAGTTTGGAAGGGTGGAAAAAACGCTTACCACAAGCGCTGAAACAGCTAAACAATAGACCCATTGCACCTGGTACAACACCACTGAATCGAATGATCACTGTCAATTTTGAACACTCTGAAGGACAAATTATTGAGATGTGGAAAATTAACCCAGAGGCAACACTACCAGTGCGAGCGACGAAAGGCTCGGCTGGATTAGATTTAAGAGCTATGGAAACTCTCACCTTAGTACCAGGAACACCCACTGTGGTAAAAACCGGACTAGGGTTGAAATGCCCGAATGGAATGTATGGTCATATATTGCCAAAGTCTGGATTATCCCTGAAAGGTTTAACGACTCTGGCCGGTGTGATTGACAGTGATTATCAAGGAGAACTGGGAGTGGTGTGCTTTGTACTGGGATCAGAGCCCATAACCCTGAATAAGGGGGATAAGGTGGCCCAATTGGTCATTATACCATGCCTAATGACTGATCCTGAAGAGATTGCTAAGCCGGCTGTGATGACGCAGAGGGGCGAAAAAGGCTTTGGTTCCACAGATAAATCTGGGGCCAAAGTATGGGTGAGGCAAGAAAATGGCCCTCCCCGCCCGGCTGAGATCATAGCTCAAGGGACGGATCAGGTGGTGACCATTTTGTATCCAGGAGAGCAAACCTGGATAAATGTACCAATATCAAAATGTTATCTAAGGGAGAACTAATTGTGTGTTTTCTCTTCTCCTAAGTATGTGCTTGCTTTGCAGGAATGTTCGGGGGGAGATTGGTGATTGGGCACCCGCAACGTCATGGGTCTTCTTCAACACCCCCACAAGCACCGAGGACATGGCGATGTCGTCTGCTGGGACATATGCCGCCCTGCCCTCGTTGTGATCCTGTGGATGAGTATCGCCGGTTGCTGGATCCAGATCCACGCCACACCAGGCCAAGAAATGTTTGACGTGGACCAACCTGTCTCGTTGGGATGGAGGGAAAGTCGAACCGGTGCTAATCGGAGTCAAGACGGTTTCTATTGCTTATCAAACCAAAGGTGTAAGATACTGAACTTGACCAGCCACTGTCCTATTTACATATGCCCCAAATGTGTCAAATACCAATACAATGTGCCTGCGGTGGAGAAGGGGTGTATAGTTAACTTGACTGCCAATGTAACCATATGTGTGGCCAAAGCTATCCATCAACATAACGGGAGATAAGGAAGTGTATTTGATGAATGGAACAGTCATAAATGGTCGACGCATCCCCTTCGTGTACCTTATTCTGGTGGTCGACAAAAACCCAAAGCATACATCCCCGACGAATCTGGCACCTATACTGTCGACATGTACAACAGTAGCCACACAAACCAGCCATATCACCGTCAGTTGGATGGTAAAGATACCACCCATTCCCAAATGTTCAAAAAGAAAGAAGAGAGCATGGTATGACACGTTGCTGGGAGGATTTGGCACAGTTTTGGGAATCTCCAACACCATTAACAACGAGGTAACCAGATCAATGTTAGCAGATACTGGACATCAAACGTCTTTAGGCATTCAACAAGTTGGATTTTGGATGCCTACGGTGGTGGGGCCTCAAATGGAGGCCGCCAATCTGTTTCAAAAACGTTTGACTTGGGATTTAACCATGTGGAATGCTACGAGTAAATTGATGACAAACATCACTCGCGCTTTCAATTGGACTGTGTGCAACATTCAAGTTTTGGATATCCGCATGCAGTTGGAACGTTTTACTCGCATTGTCACTACCAATCACGCTCGACAATGGCGAGAGGTGTGGAACATCACTGAAGAATGGTGGTTAATTCCGCATCCTGAAAAAACCATCTGCAATAGCACGATGTGTAGCGGGCAATGGACTCAATTAAATGTTACAGAAGCTGTTGATGTGTGCAAATATCATGTGTTACCAGTAATTACTGCTACAGCATTTTGGTTTATTCAATTAAAAGGGGAATGGTTTGCTCCAGGGCAAAATAATACATATGATCTATCAGAATGTGATTTGACTGACAAAGGATATGCATGCCTAAGTCGAGCAATATATACTGAACCATGCTTAACCATGACAGAGGCACTATGTGAATGGAGAATAGAAAAACCTCGTGACATAATGTGGCAAATAGGGCCCCATACTATATGTGTAGCCACTTTAAATTCCCATCCAATGTTGCCTAGGATACCTTTCACTGGGTGTCTGCATGGTGTTCACATGTGGCGATGGCATAATCGGACATATCATCTTACCAACTTCTCTAGTGAGGCTCACCTGACCGCCCTGCAATGGCGGGTGCTGGAAGTTCCATGGCAGGTGTCCCTGGATCGATTCAGAGGTGCACTGAGTGGATCCACGGAGATAGAACAGCTCATTGGTGATCATATGTCTAATGTCCGTGCTGCAGTGATATCCACTGTGGTGGCCCAAGGAAAGGTATTGCATGCAGCTCATCAGATAGAGCAAGTTTCTGCTCATCACTGGTGGGATATATTCTCAGGCATGTCAG
Source organism: Pholidichthys leucotaenia (assembly GCA_020510985.1). Lineage (NCBI taxonomy): Eukaryota > Metazoa > Chordata > Actinopteri > Cichliformes > Pholidichthyidae > Pholidichthys > Pholidichthys leucotaenia. The sequence goes on from CM035844.1 coordinate 59,583, forward strand.
TCACTGCTCGCAACACACTGGTGCCTCCCCTAGCTATATTAGTTGCTGTTTTATGTATCTTAACACTATGCAATTTCAGTGCTTTCTGCTATATTAGAAGAGTAAAACAGGTTTTAAGTAAGAGAATATATAAATCTCTAGCAATATGAAAATCACAGTCATTTTTCGAGATGGAGGATATGGTACCACATCTTGCAAAGTAGAGGTGAGTGCTGACCCTCCTGGTCACTGGATATGTTATGATTATGTTGTAGGTATGCCTGATAGATGGAGTTATTACAATAGACAATTTAATACAAGACATGAATTATTATGGTATGTTGTAACATGCATTTGGGATAACACTTGGGTGGAATTATCTCACCATAATCATGTCGGAATACCTTACGAGGATGAAAGTATTCCCCAAGAAGAAAGTAATTACCCAATGTTCTTCACCAACTGATAGAACAAATAAGGTCAAAGGGTGGAAAATGTGATATAAATATTTTTAATGTGTGCCCTGATTTGTTTTTCAGTTGGGGAAGAAGGCACTTAGTTGGGGAAGAAAGCAATTATCTTCACCAACTTAACAACTGATCACAAATAAGGTCAAAGGGTGGAATGTAATATAAATGTGTTTTTAATGTGTGCCCTGATTTGTTTCTCAGTTGTTTTTAATATGTTTTGACGGTCCAGTTCAGTTCTCTTCCCATGATGGATTTATCTTAAGGTACATAATAACCTGTTCTTAGAAACTGATACTCCTCAGCACAGCAAGTTTCTCACTCCTTGAATCACTGTGGCATGTTTATAAAACAAGGCTTAACCTTTATTTCTCACATATGTGTGTGTGCAATGAGATAGAACAGATGTTATATGTTTTGAGAGTCTGGCTGCAATCGCCTGGGAGCGGGGACTAGCCCCCCCGCTCTCTACGCGATTCCATGGGGGGGGGAAGTTGCCTGGCAACGAAGAGTGGCTCCTTCGTTGTGTACGTAACTCTACCCTTTAAAAAGCAGAGGTGTTTTGCCAAACAGTAGAGTCTGCTGTGGATTTCGCGCGAATTGCCAAGCTGATTGATGCACGCGCCTGCCAAAAGACTGCCAAAGGCTCTCCGGTCTTCTGTATTATTGGTAAGGGCTGATGAAATGACATGAAGTGCATTGATCTTTTGTATATGAAGATATGGTCTGTGGGGAATAAGGGAATACAGCTTATTCTAGCAGTCTGTCTAATGTGAATGCATTGATCTTTTGTGTGTTCTGTGAGGAATAAAAGACACATTTTATTATAGCAGTTTTTGTCTCAGTGTGAATTCTTTCCTGTGCGCCGACTCCTCACGAACCTGTCTAAATATTTTTCATAAAACAACTATCCACCATGTTATCAATTACAGAAGGAGCAAGCTGTCTATAGCTTATTTCCGTTGTGTTGACACATGGCATAGAGGAAACAATCTGCATAAATTTGGTAACAGCATCATCTGAGATGCATCTACTGTAATAATATTTTTCTTTAGGAGCCAAATAGTCAGAAATAGTAAAATCAAAGGTTAACAGACAATGGTCTGACAGTACAGGATTATGAGGAGACACTACAAGATTTTCTATTTCTATGCCATATGTCAGAACAAGGTCCAATGTATGGTGGAGGTAATGAGTAGAATTTCCTACTTTCTGAGAAAACCCAATCGAGTCTAATATTGAATTAAATGCCACATTAAGGCAGTCACTATCTACATCCACATGTATATTAAAGTCCCCTACTATAATTATTCTATCAGATTTCAGCACTAAATCAGCTAAGAAATCAGCAAATTCGGATAAAAATTCTGAGTAGGTTGATGGGGGACGATAAACTATGGCAAATAAAATTGGGTTTAACCTAAAATTGCTAAAGTGCCCAATACTGAGGACCAGGCCCTCAAAGGAATTATAACATGTTTTTTGATTTACATTAACTAGTAATTTGGAATGGTAAATTGTTGCTACTCCTCCTCCACGACCAGAATTTCTGGGATTTTGACAGTTTAAATAACCAGAGGGAGTTGATTCATTCAAACCAACATAATCCTCTTGCCCTAACCAAGTCTCTGTAAGGGAAATTAAATCAATCTGATGATCAATTAACAGATCATGGACTAACAGAGACTTGGGAGTTAGAGACCTAATATTTAATAAACCACATTTAATTTTTAAATTATGAGGAGGAACAGAGGCCAATTCATTCAATTTAGAGGCTTTTATGTTTAATTTGAGTTTTACCAATATTTTGCTTTATCACTTTGGGATGCTTATGCATTATATTTTTATTTACTTTGGAGGGAGCAGACAACAATTCTCTGATGGGGAAGACAGGGGCTAAGTTGAGGGGTGGCAGATGAAGAGGAGCTGCAGAGAGGCGTGTAAGACTGCGACTCTTCTTCCTGGTCCCAACTCTGAGTAGTCAGGGTTTTGGAAATTTGGATAAAAAAGATGCCAGATTGTTAGATAAATGAGAAGCACCATCCAAAGTGGGATGAATGCTGTCTCGTCTCATAAGACCAGGTTTTCCCCAAAAAGAGCTCCAATTGTCAATGTAGCCCAAGTCATTTTTAGGACACCACACAGACAGCCAGCGGTTCAAGGATGACGAGCGGTTAAACATGTCATCACTGGTCAGATTGGGGAGGGGCCCAGAGAATACTACAGTGGCAGACATCGTTTTTGCAAAGTCACACACCGATTCTATATTAAGTTTCATGACTTCCGACTGCCGGAGACGGATGTCATTAATGCCGGCATGAATAACAATTGTGGAATATTTACAGTTACTTTTAGCCAGCATTTTCAAATATGACTCGATGTCGCCTGCTCTGGCCCCAGGAATGCATTTGACTATGGCCGCTGGAGTATCTAGGTTCACGTTTCTGACTACAGAGTCGCCAATGAACAGAGTTTTTTCCTCAGCGGGTGTGTCGCTGAGCGGGGAAAAACGATTAGAAACGTGAATGTGAATCATGTAAACTCAACAGAGTAGTCAGCTACTCACCGACTCCCCTGTCGCAGCCCCAGCAACTGGAAGGCGATGTTACCCTCCCTCTCTGTGTGATTAAATGCCTGGGTTAAATCCTGAATGAACCGTTCAAAAGGGTCATGGGCCCCCTCCGGACCACTCAAAACAGACTGAGCCCACTTGAGTGCCCGGTCGTGGAGTATCAGGGTAAGGAACTGAATTTTGGCCAAATCATCCCTGTATTCTCCCTCAACCTTCTGGAAATACATCCGACAGTGTAACAGGAACCCTTTACATGTCTTTGCTGCTTCTTCATAAATCATGTATCCATAGTCTATTGTCTATCTCATTGGTGCTCTGTAAATTTCAATTGATGCCTGTTTATCTGCACCCCATTCATGTCCAGCTACAGCTTTTATGAGATTAATGACTTTTTTGCACTTTGTCTTCAGATTTTCAACATGAACTCTCCATGTGTATGCACTATCAAACCACAGTCCTAGATATTTGAACACATTCACTTTCTCTATTTGTTGAGCCAACCGCCAATCAAATCTAAAAGAAGAAGAAGAAGAAGTATAGAGAGTGATGATATAGAGTGAAGTATGTGGTGATAATGCACCTGTAAGCTGGTTGCCAACCGCCAATCAAATCTAAAAGAAGAAGAAGAAGAAGAAGAAGTAACTCTGGGCCTGACAGTAATAATCACTACACAGGTGATTATGAAAATAGTTGGCACAATTAAAAGAACAGTGGGAAGACTTGAATAAATGACAATGTATCTGTCACGAGCCAAGCCAGCTTGGCTCTCCCCAGCTCAGTCTTGATCTTTCTGTAGGTTTTGGCTTCACTGCTTATGTGCATTTTGTGTATTTATTCCATCTCCATAGCCACTGCCTGACCGGCAGCTGTTAGTCAGCTTCTGTGATCTTTTTCCCACGCTGCTGACAGTCTGTCAGTCCTACCATGCCCCCTCACTCTCCTTAATTCCACAAGTTGTTCCCAGCCCTGATAATTATCTTTACCCTCGCCACGCCCTAGTGTGCCCAATTTGTGTGGCCAGCAGCATTTGGATTTAAGCAGCTCTTCGCTAGACGAACACCGCTGGGTCATTGTCACTCTCGTTCTCCAGGGTGTGACCATCACGTCAGGAAGGACTTGGATTATGCTCGCTGAGAGTATTGGACTTTCGGGACTGTTCCTACTCGTGAGTAAACTGCTTGCGTTTCCCCCTGCAGTTGCTGCTACGCTGGACCAGAAACGTTTCCCCCCTTGCAGTAATTCTGCTACGCTTCTGGTGGCATTTCTCCCCACAGCATAACTGCGGCACTTAGGCTTTTGCTCTGTTTGCGTTCCCCCCGAGTAGCTGCACTCCCTGTAGTCTTCCCCGCTCTCCGAGTGCATTCATACTGTACAGTGACCAACTTGTTCGTCTGTATTATTGAACACTGTTTGTCAATAAATGTGTGTGTGTGTGTGTGTGTGTGTGTGTGTGTCCCACATATAAAACTGCTCTCAGAAGAGGCAAGGTGGAGACCAGAGACATAAGCCTCTTTTCCACTAGCCCAGCACACCTCGGTATGGCTCGATTCACTTCAGTACGGCTCGGAATGCTTCTGTCTCCATTAGCACGGTGTTGGGCATGGGTGTTGTGCTGGGGTGGGTGGGTTTATAACAGCGAGGCGGCGCCACACTCCGTGACATAATGCACGCGACCCAAGCAAAACATTTTTTTCCCAAAACTTTATTGAGAAGACCCAAGCAAAACATAACACATAGCTGTACAAGGCCACTCCTCGGTCTGTGGCTTTTTTCACCGTAAACGCCAAAAAGGACCACCAGACAAGGGTACAGGCAGCGAGATGAAAACACTCTGGAATAGTTCTGCAGCTTCTGGGAGAGCCAAAGGCGTGAGGATACAAACTAGGTCGTATATGACGGTAAGCTAATGGTTGCTAATGCTAGTTTGCTATAAGTACGTCGTGCTACACTTTAATGTCTGCAAGTTATCGCTGTTAGGTACTAAAATATGTACGCTGTGTGTGTTTTAGATGGCTCTGTTGTGGGCAAATTACTGCTTCATTCGCTCTGGGCGTGCCTGTCACGGATGTGATCAGCCTGTCACTGATGTCAACACAGCTTCACAAACGAGCAGTGGTTATAGAGCTTAAGAATGTCTGCAGAAACGTTTTATTTCCTGTACAACAAATTGCTCTGATCTGCTTGAAAATCATGGAGAGACTGTTGAGACATCATGCACTTACCTGCTTCTGCAGCAGATTCTGAGATGGTATCATAGAATAAAACGATCAGCTGACACAACTTGATCGCCAGGTTAATATTAGCCACAAAATATATATATTCAAAAAGTAAACTTTACTGAGTTATGTATAATAAGATATATTTGACAGTTATCATGCATTTTAGGCCAAAACAAACTTGATCTAGGATTAAAAGCAATTAAAATAATGCAGTCACAAGTTTACATGGAAACATGTACTGTAGAAATATATATTCTCTGCATCAACAATGTACTAGATATGCATTCATGTTATATTACACTGGGATTTGCACTGACAATAAACCTATGAAGTTTTTGCAGATGTCTCTTTTTTTATATGTGAAGGTTACCACCATGTGGCATAAATTAAATACTGAAAGATTGGAAAAGCTAAGAATAATCCAGCAGTTTGAGAAATCACTTTTGGTTTGGTATAAGTCTGTCAACAGAATTATGAACCATAAAGCAGTTTGTGTTAAAATGTTAAATCCAATTAAACCTAATCCGGGGGCTTCCAATCATGTGTCATGGGGGGCCAAGACCCTGCAGGTTCTCTCTTCTACCCAGTCTCTTCAGCAGGTGTTGTCACTGATCAGTCAGTGGAAGAAGTTCAGTGGAATCTGCTGTTGAAGACACTGGTTGGAAGTAAAACCTGCAGGGTCTTGGCCCTCCATGGCACATGATTAGACACAGACACAGACAGAAGGAGACACAGCCTCAGCCTCTCTCGCCCAAACAACACACAGGCTCACCGAATAAGGTGGATCAATATTTGCAGAAAAAAAAAACAGCTTATGTCTCAATGATTTTTCCTTCTGCATATATGCTTCCCAGTTACACAGGCCTTGCACGGTGGAACCATAAATCTCTAGAGGAATATATAATAAAATATTGTCATAAGGTACAGGAATTATTTATTTTATTTAATCGTGGGTGTGAAAGGGGGCGGAGTTAAACCGTCACTTCTACACCCGCTAAATCAAATAAATAAGCACTCATAAAAGGGGGCACCAGTCACAATGGACAATAATATTAACTTTAATTTTAATTAATTTTGTACCTTCAATTACTTAATGGATCAGTCTCAAAAGTTAAGTGAGTTCTTCTCCTGCCATGATTAGGAAACATATACTGTATATGCGAAAGGAAAACGCTTCAACTTCTCTCATTCACCCTTTTATTAAACTCATTCAGGTTACATGATATGGCATTCAAATGATGGATAAACAGATTCAAATGATAACAGGCGTCCGATATCACATCAACTGTTATTGTTTTCCTGAACATAAAATCCAGCGTTACACCTTTGTAGAACCAAGGAGGAACCAGACTTATGTTTCAACGGTAAATGAGGTTGAAATGTCTAACAAAACAAGGCAATTTTATGGGAAAATTCATAAGCTGATTATCTAAAAATGAACTTCTGAATTAATCTCCAAAAATTAAGAGCAGTTACTTAAAAATGACTAAGAGTCTTCCTTCAGTTTACAGCTTTACCCTGTGGCTAAGAGATTAATTGACTCCTGAAATACGGGCTATATTTAATTGTAATTTAATTGTTCGGACATCACGTTTTAACCCAGGAGCTAGGAAAAGGGAGTTTCACTCACACAACAGCTGTAGGTCCACATTTCAGCAGGTCGGTACAGCTGGGTTTTGAAGTTAGGACGTGGGAGGAAGCGGCAGCTGTTATACGTCCTCACAGCCGTGGAAGTGATAATTCAACTGGGGACAGTGACAGCCGTGGATGGTTTGTCTCAGGGTGGAGTGATAAGTCCTTGGAAACGAGTCCGAATTTGAGGTCTCTTGTATCAGGATAGATCAAAAAAACTGAAGGAGAAACTTCTCAGTCAGGTGGGTATGAGGCCGGAAAGAGAGTCCAAAAACACAGTCTCTGCTCACTTTAAATTAGGAAAATTAAAGGTCCACTTTAACTGCGTGAAAAGTCATAAAAAAATGAGAAAAACTTTTACTAGGATAAGAATGGCTTCTGAGGTGAAGGAAAAAAGTTTGAGAATTTGATTCTCTGAGAAAGCGAGCTCTAAAGAAAAAGGTGAGTTCTCCTCAGTAACCAGAAAAACTAACGCAGTATTTGACAAACTTCACACAGAACAATTTAGATAAAATAAAACTACACAGGACCTTGAAACAGTGGAATAAAATCTCCCCAGACTTCTCTGATCTCATTCTATCTCTTTGTTTGTCTTACATTTCTAACTTTCTTTTCTTTCTTCTTGTGTAGTCTGCTTTTTATACTCTTTATATCCTATTTCCTCTTTATATCCTTTATATCCTCTTTATACATCCTATAAGTACCTGGGTGTTCATCTGAACAATAAACTAGACTGGTCACACAATACTGACGCACTCTACAAGAAGGGACAGCGCAGGCTGTTCCTGCTGAGGAGACTCAGGTCTTTTGGTGTACAAGGGGCACTGCTGAAGACAATCTATGACACGGTGGTGGCATCAGCCATCACTTTTGGAGTGGTCTGCTGGGGCAGTGGCATTACTGCAGCCGAAAGGAAGAGACTGAACAAACTGATTAAGAAAGCTAGCTCTGTCCTGGGGCAGTGCCTTGATCTGGTGGAGGAGATAGGAGAGAGAAGGACGGTGGCTAAACTGTCATCTCTGCTGGAGTCCGAGTTCCACCCTATGCAGGACGTACTGAATGCACTGAGGAGCTCATTTAGCAGCAGACTACATCATCCCAGGTGCACAACCGAGAGGTTTCGTAGGTCCTTCCTACCAACGGCTGTCAGACTGTACAACCTAAGCAGGGCTGCTCGCAGAGATAGCAAAAAGACCTAACAAACTAATAGTTTTTAAATGCAAAAGATGCAATAGACTTACACAATGGTCCCCTCCGGCATACAACTAGGAAAATACCGGTCGCTATGGAGGGTGAGAATATGTATGGGCACATAATCATACCATGTAGGATAACTAAGTAGACGGTTATGCTGTTTCATCCCATCTAGCAACAATGCTCTGCACTGTGTGTGTTTATATATTTACATATTTATTCCATCTAGCTACAATGCTCAGCACTGGGTGTGTTTATATTTATATATCTATATATTTATTCCATCTAGCTACAATGCTCCGCACTGTGTTTTTATATATCTATATATTTATTCCATCTAGCTACAATGCTCCGCACTGTGTGTTTTTATATACTTACATATTTATTCCACCTAGCTGCAATGCTCCGTACTGTGGGTGTTTATATATTTACATATTTATTCCACCTAGCTACAATGCTTTGCACTGTGCGTTTATATATTCATATATTTATTCCATCCAGCTACAATGCTCTGTACTGTGTGTCTGTGTGTGTGTATATATATGTATTTTATAGTAATATGTACATATGTATATTAGCTGCTCTTGCTTGCTTGTTTTGTTTTTTTTTCTTGCCTTCTGATTGTTGCTCTGAGTGTTGCTATCCCTGTGCTGTTGCAATCCTGGAATTTCCCCGTTGTGGGACTAATAAAGGCTTATCTTATCTTATCTTATCTTTTTCTGCCTGTGTCCTATCTTGTGCTTACATTCTCTTCTCTAATTCTCTCCTTCTTTTTTTTTTAATTCTAACTGTGTTCGTCTTCTTCTTTTTCTGTGTTCTTCTAGTCTGCAGGGCAGCTTCCACTACTTTTTAAATTACCCTGCCTTAAGTCATAAACTTGTGGACCGGTTGCAAGACTGACCAATCAACTTTATCAAAAGCAGTTTGAAATGGCTGCCATCCAATGTGAAAACATTTCTTTGTTTGAGAGCAGCCAATCAAACGAAGACACCATCCCCATGAAATTGCAGAGAAAAATCAACACTCAGTCAGTTCTTATGAAATTAGGTGCTCAATATAAAATCTAACTAAATTAAATGACTTGGCTACTATTTGGTGATCATGCATTTATACCATTACTCTAAGGTTACATTTGTTTGAAAAACACTCGTGAACATAACATTTCTTTTACATAATTATAATACATGCATTCATATTTAGATCAAAGATTGATGTATTACTGCCAACTATGGTTAGTGATAAAAAGGATGATTCTCAGTGTGCTTAGGATGAAGGAAGAGGATAAGCTGAAAGAAACTTAAGGTTTAGAACAAATTAAAAAGTCATCCTACATACTGAAACACATTCCGTAGGTATCCACTAGGAGGTACTGTTGAGCTGTAGATGATTTCTTTAGGTCCATGGTATCTGGAAGAAAAGAATCTGGGGACCATTGAAGGTCATAAACCTGTCTGATTAAACCGTTTATGACCCTTTAAGAGCATTACCTTCCTGTAAGGAGGCTGTTATCCAAATGCAATGTTCACGTTGGAGGTCTGGTCTCCCGAGTTTTATGTTCCTTTGAGCCTTTAAAAGCAAATTCTGATCCTTACCATCTCTGCAAGAGGCAACTGTTTACATTGGGGCCCTGGGAAAACATCTTTGGTCAGGACTAGATGAGTGTAGTCAATATGAAAGCCAGTGATATTCCAGAAGAATGCAGAAAAGTGGTTTTCCTGTAGAAGGAATAAAGTGAAATTCCTGTAGAATGGAGGGAAGTGACCTTCTGTCTTGGTTTGAGGAGACGATGATGTTACAAGGAACAAAGCTGTTTTTGTAGTGCAGGGTTTTACTTTTTGGGACAGCAAACCTCCGTCTGGAGGGAAGAAGCTGAAAGTGTCAGTGCAAAGGGTGGGAGTCATCATTTAAAATGGAGGTAGCAATCTGTACCTGTCTGGTGTACAGGGATGTCAGGCTCAGCTGTGACTCACCAAGCAAACGACTGGACCATCTAACTACCTGATCCAAGGATTTCCTCTGTTTCAGTTTTATCTGACCAAACCATGACACTAAAGAAAAGGATAAAACAGATTCAATGAAAGCCCGATAAAACATTATCATTATGATTCGGTCAATTTGGAAGCGTGCAAGTTTCCTTCAACAATGCAAATGTTGCTGACCCTTTTTGCACACCCTTTTACAGTTCTCTTCAAAGTTTAAATTACTATCAATAATCGTCCCAAGATATTTGTAGGATTGTATACATTCAGTGGTCTGGCCTTTTAGTACGGTGACTTTGTGCCTGGAAGTTTTCCTCCTAAAGTCAGTAATCATATCTTTAGTTTTTGTCGTATTCAGCTGCAGGTAGGAATCCTCACACCAGTGAACAAAATCATCAACTACTGGGCCGTGGCCACTCTCACCATCCTGGAGGAGACTGACAACAACTGAATCATCAGCATACTTTATAATGTGTCTGTTGACGTGTCTGCTCCGACACATGTTTGTGTACAGGATGAAGGGTAGTGGTGACAACACACACCCCTGAGGAGAGCCAGTAGAAGAGCACTTTGGGTCAGACAATGTACCATTGACCCTTACTCTCTGTGTCCTGTTGGTTAAAAAATCCAGAATCCAACCCACCAGATTATTACTCAAATCAAATTGTTGCAGGAGCCTTTCAACTAAAATATGAGGTTGGATTGTATTAAAGGTGGAAGTCCACAAATAAAAGCTTGGCGCGTGGCCCATTAAAATCCAGACATTCAAAAAGCATGTTGAACAGAGTGACAGTGGCATCCTCCACTCCTCTGTGAGGCCTATAGGCAAACTGCAAAGGATGCAATGCATACTCAGTCTGCTTTAGGACCTCACATCTGACCAGTTTTTCAAAAATTTTCATTAAAATTGAAGTCAGAGCGGACTTCCGGGAAGATGGCGGAGAGACATAACGCTTAAACAGAGAGCTCTCCCTAGCCGGATTAAAAATCATCGGTAAATGGCCAACTCGACATAAGCGGATCAATAAACTAAGGGATGAAAACACGAAGGAGCCGGGCACAAGGACAAAAGCAGAGTAAAATTAAAGAATTCCTCTTCAACAATGCAGGAGAAACCGCTGAACACGGGGCCCAAAAAAACGAGGTGACCGCAGCAGAGAAAATGGAAGACACAAAACTCGATACCATGAACACTGGCATCGCCAGTTTGGGTAAAGAGTTGAGAGACTTCAAACGGCAGCTACAACAGGATTTAGCGGCTCTTAAGGAGGAGCTGAAAAAAGAGATTAAGGAAGAAATTATGGGCCTCCGAAGAGAAATGGAGCGCAAGCTAGCAGAAAACATGGAGGAGCTGCGCTCCCAGCGGGCGTGTATGACAGAAGCGCAGGCCCGAATATCAGAGCTGGAAGATTGGAATAGCGAGGCAAGCGAACAGCTGCAGACCCTGACGGCACAAATGCAGAGGATGCAGGAGAAAGTAACCGACTTGGAGAGCAGGTCCAGACGGGGCAATATACGCATCTTCGGGATCCCGGAGGGCATTGAAGGCAACTCGATGACGAAATTCATGGATCAGTTCTTAAAAAAAGAGCTGGAACTGCCCAGCGAAGCGGATCTGCAGATTCAACGAGCGCACAGAGCCTCAGCACAGAACCTGAACCCACGCTCTACACCCAGGTCAGTTGTGGTAAACTTTCTGAAATATGATGTAAAGGAAAGAATCCTGACACGAGCGTGGAAAAAAAAAGATACGAATCGGCGACAAGCAGATATTCTTTGATCATGACTACCCGGAGGAAATTGTGCAGCAGCGGAAGAAATATGCCAACATTAAAAAAACGCTGAAAGAAAAAAAAATTAGATTCCAAACGCCGCTAACGAAGATGAGGATTCATTGGGAGAACGGCGTAAGAACCTACAACACAGCCAGAGAGGCAGCGCAGGACATGATGGAGCGGGGCCTTGAGGTGTACGTGCCGGAGGAAACGGTAGGAGCAGCGGAGGCCCTGAACGCATCACGACAGCCGGAGTGGAGGCGAGTGAACGGCAAAAGACGGGGGGAGACGTGGCGCAGCGGGCCCAGGAAAGACTACAAGGCTTTCAACTGAAAGCCTAGATTATAACAAAGATTAAGAAAGACACAGAAGAAATGAAGGCCAAGAAGACAAGGTAAAAGAGAAACAGACGGCTAGGAGAGGTTTAAGTGATATTTGTTGGACATTTCTAGACTAATGACTATTTCTTGGATAGTAAATACAGGTCTAGGGAGGGCCCTACACTCGGTGAGGACAATCCCTCCACCCACCAACAGGGACCAGTGGGCAGAAGAAAGGCCCAAAGTACGGAGGTCGAGATTTTTTAATGTGTTTTTATATAAATATGTGTTATTTTTGTTGTTAAAGGGGCTAGGAGCACAAGTTAAAAAAATGGAAAAACATGATTATGGGTAAAAATCTTAAGATAATAACACTAAACGTGAATGGTCTGAACTCACCTGTTAAAAGGGAAAGAATAATAAGAAAATTCAAGAAAGAAAAAGCCGAAATTATATTTATGCAAGAGACACATTTGAGCAAGACAGAACATGTGAAACTAAAGAGATTTGGCTATAAGAACTCCTACTACAGTTCATTTAAGGGAGGAACTAAAAGGGGGGTTATGATACTAATCTCAAATAAAATACAATTTGAATGTGAACAGGAAATCCAGGATAAAGAAGGCAGGTATGTAATAATAAAGGGTAGCATAGATGGAATGCAGATCACATTAGTGAGCATCTATGCCCCACCAGAAAGTGACAAGGGTTTTTTTCAACATCTGTTTGATCTCATAGCAACACACAGTGAAGGAGTCCTAATTTGTGGAGACTTAAATGCTGTCATGGATCATGAAATTGATACAACAAGTATTAAGAAGACAAAAAAGCATGTAACAAAATTCATAAGAACCTCACTGGCAGAAATGGGTATGGTAGACATTTGGAGGGACCTGCACCCACTCGAAAAAGACTATACACATTATTCAGCAGTCCATAAAGTACACTCTAGAATAGATTACTTCCTTATGAATGAAGATGACAGACACAGGGTGAGAAATTGTTGGATTGGAGGGGCAGAAATATCAGATCATAATCCTATATACATGGAGATAAATTTAAACAATAGAAAACGACAAACAACATGGAAACTTAATGTAGGACTGTTAAATGATGATAAAATGAAAGAAAGAATAAAAGTAAACATAAATGAATATATCCAAGAGAATGACAATGAAGAAGTGGACCCAACAATACTATGGGATGCACTAAAAGCCGTGTTAAGAGGTAAATTAATTGTTGAAACAGGAAAAGCAAATAAGACTAAACTGGAAGCATATGAACAAAGATGTGAGAGACTGAGGGAATTAGAACATAAACATCAAAGCACAAATGACCCAAAAATATATCAAGAAATTAAAGAAGAAAAAATAAAGATAAAAGAAACACAAATGGATGAAATTGAAAGGAAAAATAGATATCTAAAGCAAAAATATTATGAAACGGGACCAAAAGCCACAAAACTGCTGGCAAAACGGTTAAGAAAACAACAAACAATGAATAATGTATATAAGATTAAAGACCCCACCACAAATAAAACCACAGTTAACCCAGAAAACATCGAAGACATATTCCATAATTTCTACCAAGAACTATACTCGCAACCTGAAGAAACAAATACTAAAGATATTAAAAAATTTCTATGCACATTGGACTTGCCATCAATAGGAAATCAACAAAATGAAAAGCTAACAGCAGAAATAACAACACAAGAGATTAGAGATGTGATTAAGTCACTTAAAAATGGTAAATCACCAGGTAGTGATGGATACCCTTCAGAGTTTTATAAACTGTTTATAGAAGAACTCACACCACAGCTTCTAAAGTCATTTAATTGGACGTTGAACAACAACAAAATACCTCCATCATGGAACAAAGCCATTATTTCAGTCATTTTAAAGCCAGGGAAAGATAGAGAACAATGCGGAAACTATAGGCCAATCTCTTTATTAAATGTGGATTATAAAATATATACAACAATTATATGTAAACGAATAAAGACATTCTTGACGGAATTGATAGAAGATGATCAAACTGGTTTCATAGAGGGGCGCCAAACACATGACAATATCAGGAGAACAATACATATAATTAATCAAATACATAAAGAAAAGAAAAGCGCAGTAATAATGAGTTTAGACGCAGAAAAAGCATTTGACAGGGTTAACTGGAAATTCCTATATAGTGTGCTGGAATGCTTTGGATTTAACGAAAAATCAGTACAATGCATAAGGACGCTGTATCAAGAACCTGTGGCAAGAATCAAGATAAACGGTAGCTTAACAGACAAAGTAAATATACAAAGATCAACTAGGCAGGGATGCTGCTTATCGCCCACCTTGTTTGCTCTGTTCATAGAGCCACTGGCTCAAGCGATACGACAAAATAAGAAATTAAAAGGTGTAACAATAAAGGGGGCGGAACACAAGATTGGGCTATTTGCAGACGATATTATAGTTTACCTTTAACAACCAGATGAATCAATAATGGAAATGATGAACTTGATAGAAAATTTTGGAAAATTATCAGGATACAAGATAAACATAACAAAAACACAAATACTGACATTCCACTATAACCCTCTAAACCAGATAACTGATAAGATCAAACTAAACTGGAAACAAAAAGAAATAAAATACCTTGGAGTGAACATACCTAAAGATCTAAGCAAAATCTATAAAGCAAACTATGATAGGTTGGAACAAGAAATAAAAAAAATATATTGATAGATGGTCAATCTTAAATATGGATCTGAATTCAAAAATTGAGACAGTCAAAATCAGCATACAACCTAGAATACTTTACCTCTTCCAGGCTATACCAACAGAGATTCCAGATGCCCAATTCTCAAAGTGGGACAGGATGATATCGAGATTTGTTTGGGGAGGTAAAAAACCAAGAGTGAAATATAAAACTCTCCAGTTACCAAAAGAGAAAGGAGGCATGGGCCTACCGAGTCTAAAGGAATATTACTACTCAGCACAAATAAGATATATCATATATTGGTGCGACGAGGGATATGAGGCAAAATGGAAAGAAATGGAAAAGGAAATTGAGGGACTCCCAGTACAAAGCATAATAGGAGATAAAGATGCATATAAGCAAATCAAACAAATAGACCCAATCACTAAATTTACTTTAGAACTGTGGTATAAAATAGTACAAAAGTATAATATAAAGGAAGACATAAAACTATTGAAATGGGTAGCATTTGACAGTCAGTTTGAACCGGCAAAACAAGATAGGGGATACAAAAATCTGGTGAACAAGGGAATCACAGCATGGGGCAATATCGGAAAAAAAGATCTCGGGAGCTTTGTAAACATCAGGAGAAAATTTAAACTAGAAAGATCGGAATTCTTCAGATATCTGCAGATGAGAGACTATTATATGAAGAAGATTAGGCATAACCTCCAAACAGATGTGAGCGAGATTATACAATTCATTTTAAGCTCATATACAGGAAATAAAACAAGAATTATTTCAAAGCTATATCAAAAACTTATGGCAAACAATCATTCAAGTAACTATATAAAGGAGAAATGGGAGAAAGAGCTCAGTTTAAACATAACAGAAGAAAGCTGGCAGGAAATATGGAAAACACAACACACGTCAACAAATTCAAGAACATGGAGGGAATTTGGATGGAAAAACCTGATTCGCTTTTTCATTACACCACAGATTCAAGGAAAGTATACAAATACCCAATCTATATGCTGGAGGGGATGTGGGGCTCAAAATGCAGACCACTCGCATATGTTTTGGAAATGCTGCAAAATCTCATCATTCTGGAAATCTATACATGTGACAATACAGAGGATATTAGGATATAATATACCAATGAACTGTAACTTGATGTACCTATGTGATCTTAAAAGAGACAATGTTATACAGGCTGAGGACAGATATCTAGTTAAAATCTTGTTGATTGCATGTAAAAAAACAATCACAAAAAAATGGCGATCAGAAGTTCTTCCTGACCAAGAGCAATGGACTGACATTATTGAGGACATACGTATGATGGAAAAACTAACATATCGACAAAGAATGCAAGAAGGACTATGGGAAAAAAAATGGCGGAAATGGACACACTACAAAGTGCAACAACGAGACAGATATTGAAAGAATAACCAAAGACGCTGGAAAAACCAGAAGAATTAAGAGATGGAAACTAAAAACTTGATGCTCCAACATTTGTCCCCCCCCCCCTTTTTTTTTTTTTTTTTTCTCCTTTTTCTTTTTTACTCTAGCCCCTTTGTTTTTTTTAAATGTAGACTGTGATCTGAATGCAATATATATAATGAAAAATGAATAAAAATCTTAAGTTACAAAAAATTGAAGTCAGAGCAACTGGTCTAAAATCGTTTACCGTTTTAGGACAGCTGGATTTTGGAACGGGGACAACCACAGCATCTTTCCAGATCTTAGGCACATGTTGTGTCTGTAAGGACTTATTGAAAATGCAGTGAAATATAGGACTCAGTTCATGTGTTACACCAATTTGGTTTTAGACCAGGATACTCAACAGAAACAGCAAATTGTTGCCTTATTGAAAATGTCAAACAGTCCTTGGACAGGGGTAATGTGGTAGGAGCTGTTTTTCTAGATCTCAAAAAGGCTTTCGATACTGTAAACCACAGTTTGCTTTTATCCAAAATGGTATCTTTTAACTTCTCTCCAGACACATTAGACTGGTTTGCATCTTATCTCCAGAATAGAGAACAGTGTGTAAAAGTTCACCAGGATAAATCCTCACTTTTAAACAACCGTATGGGTATCCCACAAGGGTCCATTCTTTGTCCTTTACTTTTCAGCATTTTTATTAATGACTTGCCGCTACATTGCTCTGCTGCAACATGCCAACTTTATGCAGATGATGCAGTTATTTACACAGCTGCCAAGACTCCAGCACAGGCTGCAGATGTACTGTCTACAAGTATGGTTGATGTCCAAGAGTGGCTCCTCCAGAACCATCTATTGCTGAACCTTCAGAAAACAGTTTCAATGTTCTTTTCAATCAAAAAATATAACCTGCAACGTTTTAAAGTTAATATACATGATCATGACATCACTTTAGTTACAGAATTCAAATACCTTGGCGTTGTACTAGATCCTCAACTCAAATTTAATCTTCATATAAAGAAAATTTCAAAAACAGTAAAAAAAAATCTGAACTGCTTTAAATTAATTAGATATTACATACCTTACGAACCTGCTGTACTGTATATGCATTCTATGTTTTTTTTCTCATATATCATACAGTTTGACAGTCTGGGCTCAAGCAGCCCCTTCTACAATAAGACATATAGGTTCTTTATAGAATCAAACCCTAAAAATCTTGGACAAAAAGCCCATTAGGTGGCATCACTGTAATATTTTAAAAAAATACAACCTATTGAGTTTTGAGAGTTTCATTGACCTCTGTTTACTGAAATTAACTTTCAAATGTTTCCATAAATCAGCACCTGAGCCACTTGCTGGTTTCATCCAAAGACAGGACAGCAGCAGAGCCACCAGGAGTTCTGTTAACAATAACTGTAAAATATTCCACCGCAGAACCACATTTGGACAAACAGCTTTCTCTATAAAGGGCAGTCACATCTGGAACACAATGCCAAATGAAATTAAAATAATAACGGACTTTAAAACATTTACTAAAACGGTTAAAAACTGGCTGAAAAATAAACAAGAATGTACCCATGTATGAAATGATTGTCTGCAGGGTGAGAGTGAATGAAGGGAAGGAATGAATGTGTTTGTTTATAGTGAGTGACGAAGGGAGGGAGGCCTGAAATAGGCAAATGTGTGTCAGGTTGTTATATTTGTGTATTTATAATATTTATAATTGTGTATTTATTTATTTATTTATTTTTTTTTGTTACTTATTTGTACCCGTAGGTAGACTTGGTTTGCAGTCTGGTGAAAAGCCACCGGCTGCTGGTCGCTGCGTGCGCGAGCGCCCTAAACCTACATGTTTTTGGTGTGCGGGAGGAAACCGGAGAAATCCCGGAGTAAACCCGCGCAACACAGGGAGAACATGCAAACTCCACACAGCTCACTGTTGGTCGGGGGCTGGGATCGAACCCACGATCTCATGATCCCCGCGGTCCCCCGGCCAAGGGTAAAACTGTGCTGCCACAGTGCTAAACCACTGCGCCACCGTGCAGCCATTTATAATGTATTTATGTTTTTTGCATTGATGTATGTGGTTATTGTGTATTCCTTTTATTTCCTTTTTTTTTTTTCTTTTTACTTGTTTCTCCTTTCTAAAGCCCATCCAGGGACAAGAGTTGCAAATTAGCTAATAGCTATACACTCTGTGCAACACATCAGATTGATTGTCATTGATTAATTGTCTATGTTTATTGCACTGTCCCTGTCAAATAAACAAATCTATCTATCTATCTATGTGCACAGGACTTTACCAAGTGCCCACATATATTATCAGGACCCTGACTTTTGTTCACTTTTACAGCACAGAACACCCTTTTAACATCCTGCACCTCAATATTAAAGTGCTGATTGTCTTTGAGTTTCTGTTTCAAACCTTGGGTTTCTGTGCTAAATTCAAAGGAGTCAAAACAACCATAAAAACTATTAAGAGCATTAGCCAGCTCTGTGTCTGAATTAAAACCATCTAAAAACACACGATTACTGCACTCTGTGCTCTGGAGGCCTGCAATAGTTTTCATACTGGCCCAGGCTGAACCAAGCTAGTTTTTTGCCATCTTACTTTCCAATTCTGATTTATAATTCTGTTTTGCTCTTAAGATTTCGGACTTCAGCTCTTTTGTGGCAACCTGTAGCTCAGAAACAGACCCCTGTTTAAAGGCAAGTGCTTTCCTCTGTAAGCAGGATTTAACTGATTTCGTAACCCATGGTTTGTTGTTGGGATATATTTTGACACGTTTACGTGGAACGATCATGTCTCTACAGAAAGCCATGTATGAGCATGTCACATCCACTAAAGAGTCCAAATCATCTCCGCAGGACAGTGTGAACACTTCCTAGTCCGTACACTTAAAGCATTCCTTGAGACAGTGCACTGAATCCTCTATCCATACGTTTATGTCTATGACTCTGTACTTGCTCTGGACCAGGCTAGCTCCCATAGCAACTTAGCAGGGAGTCATTTATCCTATTTTTATGCAACCAAGTCAAGTATGAATTAAGCCTGGTTTACTTGAAAATCCTTGCTTCTTCTTCTTCTTTTAGATTTGATTGGTGGTTGGCAACCAGCTTACAGGTGCATTACCGCCACCTACTTCACTCTGTATTATCACTCTATCTGGCTTAATTTCTCATGTTGGTTTTAGGCAATACCCTCCAGGTCACAGAAGCAGCAGTGCAAGCAAAGTATCCCAGACGGCTACCTGGTTCACATAGCACCAGGATCTCCATGATCCTTCCTGCAGGTGGTGAGCCCACTGGAGGGTGGACCAGTTTGGATTCTTTTGGTAATTGGTACATGATGGAACTTTTTCCATGGGGATCTACTGGTCCACTCTTTGTCTGACCCTTTACCCAAGCCCTGTTTGTTTTAGTAGATGATACAAGGGTCAAGTTGGCCCCAGTCACATAGCTCCTGGGATTATTTAGAATGAAAACCCCTTCACAACAATAAGGTGAGTATTCACAGAAGGTCAAACCATGAGTTGTCTGCAATAATGTCATGTGTTTCCTGATGCTGACTTAGCATCAGCCTTAGTCTGTACATACCTGAGAGTGTCCAGTGTGAACTGTGGATCCTCCTTTAAAACAGACAGGATCTTCATTCCTGACTCTCCTGGATGGTTGTAGCTCAGGTCCAGATCTCTGAGATAGGATGGGTTGGACCTTAGAGCTGAGACCAGAGAAGAACAGCCTTCCTCTGAGACCAGACACCCTGATAGACTGGAATTAAAATAAAAATGTCATGAAATCAAACATGAAGATGAAAAGTCATTTCTTGATTTCCTTGATCATTAAACTAAAGTCTTTTATTTATCAAAAAATAGCTCTGTTCTGACCTGAGAGTCTCCAGTTTACAGTTTGGACTCCCCAGTCCCACAGACAGAATCTTCACTCCTGAATCCTTCAGATTGTTGTTACTCAGGTCCAGATCTTTGAGACTAGAGGACTGGGAGCTGAGAAGTGAGGACAGAGCTTCACAACTTCTCTCTGAGAGCTTACAGCTGCTTAACCTGAGGAATAAACATTAAATATTCTATACAAAATCTTACCAAAGTTGTCATGATACTACACTTCTGAATGGTTCATAGATCAACCTACACAGCTTTGTTGGAGGCTTTAACCACTGGTAGCAGCCTCAGAAGAACCTTCTCTGAACCAAAATATTTCTTCAGGTCAAACACATCCAGATCGTTTTTTGATGACAGTAAGATGAAGACCAGAGCTGACCACTGAGCCGGAGACAGTTTTTCTGTGGAGAGACATCCTGATCTCAGGGACTGTTGGATCTCCTTCACTAGAGAATGATCATTCAATTCATTCAGACAGTGGAACAGGTTGATGCTTCTCTCTGCAGACAGACCTTTACTGAGCTTCCTCTTGATGTACTGTACAATTTTCTGATTGGTTTGTGAACTACTTCCTGTCTGTGTCAGCAGACCTTGGAGAAGAGTCTGGTTGTTCTGCAGTGATAGACCCAGGAGGAAGCGAAGGAACAAGTCCAGGTGTCCATTTGGACTCTGCAAGGCCTTGTCCACAGCGCTCTGGTGAAGGTCATTTAGTTTAGGTTTCTCTTTAAACAGTTTGGACATCCAGGATGCTCCTCCTTCCAGTAGGTTGACACCAGAGTTGATGAAGGTCAGATGGACATGAAGAGCAGCCAGAAACTCCTGAACACTGAGATGGACAAAGCAGAACACCTCAGTTTTGCTCACGCCACTCTCCACTTTAAAGATCTGTGTGAACACTCCTGAGTACACTGAGGCTGCTCTGATATCGATGCCACACTGTTTCAGGTCTGATTCATAGAAGATCAGATTTCCTTTCTGCAGCTGCTCAAAAGCTAGTTTTCCCAGAGACTCAATCATTTCCTTGCTATCTGGATTTCGATTTTGATCTTTATCTACTCCGGTTTCATACTTGTCCTTTTGTGCTCTGATCTGAACCACCATGAAGTGGGTGTACATGTCAGTGAGAGTCTTGGGCAGCTCTCCTCCCTCTCTGGTTTTCATCTCATCCTCCAGGACTGTAGCAGTGATCCAGCAGAAGACTGGGATGTGACACATGATGTGGAGGCTTCGTGAGGTCTTCATGTGGGTGATGATCCTGTTGGCCTGCTCCTTATCTCTGAATCTCTTCCTGAAGTACTCTTCCTTCTGTGGGTCAGTGAACCCTCTGACTTCTGTAAACATGTCAAAACACTGATGAGAGATCTGATTTGCTGCTGCAGGTCGTGTGGTTATCCAGAGGTGAGCAGAGGGAAGGAGTTTTCCCCTGATGAGGTTTATCAGCAGAACATCCACTGAGGTGGACTTTCTAGGGTCAGTTAGGATTTTAGTTCTGATGAAGTCCAGAGGAAGTCGACACTCATCCAGACCATCAAAGATGAACAGAACCTGGAACTGATCAAAGCTGCAGATTCCTGCTGTCATATCCGGCTCTAGGGAGCCGGGCAATCAGAGCCAGGGACAAGCCAGTGAGTCGAGATGTTTTATTCTGGGTAAGGGATAAGGGATGAGGAGAGCACAGACACTCATACAGACGTACATTCTCAGGCTGCACAGCGCAGGGGTAGGTAGCTTGTACCGGACGTGGGGGTAACAAGACGTGCATACTCACAGCGGGATACAAACACCGGAATGCTGCAAGGGGAGTAGAGGCTGACACCAGACGAAGGGGCTTCAGCCTAGCAGTGCTTATGTCGCAGCCCCGAGTCATCGAGGCTGCTCCTATTTATCCTCATTGGCAGCGCCCCAGCTGATGAAGACTAATTGGCCCCAGCCGTCCATAATGCTGCCAGCTGGGGGCCAGCTGAGACGCTGCTCAATGGGAGGCAGGGATGAGGGAAAACATGGGCTCAGTGCCGAGACGGCATCTCAACCCATGGTGACAGAGCCCCTCCCTCAAGGTCGGGCTCCTGAACGACCAGGAACATCCCAGCCCCCCCCCCCCCACCTAGGGTGGGAGGAAGGGAGGCGGACCGGAGGGGAAGAAGCCAAGGGAAGGACAACACCAATGGGGCAATGTAGGGTAGCGGGAAAGAAAAACCCAAATACAATACTGACAAAACAGAATAATTAACCCAGGTACAGATGGGGAGAAGAACTGGGTCAGCACGCCGGTTACACACTACCCAGAGAGTACCAACCATGCGTGACCCAGAGCAAGAAAAAAAAAAGAACCACCAAAAAGGTACAGGGCAAAAAATGCTGAGTATGGTCAAATAAAGGGAAAACACAATACACAGCACCAATATAAGTACATACACACAGTCACCAAGAAAAGTGAAGGTGACTGGAACAAATGGACAATTACAGAGCATGGTGTTACGGAAAACAAGGCACATGACTCTATAATGAACCAACAGGGCATAAAAAAGAAATACTGAGTGCAGGCAAAGAAAAACCCACACACATGAATATATAAATACCCACAGTCACCTAAAGAAATGAAAGTGACTGGAATGAATGGGCAACTGCAGAGTATGGTCTGAAAGGGAACAAAACATAACTCTACAATGCAAAAACGAGACTAAAAACATGGTACAAAAAATAAAATGCTGGGTACGAGGGAAGGAAAACGCACAGCACTATAAATACACATCCACCAACAGGACAGACATTACACCCAAGTGACCTTAATAACGATAAAAGAAAAAGTGACACCCCAGGTGTATGGCAGGCAGAGTCCAAAAATAGCCGAGATGGCTCCGGAGATCTCCCCGCCCATTGTCCAGCTGGCGAATCAGGGGAAGAGAAATGTTCGGACGGCGAACTCTGGACCCAGATCCCAGGAATCCAGTCCAACGGCTGCCGAACCAGGCCGCCCAAAGGCAAACACAGACCAGTGGGGGGAAACCAGATCGCCGAACCGAAAGTTTTGCGGGTCGGGTCGTCGACCCGCATCACTCAACCACCAGGACCGTTGAGACGGACGAAGGGTCAGAGCGGATCCCGGTGGAAGAGGCTCAGGGGAGAGCCGATGACGAGGGCGGCGGGCCTCAGGGAAACGGCCACCTCCTCACCGGACCTGGACAACACTGGGGCAGCACCCACGTCGGACCCCGATCGGGCCTCAGGCGAACCCACGTTGGACCCCGATTGGGTCTCGGGCGAACCCACGTTGGACACTGCACCAGAACCGACCTCCAACGTTGAACCCGGACCCTCCAGCACCACGAGGAACAGCAACTCCTCGCCGGTGACCCTGGAAGAAGGCTCAGAAGAGAAAACAGAACCGGGATCAGGATCACCGGCAGCGCCAGAACCCGGCGAGACGAGCTCAGACGCAGCGGGCGGCTGCACCCTGCTCGTCTCCCCTGGAGATAGGCTGAAGTGCTCAAAGATAAAAAGAGAGAAAAGAAAGGAGAGCACTCGCCTGATCTCGGGTTCTGACGCCATCCAGGACTGCGAAGATCCAGGATCCGTCGTCAGGAGGTCGTTGTCAGGCTCCCATCTAGCCGCGTCGGGCCCCGCAGCCAGCACGATGGTCAGCGCAGCTTGAGATCCCTCCAGCTCAGGTAACCCCGCCGACGACCCACTCGGCGTGAAGCCAGAAGAATCTCGTCCCGCTGGACCGAACCGCTCCTCCGTGGAGACCCAGGGACGCTCAGTCGTCAGCGTAGACTCCACGCAGCAGTCAGTCCCCCTCCTCCGTCCGCAATGTAGCTGCGGAACCACAGGCCCTCTCCATATCCCACCACGTTGACCCGGAGCCGGGGACCGCTCGGCGGAGAGAGACACAGAGGATGCGGGATTAGGCATACAGGTTACAGCAGGTGGGGAGAGTTCAGGGAGCTGCGAACCCTGAACTTCTCCTCCAGGGATGTGACAGAGCAAATCATTAAGCAGGTGTGAAAAAACAATGACTTGCCTGCCCCCTGGAGGTTGAGTATCGCCTGCTGTAGTGGAATCTGCTTCTTCCTCTCCCCGCCCGGCGATAACGGAGGACCCCCCGGGAATTCGTCTGAGGATCGCTCGCGTTGTCTCCAGCAGAGAGCTCACCAGGCCGGGATTCCAGGCACACACAGCGGTCAGGAAGCGCGTCGAGGAGGAGGGGGAAACAGCCGGGGTGAGCCAGCCCGAATGTCCAGGAATGACAGCGGGGGAACGAGGCTCAGGGGACGAGGCTGTAGAATCTCCACACTGATGAGGCGAAGGGATGACAGCTGCGTGGGAGGAACGGTCCTGACGATGACCCAGAACTGGATCCGGACGAGGTTCGTGCAGAGGTGACTCGGCGATGTGATGACGACTACTCCCAGGGAACGAAGCGAGGGGGAGACCCAGGATTCGCCGCTCCAGATCGGAGATCGAGACGAGGGAGGCGTCGAGCACGGGAAAGCTTCGTAGCCCTGAAGTCCTCACCATCAATCTCACTGCCGCCGCCACATGCCTGAAGGTGGTGACAGGAAACACAGTAGAGCTCGCGACAGCCACTCGACCCCGGACATAACTGCTGTCAGCTGCGGCTCCTTGAAGGGAATCCCGAGTGACGTGACGCAGGTCGGGGGAAGTCCTCTGGTTGGCGCGAACTCCCGGACTGGAATAGCGGCAGGAACGGGACTCCGAAGCGGGGGAAAGACGTCGCCCACTTCGACTCCCTGCCGGGATTTCCATCCACCCCGTGGAGCTTCTCTTGCTGTGTACCTGCAGCGTCTATCCTGGCACTGTCCTCCAGATGGTACAGAGAGTGAGGGTGACAGTCCAGGAGTTCCTCAGCACGGCCCGGATGCCAGCGTCTCGCGTTGGAGGCGTCGTGCAGGGTGAAGAACGTCCCGTCGACAGCCTCCGAGATGGACCTCAGCTCGTCGCCCTGGCACCGGAAGTGACTCCTGGGAAACGGCATGCTAGCAGCGCTGACACCCGGACAGAAAGGTACATTTCCACAGCGACTCACGGCCGCCGGCAACTCTTCTGGCTGCGACATACTGTCATATCCGGCTCTAGGGAGCCGGGCAATCAGAGCCAGGGACAAGCCAGTGAGTCGAGATGTTTTATTCTGGGTAAGGGATAAGGGATGAGGAGAGCACAGACACTCATACAGACGTACATTCTCAGGCTGCACAGCGCAGGGGTAGGTAGATTGTACCGGACGTGGGGGGTAACAAGACGTGCATACTCACAGCGGGATACAAACACCGGAATGCTGCAAGGGGAGTAGAGGCTGACACCAGACGAAGGGGCTTCAGCCTAGCAGTGCTTATGTCGCAGCCCCGAGTCATCGAGGCTGCTCCTATTTATCCTCATTGGCAGCGCCCCAGCTGATGAAGACTAATTGGCCCCAGCCGTCCATAATGCTGCCAGCTGGGGGCCAGCTGAGACGCTGCTCAATGGGAGGCAGGGATGAGGGAAAACATGGGCTCAGTGCCGAGACGGCATCTCAACCCATGGTGACACCTGCTTCTTTGGTTTCAGTGAAGAAGTGATGAACAAGTTCCACCAAACTGATCTTTTCATCTCTCAGCACATTCAGCTCTCTGAAGGTGAATGGAAAAAGGAAGTGGATGTCCTGGTTGGCTTTATCTTCAGCCCAGTCCAGAGTGAACTTCTGTGTTAAGACTGTTTTCCCAATGCCAGCCACTCCCTTTGTCAGCACTCTTCTGATTGGTTCATCTCTTCCAGGTGAGCCTTTAAAGATTTCCTCACGTTTAACAGAGGTTGGTGTATCTACTGGTTTCCTGCATGTTGCCTCCACCTGTAGTACCTCATGTTCTACAATGACCTCTGGATTCTCCTCTACTGTAATGAACAGCTCTGTGTAGATCTCATCCAGAACTGCATATTCTTTCCCAACATTTGTGATTCTCACCAACAAAGGCTGATACTTTTTCTTGAGTTTGAGCTTGAGTTCCTTCCGGCACTTAGCAAGAATCTCTGAATGAAAACAAAGAGAAGAAAAGTAACTAATGGTAAACATTTCTGCAGATTTTCTGAGTTTAAAATCTAAATTCATGTTTCGTGTAAATCGAAATTAGCATTTTTAACTTCCAATGACGGTTTATAAAGGTAGGAAAACATTATCTGTCCCCTATATTTATTACAGGTTGATATCATTGTAGGGGCAACACCTTAAAACAACCAATTCAATCAGTTACTACATGATAGTAGAGCGCATGCAGTATTTTAACATTTCACTACTCTGAATCTCTTGTCCAAGCTGCCTTGCTATTAATTGCACTGCCATATGATCATAGATGCATAGACATATCATTTTGCAGGAAGAGCCAAGGGTCTGATGTCTTCCATCTTTAATGGTTATTTCCTTTTCCTTCACATTCTATTAAGTTAAGTGAGTGAAAGTACATTTTTTTAAGATGGCCTTTGGTGTGAACTTTTGACACCAGAGTTGATCTAACCTTTTGACACCAGAGTTTTAATAAGTATTTGTATTTCATTTCATGATTTACAAAGAAAAGGTTAAAAAGATTAATCATGATTTCATGGTTAAATGATATAGAGATAAAAAGAGAAATTCATTTATTTGGGTACATGGGAAAAAAAGAGCATTTCATGTACTACCAGAGAGATTTTGAGAATAGAAAACATGCACGTAAGATGTGAAATGTGAAATGTAAGATATTAGTATATTACTGGATTGTAACAATAGTAATATGAGAGAAGAATTTAAACACTAAGCTATAGTGTTATATGAGAAGAGATTGGAAAATGAATTACTCTAGCTGTAAACAATAATACCATTATTGTTGTGCAGGCTAGGTTTTTTTTGGTTGCCGATTAAGAATCTTCTGGATCCTGGATTCTCTCCGAATGGAGATGGCGAGCCTGACCCGAGATCTGAACCGAGACTGAACCGAGATTTGAACCAAGATCTCGATTGAAGAACATCCTTCCTCTCTCCAGTGCACAAAATTAAAAGTGGTAACAACTTAAGCCGCCACTTTAAAAGAGGAAAAGAAACCTGAGTCTGGAAATACAAGATATCTTGACAGGT
Organism: Pholidichthys leucotaenia; assembly: GCA_020510985.1. Lineage (NCBI taxonomy): Eukaryota > Metazoa > Chordata > Actinopteri > Cichliformes > Pholidichthyidae > Pholidichthys > Pholidichthys leucotaenia. The sequence continues at coordinate 86,843 of CM035844.1, forward strand.
CAAATGACTAAAACAAAGAGACAAACAAACACTGAGCTCAGTAAGACATTTTTTGGGGTTTTATTTCATGTCGGCCATTGTTATATTTGTATATTTGTAAATTGTATATTTTGTTCTCTTTATCTTTAAAAATAACAGCCATGAACTGCTCATTTCTTGCCTCCAGCTATTTCATTCCACACTCATTTTAATTCCCTATTGTAATCCTTACGAACCTAGCAACTGGTCTACACTTAATAATTTCTTTTACCTAATTAACTTAAGGCAAGGGTTACAATAAGAAGTGGAATTATATAAAGAATTATATATTATATAAGAATTATATAAAAAATTATTTTCCACTTGGGCGCATGCGCACGCAACAACTGGCAGCTGGTGAAAAAGTCTGTCATCTGTGTGTCTGTTTTTATGCACTTTAATGTGTTTTTAACAAAATTCTCTGTGTCGTTTCAGTCCTGGAATGTTTGTGGACTGTATGGCGAAGAGCTCCCTGGTTCCATCAGTATGGATTTCCTCCTCTTTTTTGCACTGCTGCTACTTTTCCACCAGGTCTTTGTCTCTGAGGTAAGAGCGATCGGGATCATGGCGGGCAGAATACATTATTCCAGGTGCATTTTGCTGCATTTAAACACGGTTGATGCAGCGCCTGTGATTGAGTCTAAGCCGCAACTGCCGGACTTTATTTTGAGAGACGTTCATGGACACAGCGGTGAAAAGAGAGATGGAAGAGATGGGACAAGGAAACGCGGAAAGCGTGGAGGCATGAAATTACACCTGAGAAGACGACAGTTTGGTAACATTCCTCTTCCTTCCATGATTTTTGGGAACGCACAATCGCTGAGGAACAAGGTGGATGAAATTCAAGGGAATGTACGCTACCAGAAAGACTTTAAGAACTGCTGTGTCATGGCTTATACCGAGTCTTGGCTTACTCTGCATGACCGGGACGCCGACCTGTGTATTGACGGCTTTGGAGCCCCACTGCACTCTGATCGGCAGGAAGAGGTAACGGGGAAGCATCAGGGGGGCGGCGTATGTTTATACATTAATAAGCAGTACTGCACATCTGTCACGGTCAGAGAGTGCATCTGTACACCCGATGTGGAGCTGCTGTCTGTGTCACTACGCCCCTTTTATTTACCCAGTGAGTTCCCCCAACTTTTCTTAAAGACTGTGTACATTCACCTGAGGGCAGACGCTAACTCCGCCTCCAGCACCATCTTTGATGTGGTGCAGCGGCTGCAGTCAATTTCTCCAGAGGTGCCAAACTTTATTCTTGGGGATTTTAACCATGTTTCTTTAAAGAAGACACTTAAAAACTGTATGTCTCCTGCCCAACCAGGTGAAAAAAGACATTGGACTTGTGCTATGGATTCATAGAGAGGGCCTATAAATCACTCCCCCTTCCTCCTTTAGGATCCTCAGATCACAACTGTGTACATTTGCTGCCCACATATAAAACTGCTCTCAGAAGAGGCAAGGTGGAGACCAGAGACACAGACATGTGGTCAGATGATTCAGTGCACAGCCTCCAGGAATGCTTTAACTGGACAGACTGGGAGATGTTCACACTGTCCTGCGGGGATGATTTGGACTCTTTGGTGGATGTCACATGCTCATACATGGCTTTCTGTAAAAATACGATCGTTCCACGTAAACGTGTCAAAATATATCCCAACAACAAGCCATGGGTTACAAAATCAGTTAAATCCTGCTTACAGAGGAAAGCACTTGCCTTTAAAAAGGGGTCTGTTTCTGAGCTACAGGTTGCCACAAAAGAGCTGAAAGCCGAAATTTTAAGAGCAAAACAGAATTATAAATCAGAGTTGGAAAGTAAGATGGCAACAAAGAAACTTGGTTCAGCCTGGGCCAGTATGAAAACTATTGCAGGCCTCCAGAGCACAGAGCGCAGTAATCGTGTGTTTTTAGATGGTTTTAATTCAGACACAGAGCTGGCTAATGCTCTTAATTGTTTTTATGGTCGTTTTGACTCCTTTGATTTTAGCACAGAAACCCAAGATTTGAAACAGAAACTCAGAGACAATCAGCACTTTAATATTGAGGTGCAGAATGTTAAAAGGGAGTTCTGTGCTGTAAAAGTGAACAAAAGTCAGGGCCCTGATAATATATGTGGGCGCTTGGTAAAGCCCTGTGCACATGAACTGAGTCCTATATTTCATTACATTTTCTATAAGTCCTTACAGACACAACATGTTCCTAAGAGCTGGAAAGAAGCCGTGGTTGTTCCCGTTCCAAAATCCAGCTGTCCTAAAATGGTAAACAACTTTAGACCAGTTGCTTTGACTTCAATTTTAATGAAAATTTTTGAAAAACTGGTCAGATGTGAGGTCCTAAAGCAGACTGAGCATGCATTGGATCCTCTGCAGTTTGCCTATAGCCCTCACAGAGGAGTGGAGGATGCCACTGTCACTCTGTCCAACATGCTTTTTAAACATCTGGATTTTAATGGGACACATGCCAGGCTTTTATTTGTGGACTTTTCCTCTGCCTTTAATACAGTCCAACCTCATATTTTAGTTGAAAGGCTCCTGCAACAATTTGATTTGAGCAATAATCTGGTGGGTTGGATTCTGGATTTCTTAACCAACAGGACGCAGAGTAAGGGTCAATGGTACATTGTCTGACCTAAAGTGCTCTTCTACTGGCTCTCCTCAGGGGTGTGTGTTGTCACCACTACTCTTCATCCTGTACACAACCATGTGTCGGAGCAGACATGACAACAGACACATTATAAAGTATGCTGATAATTCAGTTATTGTCAGTCTCCTCCAGGATGGTGAGAGTGGCCACGGCCCAGTAGTTGATGATTTTGTTGACTGGTGTGAGGATTCCTACCTGCAGCTGAATACGACAAAAACTAAAGATATGATTATTGACTTTAGGAGGAAAACTCCCAGGCACAAAGTCACCGTACTAAAAGGCCAGACCACTGAATGTGTACAATCCTGCAAATATCTTGGGACGATTATTGATAGTAATTTAAAGTTTGAAGAGAACTGTGAAAGGGTGTGCAAAAAGGGTCAGCAACATTTGCACTGCTTGAGAAAACTTGCACGCTTCCAAATTGACCAAACCATAATGACAATGTTTTATCGGGCTTTTATTGAATCTGTTTTATCCTTTTCTTTAGCGTCATGGTTTGGTCAGATAAAACTGAAACAGAGGAAATCCTTGGATCAGGTAGTTAGATGGTCCAGTCGTTTGCTTGGTGAGTCACAGCTGAGCCTGACATCCATGTACACCAGACAAGTACAGAGGATGGCTGCCTCCATTTTAAATGATGACTCCCACCCTTTGCACTGCAACTTTCAGCTTCTTCCCTCAAGACAGAGGTTTGCTGTCCCAAAAAGTAAAACCCAGCGCTACAAAAACAGCTCTGTTCCTGCTGCTGTCAAAGAGTTGAACAAGTTGTAACAATATATTGCACATAATTTAGGTACCTATTTATTAACTCCATTGTATATTTACTTGGTTCCAAGGTTGTCATAGCCAGGAGGGCACTGGGGTCAAGCTCCCAGTGCTTATAAAATGCTCCTTATGGCGTGCGTCTCAAAAAGCCTCTGACAACTAAGTCCAACTCCTAGCCTGCCCGTGTGGTTTAGTCTCTAAGCCTGGCAGAACTGCTTTTACTAATAGGAGAAGGGGCGAGGCCGGATCTCTGGCGCCTTAAAACAAGATGCTTCGGGTAGATGGTTGCTCGTCAACCTGGGAAGGTAGCCCATCTAGGGGAAGGTAAACTCTGATTTCAAACCTCCGCTGCCTTGCGGCACACCCGGTCACGGGAAAGGCTTCGGGAGTCAACCCTGAGGAAAAATCCGGAGTCGGAGTCCCTAAGGCAGTTCTCTGTTGTGCTCAACATCATTCTGGCAGCTCCTGCGATGGCGCTGGTGCCAAACTGTAGCAGCCGTGCTGTTCCTTTGGATTCATCAGTGACGTGGAGAGGGGGGACATGCTGCATGGGCAACATCTTGTCCTCCATATCTTCCTGCCCAGGCTTGAATCCTACCAACGCCCAACGCTGGAAGGTAGAACACTGGATCACTGGAGAGGACACTCCAGCTTCGCCTTTGGCGTAGACAAAACATGGGGAATGACAGTTACCGGTTATAAGCCACCGCTCAATTGCCGTAGAGCGTGGCACCAGGGGTTGTTCCCGACGGTGGGTGGGATCAGCAAATCTCACTGGACAGCTACCGCCCGCCTGAAGCTAGGCAGCCCCCAGCCAATAAGGTGTTGTCCCGCCACAGCCTGCTTTCCTCATTGGGTGCATGGGGATGAGGAGAAGTCCGAACGGCAGGCTGAGAACCTTCGCACCAGGGAAGACAACAAAACAAAAGAGACCAACTCTAAAACTGGGAACTTGGAACATCCGCACTATGATGACAGGACTCGCTGCTAACCTCAAGGACATCAGCAACACCAGGAAGACTGCCGTCATTAATAATGAGCTGAAGAGACTGGAAGTGGATATCGCCTCTCTCCAGGAAACATGGTTGGCTGACGCAGGCACACTGAGAGAGAAGGACTACACGTTCTACTGGCAGGGAAAGGGCAGTGACGAACACAGGAAACATGGAGTAGGCTTCGCAGTGAAGAACACCTTGCTGAAGATGGTGGAACCGGGCAGCACTGGCTCTGCACAACTCCTCACCCTCCGCCTCAACACCACTCAAGGCCCAGTCACCCTCATCAGTGTGTATGCCCCAACACTGACAGCCACACCAGAGGCAAAAGACGAGTTCTACAAGAATCTCGCAACAACTGTCAGGATCATCCCCAACTCTGAACAACTCATTCTCCTTGGAGACTTCAATGCCAGAGTGGGTGCTGACCATGACTCCTGGCCCTCCTGTCTTGGACCATTTGGCATTGGCAGAATGAACAACAATGGACAGCGGCTGCTCGAGTTCTGCACATTTCATGATCTGTGCATCACAAACTCGTTTTTCAAGACCAACCCCCAACACAAGGTTTCCTGGTGACATCCATGCTCAAAGCACTGGCACCAGCTGGACTTGATCCTGATCAGGTGCACCTCACTGAAGAACGTGCTAATCACCCGTTCGTTCCAGAGTGCAGATTGCGACACAGACCATTCATTGGTGTGTTGCAAGGTCCACCTGCAGCTGAAGAAATTCCATCATGCCAGACAGCCTGGAAAGGCATGGATTGACACCAGCAAGATGGCCAAACCAGAACTTGTTGAGCAGTTTGCCTCCACCTTTGAGAAGGAACTTGATGTACCAGAAGAAGGAGAATCTGCAAAGCAGAAGTGTGAAGAGCTGCGAAACACCATCCACCGCACAGCCTTGGCTACCTTTGGGAGGAAGACCTCGAAGTCACAGGACTGGTTTGATGCCAAGTTGACAGAGATGACCCCCGTCATTGAAGCCAAGCGCCCAGCACTTGCTGAGTACAAGAAGTACCCAAACGAGAAGAATCTCCAGATTCTCAGGGCTGCGAGAAGCAAAGTTCAGCAGACTGCTCGGCGCTGCACCAACGAGTACTGGACTCAGCTCAGCCAAGACATTCAAACCGCTGCCATAACAGGGGACATCCGTGGTATGTACAATGGCATCAAGAAAGCACTTGGTCCAGCTCAGAGCAAGACGACCCCCCTCAAATCCTCCACTGGGGAGATGATCACAGAAAAGAACAAGCAGATGGAGAGATGGGTGGAACACTACTCCAACCTCTACTCCAGACAGAACACCGTGACAACGTCAGCCCTTGATGCCATCGACTGCCTGCCATCCATGAATGAACTTGACGCCAAGCCAACCATCGACGAACTCAGCAAGGCCATTGATAGCTTGGCTGCTGGCAAGGCACCCGGCAACGACGGCATACCCCCCGACCTGATCAAGCACTGCAAGACCGCCCTACTGCTGCTATTGCATGACGTCCTCTGCCAGTGCTGGAAGGAAGGTGCCGTACCACAGGACATGAGGGATGCCAAGATCATCACCCTCTACAAAAACAAAGGGGAGAGAAGCGACTGCAACAACTACAGGGGCATCTCCCTCCTCAACGTTGTTGGCAAAGTCTACGCACGAGTTGTTCTCGTTCATCTACAGAAGCTTGCCGAACGTGTCTACCCCGAGTCTCAGTGTGGCTTCCTCACTGAGCGATCAACGGTAGACATGATATTCTCCATCCGCCAACTCCAGGAGAAGTGCAAAGAACAGAACATGCCCCTGTATGTCGCCTTCATCGACCTCACCAAAGCGTTCGATCGGGTCAGCAGAGAGGGCCTTTTCAAGATCCTGCCAAAGATAGGATGCCCACCAAAGTTGCAAAGCCTCATCAAATCGTTTCACACCAACATGCAGGGGATTGTGCAGCACGACGGCAACGTCTCAGAGCAATTCAACATACGCAGCGGAGTGAAACAGGACTGTGTACTTGCACCAACCCTCTTTGGGATTTTCTTTGCTATGCTCCTGAGGCATGCCTTCAGCACAGCAACATAGGGAATCTACCTGCACACAAGATCTGACGGCAGGCTTTTCAACCTTGCCCGCCTGAAAGCCAGAACCAAAGTACGCAAGGCTCTAATCAGAGACATGCTGTTCGCAGACGACGCTGCAGTCGCAACCCACACACAGCAGGAGCTTCAGACCCTGATGGACCGCTTCTCCCAGGCATGCAAGGACTTCGGGCTTACCATCAGCCTGAAGAAAACTAACGTCCTGGCGCAAGGCATGGAAGCACCACCAACCATCACCATAGACGACTACGAGCTGGAGGTTGTGAATCAGTTCACGTACCTGGGGTCCACAATCAGCAGCAACCTCTCCCTTGATACAGAGATCAACAAGAGGATTGGAAAATCAGCCTTCACACTCGCTCACCTCACCACACGAGTGTGGGAGAATCCCAAACTCTCTGTCAAGACGAAGATGGCAGTGTACAACGCCTGCGTCATCAGCACACTGCTCTATGTGAGTGAGACATGGACAACATACGCCCGGCAGGAAAAGAGACTGAACTCCTTCCACTTGCGCTGCATTCGCCACATCCTGGATATATCCTGGTAGGACAAAGTGCCCAACACAGAAGTTCTTTCCCGCGCCGGCCTTCCCTCCATGTTCACTTTACTCAGGCAGCGCAGGCTCCGCTGGCTAGACCACGTTCACCGTATGGAGGATGGCAGAATCCCCAAAGATGTCCTCTACGGAGAACTGGCGACTGGCAGGAGAGATGTTGGCCGCCCACAGCTGTGCTTTAGAGACGTCTGCAAGTGATACATGAAGGCCCTGGAGATCAACACAGAGCGCTGGGAGGACCTTGCAACGGACCGCTCCAAATGGAGAGGCACCCTGACCAGACAGCTCAAGGCGGGTGAAGAGAGACTGACTGCTTCAGCAGATGAAAAAAGGATCCGCATGAAGAACCGCCACAGACCCAGCAGCACGGAGACCACCCACAAGTGCGACCGGTGTGACAGGGACTGCCATTCGCGCATCGGCCTGTTCAGCCACAGGCGGTGCTGTTCCAGCAGAGTAGACGTTTAGGATTCTCTTCCACGGTCAACATAGACAGACGGAGGCCGACGATGTATATTTACTTATTTTTGTAGGATGTTATTTGGGTTCTAAATATTTTATTGGGTTTTAGACCTTTGAGTTTTTCAAATTCTAATTCAAATTCAAACGTTTATTTCAAACTCAGGGTTCATATTACAAATAGATAAATAAATAAAGTATATACAGATCAGCAGACACTCGGTGCTCTTGTAACAACAAAAAACATAATGGGCTCAGTATAAAATGGAACGCCACCACTTCCAAATGCTGGAATGAAATGTGAGTGACGAGTTGACAATTGCTAATATAAGGTGATTGTTACATTCCAGCAGTCTTCTCAAAAAACTGTAAACATTCTTACGTATCAATTCTCCAAAAGACGGAATGTTCACAGACACAAACAGCTTGCTTGCACTCGACCTTCGTGGTACATCTAACAACCTTCTTAGGGAGTTATTATATGCAATGCGGATTTTGTTCCTGACAGCAACATTGCTATTAAACCATAAAGGCGAGCAGTACATTGAGGTACAGAAGGTCTTGAACAACATACATTTGACTTCAGGAGAACATCTATGGAAATTACGCAACAATAATTTGGTTTGAGCGTACAGTTTCCTGAGATGCCTGTTACAATCAGCATTGGTCTTATCAGATTCAATCCACACACCTAGGTATTTGACTTTTTCAACAAAGTTCAAGCTATTACCACAAAGTGACATAACAGGATTCGACGTATTGACGCCCTTTGGTTTGAAAGCCATACACATAGATTTAGTACAGTTGAACAGGATGTCATTTTTTTTTACCAAATTTTTCACATACAGAAAGGAGATGTTGCATCGCTGCGGTAGATAAACTTAACAAACAGAGGTCATCAGCGTAGAAAATGTGATTTAACAGTGCACCGTTAAAGGAGCCGCCCACATTAGTATTGTTCAACAGTACACTGAGATCATCAACATAGACATTAAACAACAAGGGTGACAGTATACCACCTTGTTTAACACCGTTGGTCACATGAAATTTGGATGAGGTGACATTGCCCCATCTAACAACCATAGACTGCCTTCTGTACCAGTATAGCAGGATGCTAACAATGTAAATAGGGATACCTCGATCGATCAATTTTCTGAACAAACCCCAGTGGTTAATCCTGTCAAAAGCTTTGCTAGCATATAGGAACGTAGCATAAACACTAGTGGAGTGGCTTCTGAAGTAGTCAACAAATTCATGGAGTAGGTAAACAGCCTTGTCAGTTGAAAGAGCTGATTTGAAACCAAGCTGATTGTCGTTTGTCCACAGATAATCCTCAATTCTGTTCAGGAATAAACCCTCTAACAGTTTAGATATAACATTAGCAATAGCTATAGGTCTGTAGTTGTTCATGTCAGAAAGACTGGCACACTTGTTTTTCACCAAAGGAATAATAACAGAGTCCATCAACATGTCTGGCATGTAACCATGAACAAACATACAGTTAAAACACAATGACAACAAAATACACAAGTTGAAATCGGCGTTGATGAGGCATTCACTGGTGAGACAGTCAGGGCCAGCTGATTTGCCTTTCTTAAGAACTTTGATCAGTGAATCAACTTCAACAGGAGTGACAGCAGAAATATCAGAGGCATCAAACATATCGTTATACAGACGAATATCATGCATAACAGAATCCTTCATTGAAACATTCTTGACTGAGTTGAAAATAGCTTCATAATGACATTTCCACTTTTCAGCAATATTAACGTCACCAGTCACACCATCAATAGTGTTTGATCTGACAGACCGGTGGGAGCTCATAGCCTTCATTTGTTTCCAGAATTCTACCATGTTCAGTTCACTCATGTGATTAGCTAGCTGGTCACATTTGATACTTTCTTCATTGCGCCTGCATGCTCGTAGAGCATATTTGAACCTAGCCCTGCAATTTTTCATGTTTTCAAATATTGGACCAGAACGTGGTTTGCCATTACTCCTCCACCACAAAAAAACATCCCGGGCAGCTGTGTGAGCCTAGCTAACTACATCATTCCAGCCTGTGACGTTATATTGGGTGGCCACACTGTGACTAGGAATGCATTCACTTACACAATAATTTAGAGCATCAACAATATCACTGTAGAACCTGTCAATATCGTCCCTGTGTGCTGCACAATTACGGTCGTGACACCTGATGGCGTCCATAGGAGCACGGATGTTACAGAGTTTCCTACGAGTAAGTTTCTTATATCTGGACAGGTCTGACGCTGTGGCATCACGCCATTTGTATGTTCTACTGCTCGTTGTGGCTGAGGGAGCTTCCCGGGGGTCACTTACAGCACTAGATACCTCAATATCTATGGATAAAGGTACATGATCAGAACTCACATAGTCAAGCAGAACTTTGATATTGGATACGTTATCATGGCCTGAGGATGTAGTCACACAGTGATCAAGCCATTGTAGCATCATCTCACTTTGGCTCAGCAATAATTATTCTCCTGCTTAAAGACATTTTTGTTTCATCCAGGAATAAAGCAAATAAATGGATTTTCTTCCCCCAGGCCACAGCTGAAATCCCCTTTTGTTAAAACCAGCCTAAGGAATTTCCCCAATGTCCGGCTTCACTTTTATTGCCCCCATAAAACCTACACAGATCCATGACTCAGCTAATTTCCTTAAACTGTGGACATGCTGGATTTAAACAGTGAACTTTTAAAGTACATTATTACAAACTCAATTCTAAACCTTCATTCTTTTCAGAACTATGAAAATGCAGATGGACTCTGATGTTTTTGATGTGGAAAATATGTGTGAAAGGCATTAATCTGTGATTTTATATATATATGCATGCTAATGTTTATATGAATGTTTATTCCTGCATGTTGATTTAGAAGCACTGCTTATAATTTATACTAATCACTAAAGTTATCTTAGTTTAATACATAAAGGGAAATTTTAACTTCCAGTATGTATGAGTGTCGCCTCTATCACATGTGACTCCAACAGCCAATCTCTGCACGACAACTCTTCACCCCAAAGGACTCCAAACAATAGACTGTTTGTTCATTGGACTAAAAGTTCATCGAGCCCGCCCACGAAGGACGCTCATTGGCTGAGATTCCGGTCAGGCCGGAATCCCGCGAAACTCAACAGAGCTTATAAAAAGGAGAGAGACTCCGGCTTCAGCCTCTTTTTTTCGTCAGACTCTGCTTCACTCCTTTTTCGTCAGCCCTCTTTCTGCTCCGGACGCTCTTTCCGCCTCTCTCTTTTCGGCTGCTCTCATTGTCTACACACAGCAAGGAAGAACAAAAGGACTTCGACCACATGTCGCTTTTCTGAACACAGAGCAGATAACTCGTAATTTGTTTATGTCACTTTGTATTTTTATTTTTCTCTTAAATACCTAGGAATTCCTATTTCTTTGAGCTCAATTCTTAATCGGAGTTAAACTCCAATTTTTATTCATCACTTTTTCTTTGTTAAACTTTCTGTAAAACTGCCGTTTGTTTAATTTTAATGTAAACTTTAATCTTGATTTTATTTTATATTTTCCTTGACCAAGCACCCACCAGAAGCTATAATTTTTATCTAAAGTCCGAAAGTTTTCTTTTCTAATTTGAAATCGGATTAGATATCTTTTAATTATTATCGAAGACCTCTGCAGCCGTTTGTCTACCAGGAAGAAAAGACGCAGCTGAGGAATCAACGCGCAGCTGTTCATCACACGCTGAAGAAGCATCGTCACCATCTGGCTAGAACTCAGTTTCAACTCTGGGTCATACAGTCCAGAATCCAGCCCCTTTCGACCGCTTGAATCTAAAGGTCGAACTGTGGACCCTGAAATATCTGCGGGCAGATATTTCCTCTAACCTCCACGAAATCTTGGGCTGAGAACGGACGACAGAACTATCATCGACCAAGGAACACGTGAGCTGCAAACTTTAATTCCACTGCTGAATTAACTTCTGAGGTTCGGTAATAATTTGTATATCTAATCAGATGCAAATTAAGAAGCCCTTAACATAACTCTTCTTTTCATTAAAATTCCGTTTTTATTTTCTTAAGATTAATTTAGGACTTTTTCATAATTAATAAACTTTCTCCATAAATTTGCGTTGTTTTTAATAATCTGTTAACTCAAACTGATAGAAATTCATCTCTCAGTTTAACCCTGGTTCCAAAAATATTGACATTGTTAATCTATCATTTACAAGATTGATTTTATGATTAATGAAATTATTTCAATGTCTATTAATCATTTTGTTTAATAAATATTTAAAAATGAGAAGTTGTTGGGAATTTATTTCATTCTGAGTCTGTTTCAAGCCCAGGTATCGAATTCACGAAAAATTTTTGAGACTGATTATTGATTAATTTATTGAGTGATCAAACAGGTATAAAGTGAAATTAAAGATCAAATTGCTTCTTAAAGATAGAAGCTGGTGCCCCTTACGAGTGTTATTAACTTTTCTGATGTATATGAAATGAGATTTGAGCTCAGATTCCAATACATCAATATAAATTAAATAATTCATACCTGATCATATTTATTATTTATTAATATCCCATTTTACACTACATCTATTGGTACCCCGCGTGGAGGCCTGGTTGAAATTGAAACGACTCAAGAATGAAAAATTAAGCTGTGTGTGATTTTGGTCAATTTTAACTCACAAAAAAAAAAAAGGTGGTTCAATTGCAGCCAGTCTATTGTCTGTCTCTGTGTCATGAGGGGGAGGGGGTGAATTCGCCCCCGATTACTGCTGTGTCTGTGTGTGTGTGTGTGTGTGTGTCTGCTGACCAAGAGAAGGTGGGGGTGAAGACCCCACTGCACCCTAGTCAGTTTAGTTTTTTTTTAATGCATGCTTAAAAGTGATTACACGCTGAATAATTAAAATAGGCCTGGGAACAAAATAGCGAAGAAATCCTATTTGTTTTCCCCGTTATTTCAACACCCCGCAGGCAAAGCAAACCCTTGGGGAATTTAATTGAATTAACCATTGTATAAACTTGTTGAATAAAGTTTAGGGAGACCAAAGTTTTCCCGCCTTTGGAAAGCAAGGCGTGGTTTTATGGACTGAAGCTTGAACTACATCCACGTGGCACGTGCATGCTCAGTCGCGCATGCGACCGTCAAGCTGTGCATGAAAAACTGCGAATGTGTAGATTGGCTCAGCGACGCCATCTTAAGTCTAGGTAGAGTTCCCTGTAGCCTCCATTTTGAGTAGAGATCCTTGACTCCTTGCGACGTCATTGGGTTTCCTCTTCTGGAAGTGCAGATGAAAACTGCCTCCATCTTGTGGTGAAACATAGGGACTGCAATTTTTATTTAAACTTCTAATCTTTTAAGATGATTTATAACCAAAGTAAGTCTTCAAAGTAACTTCAAAGCAATTCATATTATTCGGAATAAACTAAATTTAACACTAATCCAAACTTTTATGCCAAGAATAAACGGAAAAGGACCTGTTGGCTTCTGAAAGTTTTTTCTCAGTGGTGAAACCCTACTAACTGCATAGACACCTATAGCAGGAACATATACAAACACCTCTATTGTATTTAATCACTTATATAACCACATATGATGATCTTTTAAGCTAAAAGCAAACATATTTACACACTTTTAAGCAAAAAAGTTACAAACTTTGAAGCTATATGTGTGCTTATTTTGCTGTTTTTAAATGTGATATGGTGTGATTCCCTTCCCACAGAAACCCAGTTTTAGCTTAAGGATTCTAATGCTGATGTTTACTCAAGAGTAACATTAAAGTAGGATTAATCCTGTGCATTCTGACAAATTTACAGACTTAGTGAATATTTATAATTTTTCCTCTTTCTCAAATTTAGGAAACCACATTAAGCAATTAACACTTAAGAGAAGCTCTAGGTGTTATTTAAACTCATTGTGTCATTTCTGATTCATGCTTTCTCTACAGGAAAAGAAAAACATTTAACCAACCAGCATAATTTTCAATTTTTTCCCAGGAGTTAAGAAAAGTCAAAAAGGTGAAAACATTGATTATTCTGTAAATAAGAAATTTATAGATCACAATCAAGAAAGATCACTATTGGCTTCAATCCTAAGAAATCCTTGGATATCAAATACTCAAACAATTCACTTGTTTCTAATTTGTAAATATTTTAAACATTTAATGCTTCAAATGAAAATAGGCTTTAACAAATAAAAGCAAAGGAAAGCCCCAACTTTAAAAGAAAGTGGAAACTTATAATCTTAAATCTTTAAAGCATTTAGCCTCTTTTGCTTTAGGATTTCTTTTGTAAATAAAATCCTCACTGTCAAAGTGACATTTTGCAAAATCCCAAAGCTAGTTATTGATGACAAATTCCAATACTAGACTTGAAAATCAAAAGAAAGGAAGTCAATCCACACAATTGAAATTTCAGTTTTGTTTTGCGAAACAAATTTAATCCAATTTCAATTCAACTTTATCTATCAACATACAGTTTCAACGAACAAATTATTTGAAGCATCACTACATTTCTAAATAATTTCAAAATTCTATTTCCCATCCTGCAAGCCTACAAGTTGAAACAAATTCTAAAGGAACTTTCAACTATCACGGTTGTAAAATAAAACACTCAAGGTTAAACCTTGTTGAACAAATTTAAGAATAATCAAGTTGAATTTTTTTTTTTTAAAGCTAAATAACAACAACGGTCAAACATGGCGAGTCAACAGACAACCGACCAATTTACCAAACTGGATGACCTTCAAACAACATTGGAAGCATGGACTTCTAATTTAATTTCTAGCTTCACAACACGGGTCAAGGAAACACCGCCCGAAGAATTGGAGCAACTCACTGAAGAACTTTTGAATGAACACACTGAAAAACCACCAGAAGGCAAGGACCTCACCAGTGTGTTAGGTAAGTTTGCGCTAACATTAGTCGCAAGATTAAAGGTAGCCGAGAACGAGCTAGCAAATCGACAAACAACGATCCTATCTCTCCAAGAAGAGAATGAAACACTGAAAGAAAATCTGGAACAATCTCAAGAGGAGAATAACAAAACTCAAAACCAACTGGATGAAGCATTACAAGATTTGGACCGTGCAGAGTCACAAAAGGAATGGTTGATGCATAACAATGACGTGCTTCACCAAGACAACAATGAACTTGAAGATGCCCTTCAAGACACAAAGAAGGAACTCAGAAGAGTTGAAGGCCAACTTGAAAATGTGAAGAAAGACTACAAGGAATGTCAACTGCTCCTAAAGGAAAGACATGAACACCGGGACATCCACCGCGCTCCCTCGCCCGATTCTCGTTTCGAATATGGACGACCGCGTGGACAGCGTGCATGTGCCCCTTCAGACCGCGACCTTGACAAGATCTACGGGTTCACCTGATGCCAAAGTCTATTTACAGGACATTGATTGCTACCTGCGTAAGTACCCTGAGTCTACAACAGACGATCGCATCTATCTGATCAAACTAACATCTAACACGTCAGTATCAAAATTCATAGACAGACAGCCAACAAACATCAAAGCAGATTACACGCTGCTCCGCGAAGCCATCGAAAAGGAGTTCTCCGACGACTGCCTACAGGCAGGGCTAACCGCAGCCCTAGTCGTGAAGCAAGGTCGCTCAGAGCCAACACAAGCCTACTACCAGAGACTCCTACTTGCATATTTTGGATCCCAAAATACACCAGGGTTGGAAGAAGACCACAATTTCAAGACCCTCTTCATCCAAAACCTCCATCCCACTGTGAGCCATTACCTAGGAGTTACAGCTAACCCAAGGTCAAACTCAATAAGTCAGCTGAGAGAGTTTGCACACTATGCGTTCCAAAAACAGCAACAAAGTCGCAACAAGCACGCTGAGCCTGCCACAGTGCTAGCTATTAGCGATGCATCTAACACCTTGGAGTGGGAAGGAGCCCCTCGCTCTACTCCACATCTTACACCGCGAGTACATCAACAGCCGAAGCATTTTCCCAAGCGACCTCATCAAGGTCAAAACCAAACTAGGTCCTCTGGATACCACTTTGGACCAACTTTGCGAAAACCCGACTACCGTCGTAGACCATATCCATGGGATAGGTCACGAGAACGCGATACGGACTACCATGATGACAGATACCGATACGAAGACACGCGTAACCGCGACAAATGGTCTCCATCCCATCACAGAAGCTCAGAAGCAGAGACCTATCACAAACCTTGGAAGGAAGAAGAAACTCCTACATTCAGTAGAGAAGCTATTGAAATTGTCCAACACCTCCTAGCAGAGATTCAAAACTACAAAGAGAATAAAACTGCTAACATTCTAGCTATATCAGCTGTGCCAACTCAAAACAAGCGTTCCAAACGAAGGAAACGCAAGAAGAAAATCCCTCATGCAAATGAGGAAGGACCAAAGGACTCAACACAGTCCAGTGCTGTCATGGCAGCCCAACCACAGGTCACAGACCACTCCTCTAATGTGTCGCAACTCTGTGTCGAACCACCGGTTCTACAATTCCTATGCGATTTAAACGAGAGGGGGGTGGCACGGAAATTCTACGTTCCACTTACCCTTGAAGACATGGTGTGTCAGGACGCTGTTTTAGACACCGCTGCTGACATCACGCTCATGTCACACACCCTTTTCGACAAACTACGTGTAGCCGCGAACCGCGCTAACAAACATTTGAAACTGGAACCCTGTTCATTAGCCGTGCGACCATATGCGCTCACTAAAACAACCCTGTTGGGCGTATCACTACTAAACATGTCCATTGGACCCATGACCTTGACACATCCGGTCTACGTGTCCAAACTTGACGCCATTCCATTACTTGTTGGCAAAGACCTACTGAACCGTTTTGAGCCACTGATTGATTTCAAGAACCTCAAACTATGGGCTCAAACACAACACCCTCACCCATTTGACCCAACAAGAACAACTGAATCACAGTGCTTTGTTCTAAATACTTTGGACACCCCAAGTCTCACACAACTAGCACTGTTGGAACAACTGCAACCGAGTGAAAGCGACCGCCAAGACCAAGGTGAGTATTGTCCTAGAGAAGTCAAAAGTCACCTTCAAATACAAGGTCAAGCCAAACACTCAAATGATCTTGAAAACTCAATGGCTGAGCAGAAAACCCCAAACGGCCCTCTTGAAACCCTGGATACCCATGATTCTATGGTGGTGTCACATTTTGAAACCCACCCACCCGCCCATGAGGCCTGCATGGTCACAAGAGCCACACCAACCGGCTCTCTAGACCCTCTGAAATCTCAAGTTTTTGCAACAACAAACCCAACTTTTGCAAACGCAAGGCGCACAGTCACTCAACCTTGCAACCAAATGATCCATGAAACCGTCAAACACCGGTCGGATAAAACGATACATGCGCTACCCGCATCTAAACCCTATGACATACCAAAACTGAAACCAATTCATGCGACACAATCTTCTCTGCAGCTATGCAATGACACTCCTGATCATGCTTCCGACGAACCATCATCGCCACCGCTCAAAGTTCCTTGAAACCAGAGGGGGGTGATGACTGCCAATGCCCATAACACTCAAGCTGCAGAACACAAAAGCGTCAAAACGACATACAAAGCTCCCAAGGCTGTATTTCAAAACCATTCGGACCGAGTCGCTAAACAACAGAAAGCGTACAACAATCAAAAACTCTCGCATGACAAACTGCAAAGGGGGGACAAGATCTCCCCCCCCCCACATTTGTACCGCAGACACCTGAAATAAATTTACAGGAAAGGAAAATCACTCCTAAATTCCTGCCCGAGTGGATGAATCCACACATTGTCAACAACAAACTTTGGCCACTCAAGAGCCAAATCCAGGATCCCATTTTCAAATGGGCTCACCAAAATCAGAGTAACCTTTACCAAAACCCCATGGGACTTGTCGGGTACAACACTGTCAAAGCAAGTCCATAAATAAGATTAAAACCAAACCTACGTCTGAGAAATAACTGTAGCTAACTACTAGCCTCAGGTACACTCAGTCAAATTTCTCCAATCAGTTAACCGCATCAAACTTCCAGAAAGGAAAGGGTATATTAAAACCAAATTAGCCCTTAAACTAATTTCAAAGACCTCTGTAAAATCTAATAAACTTCAATCAACTTACTATTACCAAATAGCATACACAAGACATTCAACACCATTAGCTTGAGCTAATAGTCTTAAAACTCCCATCAAAGGTGAGAAAAACAAGCACAAGGTTTAGAGTTCAATCTTTTAAGCTCTATTCTGTAATTTCCCAGTTTTGGGATCAATGAAGTACATCCATCTAAAAGAAATCATTTCACCTCTAAGAGGAATTTTCATTTGCCAACCAGGTATCTAAAGAAAGATCAACAAGAAGATAAAGATCCAAAACCACTCACTTTTGTTTGCCAAGATGATGGCCCTCCTGTTTATCAGTTTAGCCATCTGCCTAGCAATCACACCCACTGTTACCCAGTCAGAATTGGGCCAAGCCAAAACGAAAGGTCAAAGATCCTCGGATGGACTCTTAATAACAGCCTCATTGTTAGAGCCTCTAGTTTACCTTAGCATGCCCTCTGTTAACTCGGTCAACACCGCTAAACCGAAACGCCAGGTTGTCAAACCACAAATGGTTACCAAAATCTTACAAGACACTGTGTTGGTTTTGAATGCTTGCTCAGAAGCTTCAGTCAAACTCAACAAGGTCTTGAACTCTTTGCTCTTTGTGTTAAAGGGTTAGGGCAGCACGGTGGTGCAGTGGTTAGCACTGTTGCCTTACAGCTAGAAGGTTCCTGGTTCGAATCCCCAGGTTGGCAGGGGTTGGAACCTTTCTGTGTGGAGTTTGCATGTTCTCCCTGTGCTGCGTGGGTTTACTCCGGGGGCTCCGGTTTCCTCCCACAATCCAAAGACATGCATGTTAGGTTAATTGGCTGTTCTAAATTGTCCCTAGATATCTGTTTCCTATAGGCCCTTAGAATAGAGGGTTAGTATTAGTGAAAGTGCTTTGAGTGGTCTTTGTGACTAGAAAAGCGCTATATAAGTGCAGGTTAGTTAGTTAGTTAGTTAGTTAAAGGTTGACTATGCTCACACACAGCCAATGTCTATGTTACTCTCAGAAGTAGCTAGAAACATTAGCTTTTCAGTTAACGCTTTAGCAATGAATATGCTCTCTCATCATATCCTTTTTGCAGTAAATCCAAATTTACTTCTCATTGCCATCCAAAGAATGATAACGACATCCTATGCCCACTCAGTTTTTCTGAACAAAAGCCTCAAACACCCTATGATTTGGACATCTGTGGAACCATGGTTTAGTCTAACTAAACAAATTCAATTTGAACCTCCTTGAGTCACCTCAATATTGATTAGTCTGAATCTACCTCAAGTATGAAAGAATTTTATTTTTGCTTTTGACTAAGATTTTTGGATACATGCATGTGTATATACAAATAATCCTTTTTACTTTATTTAAATTTTATGCACATTTAAACTGTTTTTGAAACCTTGAATAGATATTTTTCA
Source organism: Pholidichthys leucotaenia (assembly GCA_020510985.1). NCBI lineage: Eukaryota > Metazoa > Chordata > Actinopteri > Cichliformes > Pholidichthyidae > Pholidichthys > Pholidichthys leucotaenia. The sequence goes on from CM035844.1 coordinate 105,878, forward strand.
GCAAACCCAAAACATTTATATCAAGTATGTCATAACCCACATACTTCTAGTTCACTTCTTTTTTTTTTTTTTGTACCCAGAATTTTTAAGTCTTTACAGGCTTATACAGAACTTTAGTATATCCTAGACAATTATGCAATGTTTATATTTGATCATGCCAAAATTATTTTTGAAATTTCCAGAAGTTTTTCAGAAAACCAAATTTAAGGACCTACACTTTGGAATAGATACTGTTTACAAGCTTAAGACTTATCGACATCAGAACTTTAGTTCAGCATTTGGATCAAGCCTTGCCAAATTGGGATTTGATGCCTAGGATTGCTATCAACGCTGAATCAACGTCACCATTGATACCAGAGGGGGGACTGTAGCATCATCTCACTTTGGCTCAGCAATAATTATTCTCCTGCTTAAAGACATTTTTGTTTCATCCAGGAATAAAGCAAATAAATGGATTTTCTTCCCCCAGGCCACAGCTGAAATCCCCTTTTGTTAAAACCAGCCTAAGGAATTTCCCCAATGTCCGGCTTCACTTTTATTGCCCCCATAAAACCTACACAGATCCACGACTCAGCTAATTTCCTTAAACTGTGGACATGCTGGATTTAAACAGTGAACTTTTAAAGTACATTATTACAAACTCAATTCTAAACCTTCATTCTTTTCAGAACTATGAAAATGCAGATGGACTCTGATGTTTTTGATGTGGAAAATATGTGTGAAAGGCATTAATCTGTGATTATATATATATATATATATATATATATATATATATATATATATATATATATGCATGCTAATGTTTATATGAATGTTTATTCCTGCATGTTGATTTAGAAGCACTGCTTATAATTTATACTAATCACTAAAGTTATCTTAGTTTAATACATAAAGGGAAATTTTAACTTCCAGTATGTATGAGTGTCGCCTCTATCACATGTGACTCCAACAGCCAATCTCTGCACGACAACTCTTCACCCCAAAGGACTCCAAACAATAGACTGTTTGTTCATTGGACTAAAAGTTCATCGAGCCCGCCCACGAAGGACGCTCATTGGCTGAGATTCCGGTCAGGCCGGAATCCCGCGAAACTCAACAGAGCTTATAAAAAGGAGAGAGACTCTGGCTTCAGCCTCTTTTTTTCGTCAGACTCTGCTTCACTCCTTTTTCGTCAGCCCTCTTTCTGCTCCGGACGCTCTTTCCGCCTCTCTCTTTTCGGCTGCTCTCATTATCTACACACAGCAAGGAAGAACAAAAGGACTTCGACCACATGTCGCTTTTCTGAACACAGAGCAGATAACTCGTAATTTGTTTATGTCACTTTGTATTTTTCTTTTTCTCTTAAATACCTAGGAATTCCTATTTCTTTGAGCTCAATTCTTAATCGGAGTTAAACTCCAATTTTTATTCATCACTTTTTCTTTGTTAAACTTTCTGTAAAACCGCCGTTTGTTTAATTTTACTTTAAACTTTAATCTTGATTTTATTTTATAATATTTTCATTGACCAAGCACCCACCAGAAGCTATAATTTTTTATCTAAAGTCCAAAAGTTTTCTTTTCTAATTTGAAATCGGATTAGATATCTTTTAATTATTATCGAAGACCTCTGCAGCCGTTTGTCTACCAGGAAGAAAAGACGCAGCTGAGGAATCAACGCACAGCTGTTCATCACACGCTGAAGAAGTATCGTCACCATCTGGCTAGAACTCAGTTTCAACTCTGGGTCATACAGTCCAGAATCCAGCCCCTTTCGACCGCTTGAATCTAAAGGTCGAACTGTGGACCCTGAAATATCTGCGGGCAGATATTTCCCCTAACCTCCACGAAATCTTGGGCTGAGAATGGACAACAGAACTATCATCGACCGAGGAACACGTGAGCTGCAAACTTTAATTCCACTGCTGAATTAACTTCTGAGGTTCGGTAATAATTTGTATATCTAATCAGATGCAAATTAAGAAGCCCTTAACATAACTCTACTTTTCATTAAAATTCCGTTTTTATTTTCTTAAGATTAATTTAGGACTTTTTCATAATTAATAAACGTTCTCCATAAATTTGCGTTGTTTTTAATAATCTGTTAACTCAAACTGATAGAAATTCATCTCTCAGTTTAACCCTGGTTCCGAAAATATTGACATTGTTAATCTATCATTTACAAGATTGATTTTATGATTAATGAAATTGTTTCAATGTCTATTAATCATTTCGTTTAATAAATATTTAAAAATGAGAAGTTGTTGGGAATTTATTTCATTCTGAGTCTGTTTCAAGCCCAGGTATTGAATTCACGAAAAATTTTTTGAGACTGATTATTGATTAATTTATTGAGTGATCAAACAGGTATAAAGTGAAATTAAAGATCAAATTGCTTCTTAAAGATAGAAGCTGGTGCCCCTTACGAGTGTTATTATTTTTTCTGATGTATATGAAATGAGATTTGAGCTCAGATTCCAATACATCAATATAAATTAAATAATTCATACCTGATCATATTTATTATTTATTAATATCCCATTTTACATTACACCATGATGTAGAGCCGTGGGCCAAGCTAACATGAGTAAAGGTATCACCTGGTAAGATAATCCTGTCCGAGATGTGTAGGGAGTAACTCTCACAAAAAGACACCAGTTCATTTCCAAAACAACTTGAACGTGCTGTATTAGCGTTGAAGTCACCAATTGTGAACACATATGGAGTTGGAAAGTCCTCGGTGATACGTTTAACAAGACTCAGGCAGTGCAGGTATTCATCCAAGTTTTCAACATTGTCATAAGGGAAATATACACATAATATAAGACAGTGAAAGTCACCCAGGTTGACTTCAATACCTATAACTCTTAAGCAATCGTAAGTTTTCACAACACAACTGTTCGCAAGTGACTTCCGCCATAGGATACCGACGCCGCCATAGGGGCGACCTAAAATAACACGTTCTTCCGTATCCATAAAGGAGACACCTTGTCCTATAAAGTCACCATGTAATCTGCTCAGAATAGACAATTCGTTTTTGAATAACCAGTGTTCCTGCAACAACACAATGTCATGGTTATCACATAAACTGGAGATCTCATTAGATGAAGTTTTTACATTCTGGCAGTTAAATGAACATATTCTAAGGTTGGTCCTACTATTGAATGAGTATAATGACAAACACAATAATGACAGTCACATGTAGATCATTTCCTCTCAAAAACTGTCGGAGGTATAAACCAGATGGCCACACATTTTTGTCAAGCAACTTCTTGCTGCAACTGGCAGGACATGTAATCTTAAAAGAGGCATAACCATCATACTTGGTTTCTAGTTGCTCAATCTTGATATTGTCATTTAATTTAACATGGGTTTTGATGTAGGACCGTACATGATGGGGTCTGGTGGTGGGGTCAAGTCGACTGATGAAGACTTGGTGCATCTTATGACCTTGACCTTGACCCTGATGTCCGCCAGACCTCCTACCAGACTTTGGTACAACGCGTAACTGTGGGTGGGGGCGTGTCTTGTTGACAGCCTGTAGCTGTTTCGTGGTCTGCTTGTCAGACTGTTGGTTGTCAGACGATTGAAGAGCATCAGCGTAGGACCTCTTCTTCTTCTTGGAACGACGACTCTCAACTTCCTTGAACTCACTCTCGCGTTCTTCAGCAATTGCAGCAACTTTGGCAGCTTTGGCAACCCCAGAAGGGTCGCTGCCGACAACGTCAACAAAACTGGTCTTTGTAGAGTTGGCGGCCTTGTCCGCATTCTCCCCTTCGGCCGTGGCAGTAATCTCTTTGACTAGTCTTTAACTTTTTAATGTGACTCTTCTCTCTTACCTCTGGTTTTTCTCTCATCTCTTTGTCTTTATACCCTGATTGATGGAGCCTTGAGTATTTTTTTATCATGTTTATAGTCAGCTTCATGTGTGCCTGTGTTTGTGTCTATGTTGAATGTAATTTGTGGCTAGTAAATATGGATGTCACCAGACTGCAAAACAAATCTACCTACAGGTACAAATAAAGGAACCTGAACCTGAAAGTGATGAAGGTCAGATGGACATGAAGAGCAGCCAGAAACTCCTTAACACTAAGATGGACAAAGCAGAACAGTTCAGTTTTGCTCATGCTACTCTCCACTTTAAAGATCTGTGTGAACACTCCTGAGTACACTGAAGCTTCTTTGATATCGATGCCACACTGTTTCAGGTCTGATTCATAGAAGATGTCAACATTTTAAACACGCGGTAGTACAGCCTTTGATTAAGAAACCTGGTCTCGATCATACCATGTTGGCAAATTTTAGGCCTATTTCCAAGCTGCCATTTCTCTCAAAAATTTTAGAGAAAATTGTCTATATGCAGCTGAAATGTTTTCTGGATGAACACGGTATTTTGGAGATTTTTCAATCTGGTTTCAAAGCTCTTCATAGCACAGAGACAGCCTTGTTAAGAACTTTTAACGATATTCTCTTGGCATGTGATTCAGGTGAATATGCTGTTCTTGTGCTGCTTGATTTAACTGCTGCCTTTGACACAGTGGACCGTCATGTTTTAATTTTCCGTTTGCAGCACCTAGTGGGCATTTGTGGCACTGCTCTCAACTGGTTTAGATCCTATTTGTCAGACAAGATTTTTAAAGTTAGCATGTCTGGGTTTGAATCGTCTTCTGCTCCTCTGCCTTACGGGGTCCCACAAGGGTCAATTCAAGTCCCATGCTTTTTTTCTCTGTATATACTTCCACTGGGTTCCATTTTTAAAAAAGCATGGTATCTCTTTCCACCTGTATGCTGGTGACTGTCAGATTTATGTCCCTCTAAAACGAAAAGCTGACTCATCAGTAAACTCACTCCTGGCGTGCATTGAAGACATAAATTCTTAGATGGCCCTAAACTTCCTAAATTTTAATGATAAGAAGACCAAAGTGATGGTGTTTGGACCTAGTCGCCCCTGTGAGTCCCTTCCTGTATACTTGGGCCCCCTTACTCCTTATGTTAAATCCACAACTAGGAACCTTGGTTTTATCATGGACAATGATTTTAAATTAGACACGCAGATTCGTTCTGTGGTAAAATCCAGCTTCTTTCATTTAAGGCGTTTAGCAAAAGTAAAACTCATTCTCTCTTAGACCACACCTGGAAACAGTAATCCATGCTTTTATTTCATCTCGGCTGGATTACTGTAATGCACTTTGTGCCGGTATCAGCCAGTCATCTCTTTCCCGTCTGCAGCTGGTTCAAAACGCCGCTGCTCATCTTTTAACAGGTACACGTGGAAGAGATGACATCACACCCATCTTAGCTTCACTCCACTGGCTGCCCATGTATTTTAGAGTTCATTTTAAAATTCTTTTATTTGTTTTTAAATCCTTGAATGGTCTTGCTCCGCCTTACCTCTCTGAGCTTCTGCATCCCTACACTCCCACCCGGTCCCTTAGGTCAGCTGAACAGCTGCTTTTGGAGGTACAAAAGGTGAGGCGCAAGCTCAGATGGGACAGAGCCTTTTCGATCATGGCCCCCAGGTTATGGAATGATTAATCCCTGGACATCAGACAAGCACCTTCACTGTACATTTTTAAAACATGTCTTAAACACATTTTTACTCCCTGGCCTTCGACCCAGTATGAGACATTGATTTTATTGAATGAAATAGATTTTTATTTATTTTACTTTTTTTTTTGTGTTAGTGCCCTGCTTTTATGTTCTCTTGCTGTACAGCACTTTGTGTAGTGAGTATTGCTTTGAAAGTGCTTTATAAATAAAGTTGATTGATTGTTTGATTGATGACCTGGCTGGGCATGAACCTTCAAACCTTCTGAATGTGGGGCAGATGTTGTCCCACTGGGCCACCACTCTGCTACTCATTTGATCAGAATCCATCACATGAAGTCATTCCCCTATTTCTTCTCAATAATCATATTTTATCTTGATTTTTTTTTTTTGGGGGGGGGGGTAGCTCTTGAACAAATCACCTGTACATGTGTGGCCCAATCAGGAAGGATTAAGGGAGACACAATAGAATATTTTATGTTGGTCTTTGATTTTCCTGACTGAACTCGAGACAGAACAGCATTAATACATTAATTCTGAGTATCAACTTATCACTCTTTTGAAAAACCAAGTGTTGTACTTTTCTGCATTCAGCTCAGAACGTACAGACAAAATCAATCAGTAACATGCACTCTAAGCACCAGCGCTCCAAAAGGAGTATGATTTTGTATCAGTTTTTAGGTCAAAATTATTCCCAAAATTGACACTAGAATGCAAAACTAGATAAAATAGACGTAATAGACAACAGTGGTAAAATAGACAAGAGTAGTGGCCTTTTCCTATTCACCCCACCCCAGCACTCCCACTCTCACAACCTGAGCAAGTCAAACACACAACGCTGAGGCAACTAACATTTCACGTTTTTTCTTCACACATTCACACACAGGGGAAATTACACAAAGTTTATATGTTTTTTTTTTCTTTTTTTCTTTTTCAAAGCACAGGGTATAGTATTAACACAACACAATGTAACATACCGCTAAACCCCCCTTTAAAGTCTTGCTAAGGACGCCCTGGAGGCCCCCCTCTGGAAGGTCCATCCGGCGGCCCGCTCCCAGAGTGTCTCACACCTTTTCCTTACCAGAGGCGGGCTACTCAGGCGTTTCTTCACTCCCATATGCTGCAGCTCATTTGGGTGCTTTCTGGATCCATCAACAGTTCCAAGTAACAGTCCTCGTGGGTCCTCACCACCCACAGCTGTTCCTGGTCATCCTGCTGCCCCCATGTTTTGAGGACCCCACCAAGCCGAGACCCAACCCTAGGGCGGACCTCGTTACCTATACTTAGGGGAGTTCTCACTGGCTTTTTAGATCCTCCACATTGTGACCGGGTTCCCACTCAGTGTTGGAGACTCACTCGGACCTTGTCCAAGTTCCGTCCCGGATCCTGCTTGTAGGCACGCCTTTTGATGGTGCCACTTGGTCTTGCCCTGCTCTCTTTCATCTTTTGCGCTGAATCAGCCACGGCAGGGCCCGGTTTAGCGGTGGTACTCGACTGGCCCCCGAAACTACGATGTGCCTGCTTGCTTGCTCCACTCATCACCACAGGTGTCTGACCACGCCGTTCGGGTCCCTCATCCAGGATACCATGAACTCTGGCACTGGAAACTCACCGCGATGGTGCTCCATACTGTCGGTCATGCCCATCGTCACTCATTCTGGGCAGATTTAAGTCCCACACTTCGTCGTCATTTTCTGCATAAAAGGGTCAGTCCAACAGCCCGCAGCCAGACCACTCTTCTCTGACACCACAGGCAATCAAGAACCCAAGTCCATAAAACAGGTGGCAGCCCATAAGGTTTGCCCCTTCAGTGGACACCATGAACTCCACTCCAGACATCGATGCTGACTTGTATCTCGCTGAGAGCATTAGCGAGCACACAATGTCAAAGGGGTTGTTACCATAACCCTATCATGATACATCAGACCTGCTCACTGTATAAGGTGGGAAACATTTCCACACCGTGGCCCAGTTCAGGATGGAGGCCGCCGATCCAATATGCAGCATCAGTGGCACCATGACCCCGTCCAATTCGATATTGCAATAAATGCATCCAACCGTGTTCGGTTACACCGTGTGAACCACTATAGGTTCCCTTGTTGAAGAGCCTCTCTCTGGTTTTCGGTCCCCCTGTTCAAAGTTTTTACAGGCCCTTGTGAAGTGAAGGAACAAACAACACTTAACACAGTGCTCCTCCTTTTCTAGACAGTCTCTCACCTTGTAGCAGTGCCTGGTGGACCCACAGCCATAGCATCTTGCCGTCCCCGGGGGGGGGGGGGCAATTTTCACGGCGGAGGCATATTCATCGTCACTGTCACCATCCAGGTCAGCGGCCAGCACCTTCCATCGTTTCTTGTCCCTTAGCAGCTTGTCTTCCTTGCCGAGATTCTGGTCAGCTTCTCTACTGCCTTGTACTGCTGCGCTAACAGGAAGGGAGATACGTCCTTCCTGTGGTAACGTATCGTCAGTTCTTGTGTTGCTGTCTGTCTGTGGTTAGCTCTCCTCATTCTCACGAGGATTTTGCCTTTAATTGTATTTTAATCCATTTTTTTTTCCATTTACCGTTAGCTCTCACTTCTGTTTATCAAGCCTCTTGCACCTGTGTGCGCACTCAGTGTCACCTAATCACCCTCTTCAGCCTTCTGTTCACCTTTCACTGGTGTTTGAGTGCACTTCGGGTTAGCCACAAGCTAAGGCTACTAGGTCTCCTTCCTCTCCTCCTCTGGTGTGCTCTCTCTGTCAGATGTTTAGCTACATCTCTTTTAGTGATAATGGTAAATGCAATAAATGTTGTCTTTTTTGAGGCACTCGAGGCAAGCCTGTCTAATTTGTAATCCTGGCTCCGCTGCATTGAAACACCGTCTGCGCCAGTTAATCTTGACGGATGTCCCCTAGCTGCAGCGGAGCTCCCTAGCTCAGGGCGGCCTGTTAGCGGTCCTCCGGTCCTCCTCAGCAGCGAGGAGACTGGGTGGGTGATGTGAGAAGGAAGCCTAGTCGCAAAGCCCTGGTTAACCACCAACCTGTTCATGTTTCTAATCCTTTTTCCCCGCTCAGCGACAAACCCGCTGGGGAAAAAGCTCTGATCATTGGCAACTCTGTAGTCAGAAATGTGAACCTAGAGACTCCAGCAGCCATAGTCAAATACATTCCTGGGGCCAGAGCAGGCGACATAGAGTCAAATTTGAAAATGCTGGCTAAAAGAAACTATAAATACTCTACAATTGTTATCCATGCCGGCATTAATGACATCCAACTCCAGCAGTCAGAAGTCACAAAACTTAACGTGGAATCGGTGTGTGACTTTGCAAAAACAATGTCTGCCTCTGTAGTATTCTCTGGGCCCCTCCCATATCTGACAAGAGATGACATGTTTAGCCGCTCGTCATCCTTCAACTGCTGGCTGTCTGTGTGGTGTCCTGCAAACAGCGTGAGCTACATTGACAATTGGAGCTCATTTTGGGGAAAACCTGGTCTTATTTGATGAGACGGCGTCTATCCCACTTTGGATGGTGCATCTCATTTATCTAACAATCTGGCATCATTTTTATCCAAATTTCCAAAACCTTGACAACTCAGAGTTGGGACCAGGAAGCAGAGTCGCAGTCTTACACGCCTCTCTGCAGCTCCTCTTCATCCACCACCCCTCAACTTAGCCCCTGTCTTCCCCATCAGAGAATCATTGTCTGCTCCCTCCAAAGTAAATAAAAATATAATATATAAGCATCCCAAAGTGATTAAACAAAAAGTTGGTGAAACTCAAATTAAACATGAAGCCTCTAAATTGAATGATTTGACCTCTGCTCCTCCTCATAATTTAAAAATTATATGTGGTTTGTTAAATATTAGGTCTCTAACTCCCAGGTGTCTGCTAATCCATGGTCTGTTAATTGATCATCAGATTGATTTAATATCCCTTATAGAGACTTGATTAGGGCAAGAGGATTATGTTGGTTTGATTGAATCAACTCCCTCTGGTTATTTAAACTGTCAAAATCCCAGAAGTTCTGGTCATGAAGGAGGAGTAGCAACAATTTACCATTCCAAATTACTGGTTCATGTAAAGCAAAAAAAAAAAAAAAATGTTATAATAACTTTGAGGGCCTGATCCTCAGTATTGGGCATTTTAGCAATTTTAGGCTAAAGCCAATTTTATTTGCCATAGTTTATCCTCCTCCATCACCCAACTCAGAGTTTTTATCCGAATTTGCTGAATTCTTAGCTGATTTAGTGCTGAAATCAGATAGAATAATTATAGTAGGGGACTTTAATATACATGTAGATGTAGATAGTGATTGCCTTAACATGGCAATTAATTCAATTTTAGACTCAATGGGGTTTTCTCAGAAAGTAGGAAATTCTACCCATTATCTCCACCATAAGTTGGACCTTGTTCTGACATAGGGAATAGAACCAGAAAATCTGGTAGTGTCTCCTTATAACCCTGTACTGTCAGACCATTGTCTGTTAACCTTTGATTTTACTATTTCTGACTATTTGGCTCCTAAAGAAAAATATTACTACAGCAGATGCCTCTCAGATGACTTTTTTACCAAATTCATGCAGATCGTTTCCTCTTTGCCATGCGTCAACACAACGGAAATAAGCTATAAACAGCTTGCTCCTTCAGTAATTGATAGCATGGTAGATAGTGTTACAGCTTCTATTCAATTCAATTCAATTCAACTTTATTTATAAAGCGCCATTTCACAACAACAGTCATCTCATAGCACTATCAACTGTAGGGGGAACCCCCACAGTTGCAGAAAGACCCCAGCAATCAGGCGATCCCCTGTGAGCAAGCACTTGGCGACGGTGGAGAGGAAAAACTCCCTTTTAACAGGAAGAAACCTCCAGCAGAATCAGGCTCAGGGAGGGGCAGTCATCTGCTGCGACTGGCTGGGGGGAGGGGATAGAGAAGAAGAAAAGAACAGACATGTAGAGAGCAAACAGCACAATGGGGACTCAATCTATGGGAGAGAACAAACAAATGTTAATGACCAGCAAAAAAAATATTTCATTGAGAGTGAGGAAAGGAGTGAGGCCCAGTGTATTACTGGAGGTCCCCCGGCTGACTAAACCTATTAGCAGCATAACTAGGGAGGGTTCAGAAACACATGATCCCTCCCTAATTGTAGGCTATATCAAAAAGGTAGGTTTTAGCCCTATTCTTAAAAACAGAGATCGAGTCTGACTCCCGAATCCAGATTGGCAGCTGATTCCACAGGAGACGAGATTGATAACTGAAGGCTCTGCCTCCCATTGTACTTTTGGAGATTCTAGGTATTACAAGTAATCCTGCATTTTGGGAGCATAGTGCTCTGTTAGGATAATACGGTAGTATCAGATCTTTTAAATAAAAAGGAGCCTGATTGTTTAGGGCTTTGTAAGTAAGAAGAAGGATTTTAAACTTAATTCTAAACTCTATGGGAAGCCAATGAAGGGAGGCCAGAACCGGAGAGATATGACCTCTCTTTCTAGTACCTGTTAAAACTCTTGCTGCAGCATTTTGGATCAGCTGAAGACTTTTTAAAGATGTTTTAGGACAGCCTGATAATAAAGAATTACAATAATCTAATCTCGAGCTAACAAAAGCGTGGATCAGTTTCTCAGCATCACTCTGAGACAAGATGCTCCTAATCTTGGCAATATTACGCAAATGATAGAAGGCAGTCTTAGAAACAAATTTAATGTGTGAATTGAAGTACAAATCCTGATCAAAAATAACTCCAAGGTTCCTCACAGAGCTATTAAGAGAAAGAGTAACCACATCCAAACTGAAAGTTTGATGTGGAAAGGAATTTCTAAGGTTTTTTGGACCAACAAGAATGACTTCAGTCTTATCTGAATTTAATAGCAGGAAATTACAAGTCATCCAAGCTTTGATTTCCTTAAGACAGGCTTCTAACTTGGTTAATTGATTACTATCATCTGGCTTCATTGACAGGTATAATTGTGTGTCATCAGCATAACAATGAAAATGTATACAGTGCTTTCTAATAATGTTGCCTAACGGAAGCATATATAAACTAAAAAGAGTAGGGCCTAGCACAGATCCCTGTGGAACTCCATGACTGAGCTTTGAGTTGAAAGAAAACTCATTATTTACATGAACAAACTGGAACCTATCAGATAAATAAGATCTAAACCATTGCAACAAAGTTCCATTAAGTCCAACATAGTGTTCTAATCTATCAAGTACAATATTATGATCGATAGTATCAAAAGCTGCACTAAGGTCTAAAAGGACAAGTACAGAAACTAGTCCATTATCAGATGCAATGAGGAGGTCGTTAGTGACCTTCGTTAAGGCTGTTTCAGTACTATGATGGATTCTAAACCCAGACTGAAACTCTTCAAGTAAACCATTTCCCTGAAAGTGGTCAAATAATTGCGTAGCAACAACTCTTTCTAAGATTTTTGAAATGAAAGGGAGATTAGAAATTGGTCTATAGTTAGCTAAAGCTCCTGGATCTAGCGTTGGCTTTTTGAGTAAGGGTTTAATTACAGCCGTTTTAAAAGCCTGCGGTACATGGCCTAAAGTTAATGAAGAATTGATTATATGAAGAATAAGGCTACCAATAAGTGGGAAGACTTCTTTAAATAACCTAGTAGGAATAGGGTCTAAAGGACAAGTTGAAGGTTTGGATGAGGAAACTATTTTGTCTAACTAACGTAGGTCGATTGAAGTAAACTCATCAAGACAGACATCAATAGAAGGAGTTGTAGTAGTTACAGTATTTAAGTTAACTGTGGGAAGAATCTGATTGATTTTATTTTTGATGGATGAAATTTTATTATTGAAAAAGTTCATAAAGTCCTGACTAGTAAGCTCTAAAGGAATGCTAGGATTGACAGAGTCCTGACTCTTTGTCAACCTGGCTACAGTACTGAAAAGAAACCTGTCATTATTCTTGTTCTCTTCTATTAATGCAGAGTAATAACTTGTTCTAGCTTTTCTAAGAGATTTTTTATAAATTAAAACATGATTTCTCCAAGTTAAATAGATTTCATCTAAATTAGTGGAGCGCCATTTTCTTTCTAATTGACGAGTCTTCTGTTTTAAGCTACGAGTTTCTGTGTTGAACCAGGGAGTTAGAAATCTCTGATTAGACTTTCTTTTTTAAGGGGGCCACCAAGTCTAGAGTCTGATGCAGAGAAGCTGAAACACTATCCACCATGTTATCAATTACAGAAGGAGCAAGCTTTCTATAGCTTATTTCCGTTGTGTTGACACATGGCATAGAGGAAACAATCTGCATAAATTTGGTAACAGCATCATCTGAGAGGCATCTACTGTAATAATATTTTTCTTTAGGAGCCAAATAGTCAGAAATAGTAAAATCAAAGGTTGACAGACAATGGTCTGACAGTACAGGGTTATGAGGAGACACTACAAGATTTTCTATTTATATGCCATATGTCAGAACAAGGTCCAATGTATGGTGGAGGTAATGAGTAGAATTTCCTACTTTCTGAGAAAACCCAATCGAGTCTAATATTGAATTAAATGCCACATCAAGGCAGTCACTATCTACATCCACATCAGATTTCAGCACTAAATCAGCTAAGAAATCAGCAAATTCTGATAAAAATTCTGAGTAGGTTGATGGGGGACGATAAACTATGGCAAATAAAATTGGGTTTAACCTAAAATTGCTAAAGTGCCCAATACTGAGGACCAGGCCCTCAAAGGAATTATAACATGTTTTTTGCTTTACATTAACTAGTAATTTGGAAACACACTGCCATCTACAGAAGTTCTCTGATGACTCTGCGATTGTTGGCCTCATCTCCAACGGGGATGAAGCTGAGTACAGAGGACTTATAAGATAAGATAAGCCTTTATTAGTCCCACAATGGGGAAACCTATAACCTTATCCAGGACTTTGTGGACTGGTGCCATCGGAACTGCCTCCAGATCAACGCGAGGAAAACTAAAGAGCTGGTGGTGGATTGCCACGGGCAAGGACAACCCCTCACAGCATCAGTAAACATACAGGGAACAGACATTGAGATGGTGACATCCTACAAGTACCTGGGTGTTCATCTGAACAATAAACTAGACTGGTCACACAATACCGACACACTCTACAAGGAGGGACAGTGCAGGCTTTTCCTACTGAGGAGACTCAGGTCTTTTGGTGTACAAGGGGCGCTTCTGAAGACATTCTACGACACCGTGGTGTCATCAGCCATCAGTTTTGGAGTGGTCCGCTGGGGCAGTGGCATTACAGCAGCCGATAGGAAGAGACTGAACAAACTGATCAAGAAAGCTAGCTCTGTCCTGGGGCAGCACTTTGACCCAGTGGAGGAGATAGGAGAGAGAAGGATGGTGGCTAAACTGTCATCTCTGCTGGAGTCTAAGTTCCACCCTATGCAGGACACACTGAATGCACTAAGGAGCTCATTTAGCAGCAGACTACATCATCCTAGGTGCACAACCGAGAGGTTTCGCAGGTCCTTCCTACCTACGGCTGTCAGACTGTATAACCTAAGCAGGGCTGCTCACAGAGATAGCAAAAAGACATGACAACCTATTAGTATTGAATGCAAAAGACGCAATAGACTTACACAATGGTCTCCTCCGGTATACAACTAGGAAAATACCGGTAGCTACGGAGGGTGACAATATGTATGGGTACATAATCATACCATGTAGGATAACTAAGTAGACAGTTATGCTGTTTCATTCCATCTAGCTGTAATGCTCCGCACTGTTTGTGTTTGTATATTTATATATTTATTCCATCGAGCTACAGTGCTCCACACTGTGTGTTTATATATTTACATATTTATTCCATCTAGCTACGGTGCTCCACACTGTGTGTGTTAATGTGTTTGCATATTTGTTCCATCTAGAAGCAATGCTCCGCACTGTGTGTGTTTATATATATTTATTCCATCTAGCTACAACGCTCCACACTGTGTGTGTGCTTATTCAATTCAATTCAATTCAATTCAACTTTATTTATATAGCGCCATTTCACAACAACAGTCATCTCATAGCACTATCAACTGTCGGGGGAAACCCCACAGTTGCAGAAAGACCCCAGCAATAAGGCAATCCCCTGTGAGCAAGCACTTGGCGATGGTGGAGAGGAAAAACTCCCTTTTAACAGGAAGACGACCTCCAGCAGAACCAGGCTCAGGGAGGGGCAGTCATTTGCTGCGACTGGCTGGGGGGTGAGGGGATAGAGAACATAAAAAGAACAGACATGTAGAGAGCAAACAGCACGATGGGGACTCAATGTGTGGGAGAGAACAAACAGATGTTAATGACATTGACATTGATTTTTATTTGAACATTGTTAAAGAAAGAAAGAAGAGAATTCAAAACACAACAAAAAAACAAAACAAAAATAAAATGTTCAAAAGGAGTGGGAAGAAGCCAACACTTATACAGTCCCACCCCTTCTCCACACCAAACAAATTACAGTATTACTCATAATCATCATTATCCCACAACCACATTCACCATAATACACCCATAGTCAAATTATACAACAAAAATGACACAACAATGACAGTCCATATCCAACAATATTATGACAACAATAAACATACACTTCTGGCATGTTCAATGCAAACACAAACAACACCATCACTTTCACAATCACCATAACACACAACAACCTTCCCTCACTGAAGACACAATGTAACATCACTGCCCTTCATTCTCATACTGCTCAAAAATCATTTCTTTATATGTTGATTTAAATATATCGATGTTTGGACATTGCCTGTGTTTCTCCCCCAACCCATTCCACAATTTTACCCCACACACAGACACATAAAAACTCTTCCTTGTAGATCTTACTAAGTGCATTTTAAATTTTGTATTCCCCCGTAAATTATATTTCCCTTCTCTCTCCCTGAATAGATTCTGTATATTGTGTGGCAAGAGGTTTTTACTAACTTTAAACATTAATTGTGCTGTGTAATAATGAACCAGATCCCATAATTTCAATAACTACGAATGTAAAAAACAATAAATTAGTATGTTCGAGGTACCTGACTTTGTGTATAACACGGACTGCCCTTTTTTGTAATATTAACAATGAATTAAGTTTACTTTTATAACTGTTACCCCAAACCTCTATACAATAAGTCAAGTATGGAAGTACTAATGAACAATACAAAATATGAAGGGATTTATAATCTAGGACCTGCTTAATTTTATTTATAATTGCAATATTTTTTGCAACTTTATTTTGTATGTATCTGACATGTGGTTTCCAACTAATTTTATCATCCAGTACTACACCCAAAAACTTGATCTCCTTAACTTTTTCAATAACTGTGTGTTCAATAACACAATGATCCCCTCCAGCATACAACTAGGAAAATACCGGTCGCTATGGAGAGTGAGAATATGTATGGGCACATAATCATACTGTCACAACGGCCCTCACGGACCGTCACAAGACGCCTCAGTCACCAGTGAGTTTGCAGTGATGTTTATTAACAGTGCAGGTTGACAAGGAAGAGATTACAAACAACGGGATGGGTACGTCTGAGCCGGGGAGCACCCGATGCACCAGACGAGTAATAGTCAGGGTAATCACACTGAACGTACCTTACACACAGGACCGTTAACCGATGGGATTACGAGATACCCGAGTCGGCTAACAGAGGACAACGGAGGTCAGCAGGAACACAGCAGGGGTTAACCAGGATAACCAGAACATAGCTGAACATAACAGAAACATAACAGAGACTGCCGCGCTGGAGGACATTCAGCACCCGCTTATATCTGGTGGCTAATGACCCCAACGCGGCACAGCTGCTGCTAATGACAGCAGAGCAGCAGCTGACTTTGACAGCAGGGAGCTCCCCCGGGCGCCTTCACAATAAGAGCCCGAGGAGCTGGAAGGAACCCTCAGCTGCCAAAGCCAGGGAACAACAAGATATGAGGCCCGAGTGTGGCCAGAACCGACACTCGGGTTATGACACATACCATGTAGGATAATTAAGTAGACGGTTGTGCTGTTTCATCCCATCTAGCAACAATGCTCTGCACTGTGTGTGTTTATATATTTACATATTTATTCCATCTAGCTACAATGCTCCGCACTGGGTGTGTTTATATTTATATATCTATATATTTATTCCATCTAGCTACAATGCTCCGCACTGTGTGTTTATATATCTACATATTATTCCATCTAGCTACATTGCTCCGCACTGTGTGTTTACATATTCATATATTTATTCCATCCAGCTACAATGCTCTGCACTGTGTGTCTGTGTGTGTGTGTGTATATATATTTTATAGTAATATGTACATATGTATATTAGCTGCTCTTGCTTGCTTGTTTTTGTTTTTTTTTTCTTGCCTTCTGATTGTTGCTCTGAGTGTTGCTATCCCTGTGCTGTTGCAATCCTGGAATTTCCCCGTTGTGGGACTAATAAAGGCTTATCTTATCTTAACTACATTATCTATATGAATGTGTATATCTTCTTTATTTTTACAATTACCAAATATCATTACCTTAGTTTTCTCTATATTTAGTGATAGTTTATTACAATCCATCCATTTTTTTTAGCTTATTTAATTCATTATTTATAGTATGGATTAGTTGATTATAATTATTTCCAGAATAAAATATATTAGTATCATCAGCAAATAATATTATTTTTAATAATTTAGAAACTTGGAATATATCAATTATATATATGTTAAATAATTTGGGGCTCAATACTGATCCTTGGGGGACCCCAAAGGCAATTCCCATACACCCAGACAGATATTCTCCCATTTTCACAAATTGTTGTCTCTCAGATAGATAACTTGTAACCCAAGTACTGTCTACAAGTATGGTTGATGTCCAAGAGTGGCTCCTCAAGAACCATCTATTGCTGAACCTTCAGAAAACAGTCTCAATGTGCTTTTCAATCAAAAAATGTAACCTGCAACATTTTAAAGTTAATATACATGATCATGACATCAGTTTAGCTACAGAATTCAAATACCTTGGCATTGTACTAGATCCTCAACTCAAATTTAATCTTCATATAAAGAAAATTTCAAAAACAGTAAAAAAAAATCTGAACTGCTTTAAATTAATTAGATATTACATACCTTACGAAGCAGCTGCACTGTATATGCATTCTATGGTTTTTTCTCATATATCATACTGTTTGACAGTCTGGGCTCAAGCAGCCCCTTCCACAATAAGACATATAGGTTCATTATATAATCAAACCCTAAAAATCTTGGACAAAAAGCCCATTAGGTGGCATCACTGTAATGTTTTAAAAAAATACAACCTATTGAGTTTTGAGAGCTTCATTGACCTCTGTCTTCTGAAATTAACGTTCAAATGTTTCCATAAATCAGCACCCGAGCCACTTGCTGGTTTCGTCCAAAGACAGGACAGCAGCAGAGCCACCAGGAGTTCTGTTAACAATAACTGTAAAATATTCCACCGCAGAACCACATTTGGACAAACAGCTTTCTCTATAAAGGGCAGTCACATCTGGAACACAATGCCAAATGAAATTAAAATAATAACGGACTTTAAAACATTCACTAAAAATGTTAAAAACTGGCTGAAAAATAAACAAGAATGTACTCATGTATGAATTAATTGTCTGCAAAGTGAGAGTGAATGAAGGGAAGGAATAAATGTGTTTGTTTATAGTGAGTGACGGAGGGAGGAAGGCCTGAAATAGGCAAATGTGAGTTATGTTATATGTGTTAAATGTGAGTCAGGCTGTTATATTTGTGTATTTATAATATTTATAATATTTATGTTAAATGTGAGTCAGGCTGTTATATTTGTGTATTTATAATATTTATAATATTTATAATTGTGTATTTATAATTTTTCTGCATTGATGTATGTGGTTATTGTGTATATTTTTTATCTTGATTCTTTTTTCTAAAGCCCATCCAGGGACAAGAGTTGCGAATTAGCTAATAGCTATACACTCTATGTGCAACACATCAGATTGATTGTCTTTGATTAATTGTCTATGTTTATTGCACTGTCCCTGTCAAATAAACTAATCTATCTATCTATCAATTCAGAGCAATTCCCCTAATACCATACATTTGCAATTTATTAAGAAGTATTGAATGATTTATTGTTTCAAATGCTTTTCTAAAATCTATAAACACACCAATTGCATATTTTCCTTGATCTAATGCATTTATTATTTCTTCTGTTGCATCCATTATCGCCAATGATGTTGTACTCTTGGCTCTAAACCCATATTGGTTCTTATTCAGCACATCCTGTTTATTTAAAAAGTTTTCTAATCTGTTGTTTAAAAGTTTTTCCAGAATTTTTGAAAATTGTGGGAGAAGTGATACTGGTCTGTAGTTTGTGTATTGGTGTTTATTTCCTTGCTTAAATAATGGAATTACTTTTGCTATTTTCATTTTCTGCGGGAATGAACCAGTTTGAAATGATAAATTACAAATATATGTGAATGGTTTTAATATGCCATCAACAGTTCTTTTTATTAGTGCCATATCAGTACCATCACAATCAGTAGATAATTTATTTTTACACTTTTCAACAACAGATTTTACCTCTAGTTTATCCACCACTGTAAGAAAAATTGACCGAGGGTTACTTCCATTTAAAGTCTCACTCACAGTGTATTTTCCTTGATTTGGAATCTTTGCTGCCAACTCTGGCCCAACACTTACAAAAAATGTATTCATTTTATTTACTACCATATTCTTATCATAAATATCACCACAATTATCAGTAAAATACTCTGGACATATCATTTTCTTAGTTCCATTTTTCCTTAATTTGTTTAATATATCCCAAACTCCCTTTATATTATTTTTATTTTCATTTAACATTTTCCTATAATATAATTTTTTACTAGTTCGTATTATTTCAGTTAATTTATTTTAATATGTGTCAGAAAATTGTTTATTGTTTATCATGCATGTCTAATCATTTATCATTTTATATGATTGCTGTTACTAACAAATCATTTTATAATTGTTAATCATTTTATAATTACTAACATCATTATCATTATCATTGCATAACCATATTATATGATTTAAAATGTATACTGCATGCATCTTTTATGATTATGATTATGTACTGTATTGTTTCTGGGTAATAAGTGGTCCTTTTGAGTGTCCTCCATTTAAGATGTGCTTAAAAGTCAAAGTGTCTCACCAGACCAGACTATGTGCATGATAAGGGGTCTGGGAGTGAGGGGGAATTGACCTTGTTTTCTTACGAAATGCTGTGACTTGGAGCCTGAGAGCACACCTGCAAGGCCATGTTGTTCTCAGTCCAGGCTAATGTTTTGTACTCATACTCATATTATGACTGTGAATTGTATCCAGCAGATGCTTTGTGTGACTGACTATGTATAAAAACTTCCTGATTGTTTTTTATTGCCAGTGCTGAATTTGCTGTTACAAGTGTGCACTCCTGCAGTAAAGAACTCATATGAGGAATATACTTGTGTCATGAATCTTATTTGAGGTAACGAACCAATATACGATCACTCTAAATTTTCTAGATTCTGACAATATGTTTTATATCTTTTTTCAGATTCTTTAGTTCTTAATTTAATAAAATTTTTATAGAGATAATTTTTCTTTTTACAAGCATTTTGTAACCCTTTGGTTAACCATGGGCAATTTTTGTATATGTGTTTTTTATTAATTTCTTTAATTGGACAGTTTTTATCATATAATAATTTAAATATATCAATAAATTTATTATATGCCAAGTCCACATTTTTCTCTCTATAGACAACATCCCAATTCTGTAACATTAAGTCTTCTTTTAAATCACTGATTCTATCTTCTGTTCGTATTCTTTTATAGATAATCTTTTTCACAGTTTATTATTATTCTTACTCTCATTAGCCCCATAATCAACATCAAAAGAAACAAATACAGGCAAGTGGTCACTAATATCATTTATTATTATACCACTCACCATATTATATTCAATAACATTGGTAAAAATGTTGTCTATCAGGGTAGCACAGTGTGTCGTTATTCTTGTAGGTTTTGTAATCTTTGGAAATAAGGTTAAGCTATTCATTATATCTAAGAAATCTTCACTTGGTTTGTGTTGTTTTATTTTCATTAAATCTATGTTAAAGTCACCACAAATAAAGATATATTTTTGTCTTATTTTTGCATACATCTTTTCCATCCCATTTTTAAATGTTCCCATATCAAATCCCGGTGCTCTATATATACAACTTACTATTATATTTTTTTCTTTTTTCCATCGTAATCTCAATTGTTAAACATTCCATACTTTCATTCACTGCTGATGTCATACTGTCTACTTTTTTACTTTTTTAATTTTCTATCAACATACAGTGCTACCCCACCACCACTTTTACATTTCCTATTTTGTGTGTACATCTCATATCCATCTAGTTCAAAGTTTACATCTTTTTCTTCATTAATCCATGTTTCGCTTATTGCAATAATCCTAAATGGTGTATTAAATTGATTCAAAAACTCCTTAATAATATCAACGTTTGCATAGAGACTCCTACTATTAATATGTATTATTGTTAATGTTTGATCCAAATTCATAATTCCATTTAATTGTTGTTCTTCATAATAAACACACTTATTATTAATATGAACAAAATAATTGTTGTCTGGGTCAACACCTCCCAAAATGTCCTGTGGTTGCTGTTCAGCACTAACAAAATTTCCAGCTTCAATTTGCCCCACTACACCTCCATCATCAAATGAGGAAGAATGATTGACTAAAGTACTAAACATAATTTATGACAACCATGTACACCAAGAAGAAAAAAGGAAAAGAACACAAAATTTCCACTCATGATTACTGCACCGTTATTCCTGAATCAGGGCTAAGGTTTAAATCTGTCCAATTCCTCCATTTCTCTAATCATCATTACTTTAGCGTCTTCTGGAGTGCCAAGCAGTTTTATCCACACCTTACAGTTTCTTGTCCATGTCGACTGTATTTTTCCTTGTTTTCTGAGGGCCCTGGCTTGTCTAGCTATTTCTGAGTTCTTTTTTGTTAAATGTTCATTTATGTAGACAGCCGTTCCTCTGAGTTTTTTTGCTTGTCGCAGAAGATCAGTTTTTGCTTTCCTACTGATGAATCGGATGATAATCGCTGGTTTTCCTTTACTGTTTTTATTGGATAAAAACATTGGAATGTATCGTCACTTCCTTGTGGTAACGTATCGTCACTTCCTGTTTTGCTGTCTGCTTGTGTGGTTTGCTTTGTGGTTTCCTCTCCAGCCATTAGCTATGGCTACTAGCTCTCCTTCCTCTCCTCCTCTGGTGTGCTCTCTCTGTCAGATGTTTAGCTACACCTCTGCCTCTTTTAGCGATAACGGTAAATGTAATAAATGTTGTCTTTTTGAGGCGCTCGAGGCGAGGTTGTCTGATTTGGAATCCCGGCACCGCTGCATTGAAACAACATCTGCGCCAGTTAATCTTGACGGACGCCCCTTAGCTGCAGCGGAGCTAGCTAGCTTAGGCCCCCCTGTCAGCGGTTCCCCGGCTCTCCTCAGCAGTGAGGAGACTGGGTGGGTGACGGTGAGAAGGAAGCCTAGTCGCAAAGCCCCAGTACACCACCAACCTGTTCATGTTTCTAATCGTTTTTCCCTGCTCAGTGACACACCCGCTGAGGAAAAAACTCTGATCATTGGCGACTCTGTAGTCAGAAACGTGAACCTAGAGACTCCATCGGCCATAGTCCAATGCATTGCTGGGGCCAGAGCAGGCGACAACGAGTCAAATTTGAAAATGCTGGCTAAAAGTAACTCTAAATATTCCACAATTGTTATTCACGCCGGCATTAATGACATCCGTCTCCGGCAGTCGGAAGTCACGAAACTCAATATAGAATTGGTGTGTGACTTTGCAAAAACGATGTCTGCCACTGTAGTATTCTGTGGGCCCCTCCCCAATCTGACCAGTGATGACATGTTTAGCCGCTCGTCATCCTTGAACCGCTGGCTGTCTGTGTGGTGTCCTAAAAATGACGTGGGCTACATTGACAATTGGAGCTCTTTTTGGGGAAAACCTGGTCTTATGAGACGAGACAGCATTCATCCCACTTTGGATGGTGCTTCTCATTTATCTAACAATCTTGCATCTTTTTTATCATCCAAATTTCCAAAACCATGACTACTCAGAGTTGGGACCAGGAAGCAGAGTCGCAGTCTTACACACCTCTCTGCAGCTCCTCTTCATCCGCCACCCCTCAGCTTAGCCCCTGTCTTCCCCATCAGAGAATCGTTGTCTGCTCCCTCCAAAGTGAATAAAAATATAATGTATAAGCATCCCAAAGTGATAAAGCAAAATATTGGTAAAACTCAAATTAAACATAAAGCCTCTAAATTGAATGATTTGGCCTCTGTTCCTCCTCAAAATTTAAAAATTAAATGTGGTTTATTAAATATTAGGTCTCTAACTCCAAAGTCTCTGTTAGTCCATGATTTGTTAATTGATCATCAGATTGATTTAATTTCCCTTACAGAGACTTGGTTAGGGCAAGAGGATTATGTTGGTTTAAATGAATCAACTCCCTCTGGTTATTTAAACTGTCAAAATCCCAGAAGTTCTGGTCGTGGAGGAGGAGTAGCAACAATTTACCATTCCAAATTACTAGTTAATGTAAAGCAAAAAACATGTTATAATTCCTTTGAGGGCCTGGTCCTCAGTATTTGGCACTTTAGCAATTTTAGGTTAAACCCAATTTTATTTGCCATAGTTTATCGTCCCCCATCAACCTACTCAGAATTTTTATCCGAATTTGCTGATTTCTTAGCTGATTTAGTGCTGAAATCTGATAGAATAATTATAGTAGGGGACTTTAATATACATGTGGATGTAGATAGTGACTGCCTTAATGTGGCATTCAATTCAATATTGGACTCGATTGGGTTTTCTCAGAAAGTAGGAAATTCTACTCATTACCTCCACCATACATTGGACCTTGTTTTGACATATGGCATAGAAATAGAAAATCTTGTAGTGTCTCCTCATAACCCTGTACTATCAGACCATTGTCTGTTAACCTTTGATTTTACTATTTCTGACTATTTGGCTCCTAAAGAAAAATATTATTACAGTAGATGCCTCTCAGATGATGCTCTTTCCAAATTTATGCAGATTGTTTCCTCTATGCCAAGTGTCAACACAACAGAAATAAGCTATAGACAGCTTGTTCCTTCTGTAATTGAAAACATGGTGGATAGTGTTTCAGCTTCTCTGCATCAGACTCTAGACTTGGTGGCCCCCTTAAAAAAGAAAAAGTCTAATCAGAGATTTCCTAACTCATTGGTTCAACACAGAAACTCGTACCTTAAAACAGAAGACTCGTCAATTAGAAAGAAAATGGCTCTCTACTAATTTAGATGAAATCTATTTAGCTTGGAGAAATCATCTTTTAATTTATAAAAAAATCTCTTAGAAAAGCTAGAACGAGTTATTACTCTGCATTAATAGAAGAGAACAAGAATAATCCCAGGTTTCTTTTCAGTACTGTAGCCAGGTTGACAAAGAGTCAGGACTCTGTCAATGCTAGCATTCCCTTAGAGCTTACTAGTCAGGACTTTATGAACTTTTTCAATAATAAAATTTCATCCATCAGAGATAAAATCAATCAGATTCTTCCCACAGTTAACTTAAATACTGTAACTACTACAACTCCTTCTATTGATGTCTGTCTTGATGAGTTTACTCCAATCGACCTTTGTGAGTTAGACAAAATAGTCTCCTCATCCAAAACTTCAACTTGTCTTTTAGACCCTATTCCTACCAGGTTATTTAAAGAAGTCTTCCCACTTATTGGTAGCTTTATTCTTCATATAATCAATTCTTCATTAACTTTAGGCCATGTACCGCAGGCTTTTAAAACGGCTGTAATTAAACCCTTACTCAAAAAGCCAACGCTAGATCCAGGAGCTTTAGCTAACTATAGACCAATCTCTAATCTCCCTTTCATTTCAAAAATCTTAGAAAGAGTTGTTGCTACGCAATTATTTGACCACCTGCAGGGAAATGGTTTACTTGAAGAGTTTCAATCTGGGTTTAGAATCCATCATAGTACTGAAACAGCCTTAGCGAAGGTCACTAACGACCTCCTCATTGCATCTGATAATGGACTAGTTTCTGTGCTTGTCCTTTTAGACCTTAGTGCAGCTTTTGATACTATCGATCATAATATTCTACTTGATAGATTAGAACACTATGTTGGACTTAATGGGACTTCGTTGCAATGGTTTAGATCTTATTTATCTGATAGGTTCCAGTTTGTTCATGTAAATAATGAGTTTTCTTTCAACTCAAAGCTTAGTCATCGAGTTCCACAGGGATCTGTGCTAGGCCCTACTCTTTTTAGTTTATATATGCTTCCGTTAGGCAACATTATTAGAAAGCACTGTATACATTTTCATTGTTATGCTGATGACACACAATTATACCTGTCAATGAAGCCAGATGATAGTAATTAATTAGCCAAGTTAGAAGCCTGTCTTAAGGAAATCAAAACTTGGATGACTTGTAATTTCCTGCCAGATGATAGTAATCAATTAGCCAAGTTAGAAGCCTGTCTTAAGGAAATCAAAACTTGGATGACTTGTAATTTCCTGCTATTAAATTCAGATAAGACTGAAGTCATTCTTGTTGGTCCAAAAAACCTTAGAAATTCCTTTCCAAATCAAACTTTCAGTTTGGATGCGGTTACTCTTTCTCTTAATAGCTCTGTGAGGAACCTTGGAGTTATTTTTGATCAGGATTTGTCCTTCAATTCACATATTAAATTTGTTTCTAAGACTGCCTTCTATCATTTGCGTAATATTGCCAAGATTAGGAGCATCTTGTCTCAGAGTGATGCTGAGAAACTGATCAACGCTTTTGTTAGCTCGAGATTAGATTATTGTAATTCTTTATTATCAGGCTGTCCTAAAACATCTTTAAAAAGTCTTCAGCTGATCCAAAATGCTGCAGCAAGAGTTTTAACAGGTACTAGAAAGAGAGATCATATCTCTCCGGTTCTGGCCTCCCTTCATTGGCTTCCCATAGAGTTTAGAATTAAGTTTAAAATCCTTCTTCTTACTTACAAAGCTCTAAACAATCAGGCTCCTTTTTATTTAAAAGAACTGATACTACCGTATTATCCTAACAGAGCACTACGCTCCCAAAATGCAGGATTACTTGTAATACCTAGAATCTCCAAAAGTACAATGGGAGGCAGAGCCTTCAGTTATCAAGCCCTTCTGCTGTAGAATCAGCTGCCAATCTGGATTCAGGAGTCAGACTCGATCTCTGTTTTTAAGAATAGGGCTAAAACCTACCTTTTTGATATAGCCTACAATTAGGGAGGGATCATGTGTTTCTGAACCCTCCCTTAGTTATGCTGCTAATAGGTTTAGTCAGCCGGGGGACCTCCAGTAATGCACTGGGCCTCACTCCTTTCCTCACTCTCTTTGAAATATTTTTTTTTTTGCTGGTCATTAACATCTGTTTGTTCTCTCCCATAGATTGAGTCCCCATTGTGCTGTTTGCTCTCTACATGTCTGTTCTTTTCTTCTTCTCTATCCCCTCACCCCCCCAGCCAGTCGCAGCAGATGACTTCCCCTCCCTGAGCCTGGTTCTGCTGGAGGTTTCGTCCTGTTAAAAGGGAGTTTTTCCTCTCCACTGTCGCCAAGTGCTTGCTCACAGGAGATCGCCTGATTGCTGGGGTCTTTCTGCAACTGTGGGGGTTCCCCCCCTACAGTTGATAGTGCTATGAGATGACTGTTGTTGTGAAATGGCGCTATATAAATAAAGTTGAATTGAATTGGATAATGTGTGGCAAGCCGAAATAGTCTCATTGTCCACAACAATGTTATTAGAATTGAAAAAGGTCAATACCTGCTGCTCAAGAGTGTGCGACTCAGCCAGTGTCTCATCCTGCCCATCCTGATCACCAACTCCAGCTGCCACACACGCATAGGAGCGGTGTCTGGTGTTCAGACCGCTCACAATGACGTCATCCATTATTGTATATTGTTCAAGTTCATCCACACATTTTTCTAAGGATTTAATTTTCTTGTCCTTGTCCATAATTCCAGCCTTTAGCTCCCGCACTTGTTCCATAAGGTTGACAAGCAGCATTTGTTGTTTAGCTATTTTAGATATTTCCTCAGACATAAAGTTTAGGGAGAGTTTAATCTCCTCCAGCTCCTCTCCATGTGTCTGACTCTTTTTTGGAGGCATAATGAGTAATTTGATTTTGATTTGATTTGATTAGAATCAAGGGAGAAGCTCACCTTTTGACTAGCAATTAAGTAACTGGATCTGCCAGTGAAGCTGAGGAGGCCAATGCTCCCTCGGTTGCTAGTGGAGGCCTCCAGCTAGCGTTGTTCTATCAGGCGGTGAATCCGAAGCTCTCCCGATGGCTAACAGAGACCGTTAGCTTGGGTCGTAGCCTGGTAGCAGGTATCTGCCAGTAAAGCCAAAGCTCTCCCGGTGTATCCTGCAGCTGATGATAGCAGGATAATTTTCTGGTGCTACCAGTATCTGGTCCAGCCTACCTCGGATCCAGCTGAAGCCTCAGCTAGCTCCTCCACTGAGCTCCGCCACTGCAGTTGACGTCCGATCGGGCCGGAATCTCGGTCAGCTTCTCCACTATTAGCTCAGCCACTTACCACCGCATGGTGAAGATGTCCCTCAACTCAAACGATCCGCTGGCCGATGTAGGAGGAGGGGGTTGTGCGAGTGTGCCACCACACATCACTAACGGAGGTGATGCGTGGTCTCCCACAACAGGTGCAGAGCAGACGGCTTCACACTTTGCCAGGCTGGTTGGCGAAGTTTCACCGCCGCTGCTACTGTTTATAAAGTTCCTCCAGCGCGATTTGATGGTAAATAAGGTCAGTCCAGGCTACAGTAATGTTTTAAATCACCGTCAAAGTCTACAAAATACCGGAGGTTTGTAGAACTCCCCAAAATACGTCTGCTCTGCTGCTCAAATCTGCAGCAGCTGGGAACAAAGCCTGTAAAGCTGACCATCAGAATCAGAATCAGAATCAGAATCAGGTTTATTGCCATTGTTCATGTAGTACACAAACTAGGAATTTGTCTCGGTACAATGCTGCAACATTAAACATGATAAGATAAGAGAAATAAACTATACATGTAATAAAGTGTAGGATAAGATTAAGTGATACTGGTCAACAGTTAAAATATATATTAGCCAGCAGCAGATACTGTGGAGAACTATATAGTGCAGTCGGTAATGCAGGAAGAAAACAGTGATGATTGACATGAGTCTGGTTGAGCTGCTGTACATGGTGCACGAGAGTCACTTAGTGTTCAGCAGTCTAATGGCAGAGGGGAAGAAGCTGTTCATGTGACGGGAGGTTTTAGTCTGGATGGACCGAAGTCTTCTACCAGAGGGGAGGGGGGCAAACAGTACGTGACCAGGGTGTGAGGGATCGGCTATGATCCGGCCAGCATGCCTCCGGGTCCTGGAGATGTACAGATCCTGGAGAGATGGGAGCTTGCAGCCGATCACCTTCTCAGCAGTGCGCACGACGCGCTGCAGCCTTAGTCTGTCCCTGGCAGTGGCTCCTGCGTACCACACGGTTATGGAGGTGGTGAGGATGGACTCGATGATGGCTGTGTAGAACTGCACTAACATCTTGGTGGGTAGCTTGAGCTTCCTCAGCTGCCGCAGGAAGAACATCCTCTGCTGGGCTTTTTTGATGAGTGAGCTGATGGTCAGCTCCCATTTGAGGTCCCTGGTGATGGTAGTGCCTAGGAAGCGGAAGGAATCAGCAGTGGTGATGGGAGAGCCTGAGAGGGTGAGGGGGGGCAGAGGAGTAGTGACTTTCCTGAAGTCTACAATCATCTCCACTGTCTTCAGAGCGTTCAGCTGCAGGTTGTTATTGCTGCACCAGGACGCCAGCTGGGCCACCTCTCTCCTGTAGGCGGACTCGTCGCCGTTGGAGATGAGCCCGATGAGGGTGGTGTCGTCCGCAAACTTGATCAACTTGACAGACTGGTGGCTGGAGGTGCAGGAGTTGGTGTAAAGGGAGAAGAGTAGGGGGGAAAGTACACAGCCCTGGGGTGATCTGGTGCTGATGCTAGTATAGTCTGAGACAGTCTTTCCCAGCCGCACATGCTGCCTCCGGTCCGTCAGGAAGTCGATGATCCACCTGCAGAGGGAGTCAGGCACGTTGAGCAGGGACAGCTTGTCCCGGAGCAGAGCGGGGCGGATGGTGTTGAATGCGGAGCTGAAGTCCACAAACAGGATCCTGGCGTAGGTTCCCGGGGAGTCCAGGTGCTGCAGGATGGAGTGGAGGGCCAGGTTGACTGCATCGTCTACAGACCTGTTGGCTCGGTAGGCAAACTGCAGCGGGTCCAGGAGAGGGGTGGTGATGGACTTGAGGTGGGACAGGACCAGGCGCTCAAAGGACTTCATGACTACAGAGGTGAGCGCTACAGGTCTGTAGTCATTAAGTCCAGTGATCCGTGGCTTCTTGGGGACAGGGATGATGGTGGAGGATTTGAGGCAGGATGGCACGTGGCATAACTTAAGGGAGGTGTTAAAAATGTCTGTGAATACAGGAGCCAGCTGTTTCGCACAGAGTCTCAGGGTGGAGGGAGACACGCCGTCTGGGCCGGGGGCCTTGCGCGGGTTCAGTCTGGAGACCTGTTTGAGCACATCCTGCTCACTGATGATAAGGGGAGGGGGGGAGGAGTGGGGGGGTGCCTTAAATGAAGTAGGGAATGTGGAGGCTGTGGAGCTGGAGGGAGGGGGGGAGTTGGACACAGATGACGAGGTGTCAAAACGGGCATAGTGTTGGGACAGTCTCTGACAAAGGGCTTTGTCATCCTGACCTTTAGGAGCCTGAGGCCGATAGTTGGTGATCTGCCTCAGTCCTCTCCACACGGAAGCCGAATCATTAGCAGTGAACTGCTGCTGGAGTCTCTCTGAGTACACAGATTTAGCCCTCTTCAGCTCTCTGTTAAACCGGTATTTAACCTCCCTGTAGCAGTCCCTGTCTCCACTTTTCAGCGCTGCTTCCTTCTCCTTCCTGATCTGTCTGAGCTTAGCTGTGAACCAGGGTTTGTCATTAGAGTAACTCACCCTGGTGCGTGATGGAAGAATGTTCTCTTCACAAAAGTGGATATATGAGTTCACAGTGTCCGTGTACTCATCCAGATCATGCGTGGCTCCTTTAAGCATGCCCCAGTCAGATATTTCCATGCACGTTTCCAGCTTCTCCTCAGCATCACTGGTCCGTATCTTCGTAGTGCTCACAACAGGTTTAGTGAGCTTCAATCTCTGTCTGTATGTGGGAATGAGGTGAACCATCACGTGATCAGATAATCCCAGCGCAGCTCGAGGGACAGCGCGATATGCGTCTTTCACTGTGGTGTAACAGTGATCCAGTGTGTTTAATCCTCTGGTGGGGCATTTAATAAACTGTTTGTAGCGGGGGAGATCGTGGCTCAGATTGCACTGATTAAAGTCGCCAGCCACAATAATCAGCGAGTCTGGAAAACTCCGCTCTGTGTGTTGAATGTGATCCGCGAGCACGCGCTGAGCTTCGCGCGTGTCCGCGTCGGGAGGGGCGTACACAGCGATCATTATAAAAGAAGCAAACTCCCGCGGGGAATAGAAGGGCTTGCAATTGATAACAAGAAATTCCAAGGCAGGAGAACAGTGTTTGGAAATTACCGTTACATCAGAGCACCAGATGCAGTTGATGTAGAAGCAGACTCCGCCTCCTGTGGTCTTGCCGGAAAGCTCTGTGTCACGATCAGCACGGAAGAGCTGGAAGCCGTCGAGGCGCAGCGCGCTGTCCGGTATATTTTCCCGGAGCCAGGTCTCAGTAAAGCAGAGGACAGCTGAGGAGGCGAGGTCCTTAAAACGCATCAGCAGTCTCAGTTCATCCACCTTGTTAGAGACCATGACCTCTGACTACAGGTTTGGGGTCCAATGACCAGCAAAAAAAAAAATATTTCATTGAGAGTGAGGAAAGGAGTGAGGCCCAATGCATTACTGAAGGTCCCCCGGCTAACTAAACCTATTAGCAGCATAACTAAGGGAGGGTTCAGAAACACATGATCCCTCCCTAATTGTAGGCTATATCAAAAAGGTAGGTTTTAGCCCTATTCTTAAAAACAGAGATCGAGTCTGACTCCCGAATCCAGATTGGCAGCTGATTCCACAGGAGAGGAGCTTGATAACTGAAGGCTCTGCCTCCAATTGTACTTTTGGAGATTCTAGGTATTACAAGTAATCCTGCATTTTGGGAGCGTAGTGCTCTGTTAGGATAATACGGTAGTATCAGATCTTTTAAATAAAAAGGACCCTGATTGTTTAAGTAAGAAGAAGGATTTTAAACTTAATTCTAAACTCTATGGGAAGCCAATGAAGGGAGGCCAGAACCGGAGAGATATGATCTCTCTTTCTAGTACCTGTTAAAACTCTTGCTACAGCATTTTGGATCAGCTGAAGACTTTTTAAAGATGTTTTAGGACAGCCTGATAATAAAGTATTACAATAATCTAATCTCGAGCTAACACAAGCGTGGATCAGTTTCTCAGTATCACTCTGAGACAAGATGCTCCTAATCTTGGCAATATTATACAAATGATAGAAGTACGGCGGCAGATAAAATAAAGGCAGCGATGAGAGGTCTTAAGTAGAGTTTATTAAATCATACCGCTGTCACGAAGCTCGCCCCGATGGGCGGCTTGGAGGCTCTCCAGCAAAGAGACACAGAGTGTGTGTGTCAACAGCAGTTGCAGAGTGAGAGAACGAACATGAAAATCAGACAGCTTATATACTCAGCTCAGACAATACATCAAAGACATTCACAGCAGTCGATCTGGGCATTTGCATATGAGAGGTAGGGACAGTACAGGATGCATGAACACAATGCATGAGTGGGACATTAACATCACAGCAGTGAAACCATGCATGAATGGCAGATTACTTCACAGCATGCAGCGGAAAAAACCAGAAGAGCGAGCTGTCTGTCCCAGTCTGTTGTGGGGGTTGCCACACCGCTCCCCCCCCAGAGGGCAAGACAGGCGGCCGAGACCTCGATATTGCAGCTTTGGCAGCGAGCAGGGAAAGCTCTCTGCAGGAGGAGGGGGAGGGAGGAGGGGAGTAGTACGTGCCGGCCGGGATGGTGAAATCGTCCGAGCTGCGCAAAAATTGCTTGCTGGTCCGCGACGTCGAGGGGCTGTCCCATTGAACGTGCGGAGGTCCACAAGAAGAAAAATTAGTCTCTGACTCCTCTCGTGGCCATGAAGAAAAGCAGGAGCAGCTGTAAGAGAAAAAGGAAGCAAAGGGACTTGGCATGTTGACTTTTAGGTGCGGGCACAACCTTAAAAGCCCTCGGGAAACGCTGACGGCTGGAATCCCTCTGTGCGCCGTGGCTGAGACCCGTACAAAATCCTGTGAATGAGCTGCATGCTTGCTTGAGGTGTGTGCGCAGCCCTGAAGGTTCTGTGTGCAGCGGTGAAGGACGATGGCGGTCTCTGGGGCCGTTATTGTCCCGTGCATGGTGCGCCGTCCTTGTAACTCCCCGGTGCGTGTGCCGGGGCTCCGTGCATGGGTGGGCCAGCTGGAGAGGAGACAGGGTCAGGAAACTTGGTGGAGATCGGCGCGGTCGGCGCCGATAATCATCTATGTTGAGCTGTGGCTGCAGATTAGTCATGGTGCGTTGGAGCGTTGAGGGGAAATAGACGATCTTTGTCCCTCAGGCTCGGGTAGATGCGTTGGATCGCTGAGAGGGAGGAGGAGCGGTGAGAGGGAGAAAACGTTCTGTGTCCCTCGGCCGGTCCAGCGTGGACGTCCTGATCTCAGGTGAGGGTCGCGCCATGACGTTTTCTGCATTTTTCCCGGTCGTGGGTGATGTCCGGAGAGTAGCTCGCCTGTGTTGGCTCTGCGTCGAGGTCTCCCTGAAGCAGAAGAGAGGGCATATCATTTGCGTCAGGTTGCTGTGTTCACTGGCAGCGTGTTTTTGTCAGCGTCGGGTCGCCGGCGTGGCCGTCCAGACCAGAAGGTTGCGTTGCACAAAGCGTGAGCATTCTCGGGGTCACCAGTGAAGCGGATGATAAAATAAAGGCAGCGAAGTGAAGGTTTTAAGCAGGTTTATTAAATCATACCACTGTCACGAAGCTCGCCCCGATGGGCGGCTCGGAGGCTCTCCAGCAAAGAGACACAGAAGGCCCTTTTCCACTAGCACGCTTTAGCGCAACAAGGGACGGCTCAGCATGCTTTGTACGCTTTTCCACAAGCCCCAACACGGTTTAACAGCCGCGATTCTCAGCCCCGCTCCAGGGCAGGGTACAGCAGTGCTGAGTTGTGCCGTGTTGTGACGTTAACAGACTGGTCGCCACTGATTGGTCAGGTCGTAACCAGCGCTGATTGGTCAGGTTGTAACCGCCCCTCTCCTCCTCCTCTTCTGCCGAATCTTCACGACCTTCTCAATAAAGTTTTTGAAAAAAAAAAAAGAATCTTCACGACCGCCATTACTCAGCACGCAACCATTGTTGGTGGTTTATTTTCAGTGTATTGCTGTGCTATTTTCATTTATTCTCTATCAAAAATGGCTTCGCGTAATAAGGGTGTTCCATGGACCAATAAGGAGGTGCAGTGTCTGCTCAATGCATTGTCAGACGAACGTATCCAGCACGAGTTAGACGGAGCCGCCCGGAATGAAAAAATATACCGGGAGGTCTCGACATCGGAGTCCTTTAACGGTGAGTTTTAATTTTTTTTTTATTGTGCGTTTTTTCGCAAATATATTCGGTAAGACGCTCAGTTTATTTATGCAATAAAAAGCTGTTCATTTGTGGATGATGATCGCTGCTTTATTGCAGCACACTGCAGACTAAAGCTTTTATTTTAATTATTCATGTGAACAATATGCTGAAATAAGCTTATGTAATCTTGTTAAAAACTATTGTCTTTTCTGTATATCTTGCACTTTCGTGCTGCATTTTATTGTGTGCATTTTACTTGTAGAGGTTCCAAGGTTGTCATAGCCAGGAGCGGCACTGGGGTTAAGCTCCCAGTGCTCATAAAATGCTCCTTACGGCATGCGTCTCGAAAAGCCTCTGACAACTAAGTCCAACTCCTAGCCTGCCCATGTGGTTTAGTCTCTAAGCCCGGCGGAACTGCTTTTACTAATAGGAGAAGGGGCGAGGGCGGATCTCTGGCGCCTTAAAACCAGATGCTTTGGGTAGATGGTGGCTCATCAACCTGGGAAGGTAGCCCATCTAGGGGAAGGTAAACCCTGATTTCAAACCTCCACTGCCTTGCGGCACACTCGGTCACGGGAAAGGCTTCGGGAGTCAACCCTGAGGAAAAATCCGGAGTCGGAGCCCCTAAGGCAGTTCTCTGTTGTGCTCAACATTGTTCTGGCAGCTCCTGCGACGGCGCTGGTGCCAAACTATAGCAGCCGTGCTGTTCCTTTGGATTCATCAGTGACGTGGAGAGGGGGGACATGCTGCATGGGTAACATCTTGTCCTCCATATCTTCCTGCCCAGGCTTGAATCCTACCAACGCCCAACGCTGGAAGGTAGAACACCGGTGCGCATCGGCCTGTTCAGCCACAGGCGGTGCTGTTCCAGCAGAGTAGACGTTTAGGATTCTCTTCCATGGTCATCATAGACCGACGGAGGCCGACGACGACTTGTAGAATCATCCCACGCGTCCGCCGTGCCAGCCCGCCTGGATTCATTCAACCGAGCCTTCCTGGCCCAGTTTGGGAAGCTGGTGTAGAGGCACTCAGTGGTCGGCGTGTATAAAATGTCGATTAACCTTCATGTTGTGTTGCAAAGTTTTTTTTTTATTTTAATATTTTGTATATAATAAAATGGAATTGTTTTGGAAAGTGTGGTTTGTCTGTTATAACACTGAAATATAAAACAGTATAATTACATAGAAATTCCATTGCCTAGTCTGATGAAGTGTTACCATACACAGTGTTCACACTGTGTATGGTGCGGATGGGACACTGTTGACTTCAACTGGGGATATCGTCGGGCGGTGGAAGGAATACTTCGAGGATCTCCTCAATCCCACTGATACGCCTTCCACAGAGGAAGCAGGGTTTGGGGACGAGGGGGATGACTCGCCTATCACAGGGGCTGAGGTCGCCAAGGTGGTTAAAAATCTCCTTGGTGGCCGGGCCCCGGGGGTGGACGAGATTCGCCCCGAGTACCTCAAGGCCCTGGATGTTGTTGGGTTGTCATGGTTGACACGCCTCTGCAACATTGCGTGGAGGTCGGGGGCAGTGCCTTTGGCATGGCAAACCGGGGTGGTGGTTCCTCTCTTCAAAAAAGGGGACCGGAGGGTGTGCTCCAACTTTAGAGGGATCACACTCCTCAGCCTCCCTGGGAAGGTCTATGCCAAGGTACTGGAGAGGAGAGTCCGGCCGTTGGTCGAACCTCGGATTCAGGAGGAGCAATGTGGTTTTCGTCCTGGCCGTGGCACATCGGACCAGCTCTTTACCCTCTCGAGAATTCTTGAGGGTTCGTGGGAGTTTGCCCAACCAGTTTACATGTGTTTTGTGGACTTGGAGAAGGCATTTGACCGCGTCCCTCGTGGATTTTTGTGGGGGGTGCTTCGGGAGTATGGGGTATCGGGCTTGTTGTTACGAGCTATTCGGTCTCTGTACGACCGTTGTGAGAGTTTAGTTCGCATTGCCAACACTCGGTCGGAGTCATTCCCAGTGAGAGTTGGACTCCGCCAGGGCTGCCCTTTGTCACCGGTCCTGTTCATAATTTTTATGGACAGGATTTCTAGGCGCAGCCAGGGAATGGAGGGTGTCATGCTTGGTGACCACAGGATCTCATCTCTGTTGTTTGCAGATGATGTTGTCCTGTTGGCTTCATCCAGCAATGACCTACAGCTCTTGCTGGGACGGTTTGCCGCTGAGTGTGAAGCGGCTGGGATGAGAATCAGCACCTCCAAGTCCGAGTCCATGGTCCTCAGCCGGAAAAAGGTGGATTGTCCTCTCCGGGTTGGGGACAGGCTCCTGCCCCAAGTGGAGGAGTTTAAGTATCTTGGGGTCTTGTTCACGAGTGAGGGGAAAATGGAGCGAGAGATCGACAGACGGATTGGAGCAGCATCTGCAGTGATGCGGACGTTGTACCGGTCTGTTGTGGTGAAGAGGGAGCTTAGTTCTAAGGCAAAGCTGTCGATTTACCAGTCAATCTACGTTCCTACTCTCACCTATGGTCACGAGCTTTGGGTAATGACCGAAAGAACGAGATCGCGGATACAAGCGGCTGAAATGAGCTTTCTCCGTAGGATTGCTGGACTCACCCTCAGAGATAGGGTGAGGAGCTCAGTCATCCGGGAGAGGCTCAGAGTAGAACCGCTGCTCCTCCACATTGAAAGGAGTCAGTTGAGGTGGTATGGGCATCTGATTAGGATGCCTCCTGGACGCCTCCCACTTGAGGTGTTTCAGGCACGTCCCACTGGGAGGAGACCCCGGGGCAGACCCAGGACTCGGTGGAGAGACTATGTCTCCCAGCTAGTCTGGGAACGCCTTGGTATCCCCTCTGAAGAGCTGGAGCAGGTGGCTGGGGAGAGGGAAGTCTGGGCTTCTCTGCTTGAACTGCTGCCTCCGCGACCCGGACCTCCGGAAAAGCGGTAGAAGATGGATGGATGGATGGATGGATAGTCTGATGAAAATGATGCTGATCATCCTGTCAGGGGTCAACCATTGTAAAGGTAATGCAATTTTTAACTAGACCAAAAAACACATTTTTGTGTAAGCTTTCTGTTCTTTTTATTGAAATATCATAAAAAATTAGCACCACATGATACAGTTCTAAACTTTGGGTAAATTTTTTATGTTAACTTATAAGAAGTTGCACAGTTGGACTTTAAAATGCAGCAGGAGAGACTGATGAAGCTTACAAGTCAAAGTAGGTACAAGTATATGTAAATTGAATGTTCTATCGGCATTCCAAATTCAGAGAATTACAATACTTTAGAAAGAGTGTAGCATCATCTAAATGGAAAATAATAATACTGTTGTTCCAAACGTTGACCTGAAGGTGAAAAACATGATTTTTTTTTTTATTCAGTACATCCAAAATGCCCTAGGATGTAAAAAATAATACAATTTGGTGTTGGCCAGTGTGCCACTGTCTCATTATTTAATACGAATAAAAACAAGTTTCAGCTCATTTTTTTCTAGGTCATTTGGCAGTTAATTCAAAACAAAAGTGACTTGTGTTGTTGCAGCTTAATTATGAGATAAAATTAATTGTGAGATAAAACCACAGAGCGAGGAAGGCAATAATCCTTGGATCCTCCATTTTTTGTCTCATGTAAATAAGGACTCAGTCGGGTGCGTAACGTCACGGGAGTGTGGCCCCGCCTCGCTGGGAATCTGGCGCCGCCTCGCTTCTAAAACCTCCTAACACAAACCATCACAGCACAAGCACAACCGTGCTAATGGAGACAGAAGCATTCCGAGCCGTACTGAAGTGAATCGAGCCGTACCGAGGTGTGCTGGGCTAGTGGAAAACAGGCTAGAGTGTGTGTCAACAGCAGTTGCTGAGTGAGAGAACGAACATGAAAATCAGACAGCTTATATACTCAGCTCAGACAATACATCAAAGACATTCACAGCACGGGCTGCACGGTGGCGCAGTAGTTTAGCACTGTGGCAGCACAGTTTAGCCTCGGCCGGGGGATCGTGGGGATCGTGAGATCGTGGGTTCGATCCCAGCCCCCGACCAGCAGTGAGCTATGTGGAGTTTGCATGTTCTCCCCGTGTTGCATGGGTTTACTCCGGGATTTCTCCGGTTTCCTCCCGCATACCAAAACATGTAGGTTTAGGGCGCTCGCGCACGCAGCGACCGGCAGCCGGTGGCTTGTCACCAGACGGCAAACCAAATCTACCTACGGGTACAAATAAGTAACAAAAAAAAAAAAAAAAAAAGCAGTCGATCTGGGCATTTGCATATGAGAGGTACAGACAGTACAGGACGCATGAACACAATGCATGAGTGGGACATTAACATCACAGCAGTGAAACCATGCATGAATAGCAGATTACTTCACAGCATGCAGCGGAAAAAAACAGAAGAGCGAGCTGTCTGTCCCAGTCTGTTGTGGGGGTTGCCACAGAAGGCAGTCTTAGAAACAAATTTAATATATGAATTGAAGGACATATCTTGATCAAAAATAATTCCAAGGTTCCTCACAGAGCTATTAAGAGAAAGAGTAACCCCATACAAACTGAAAGTTTGATTTGGAAAGGTATTTCTAAGGTTTCTTGGACAAACAAGAATGACTTCAGTCTTATCTGAATTTAATAGCAGAAAATTACAAGTCATCAAAGCTTTGATTTCCTTAAGACAGGCTTCTAACTTGGCTAATTGATAACTATCATCTGGCTTCATTGACAGGTATAATTGTGTGTCATCTGCATAACAATGAAAATGTATACAGTGCTTTCAAATAATGTTGCCTAACAGAAGCATATATAAACTAAAAAGAGTAGGGCCTAGCACAAATGCCTGTGGAACTCCATAACTAAGCTTTGAGTTGAAAGAAAACTCATTATTTACATGAACAAACTGGAACCTATCAGATAAATAAGATCTAAACCACTGCAACGAAGTTCCATTAAGTCCAACATAGTGTTCTAATCTATCAAGTAGAATATTATGATCAATAGTATAAAAAGCTGCACTAAGGTCTAAAAGGACAAGTACAGAAACCAGTCCATTATCAGATGCGATGAGGAGGTCATTAGTGACCTTCGCTAAGGCTTTTTCAGTACTATGATGGATTCTAAACCCAGACTGAAACTCTTCAAGTAAACCATTTCCCTGCAGGTAGTCAAATAATTGCATAGCAACAACTCTTTCTAAGATTTTTGAAATGAAAGAGAGATTAGAGATTGGTCTATAGTTAGCTAAAGCTCCTTGATCTAGCATTGGCTTTTTGAGTAAGGGTTTAATTACGGCCGTTTTTAAAGCCGGCAGTACATGGCCTAAAGTTAATGAAGAATTGATTATATGAAGAATAAGGCTACCAATAAGTGGGAAGACTTCTTTAAATAACCTGGTAGGAATAAGGTCTAAAAGACAAGTTGAAGGTTTGGATGAGGGAACTATTTTGTCTAACTCACAAAGGTCGATTGGAGTAAACTCATCAAGACAGACATCAATTGAAGGAGTTGTAGTAGTTACAGTATTTAAGTTAACTGTGGGAAGAATCTGATTGATTTTATCTCTGATGGATGAAATTTTATTATTGAAAAAGTTCATAAAGTCCTGACTAGTAAGCTCTAAAGGAATGCTAGCATTGACAGAGTCCTGACTCTTTGTCAACCTGGCTACAGTACTGAAAAGAAACCTGCGATTATTCTTGTTATTTTCTATTAATGCAGAGTAATAGCTCGTTCTAGCTTTTCTAAGAGATTTTTTATAAATTAAAAGATGATTTCTCCAAGCTAAATAGATTTCATCTAAATTAGTAGAGCGCCATTTTCTTTCTAATTGACGAGTCTTCTGTTTTAAGCTACGAGTTTCTGTGTTGAACCAAGGAGTTAGAAATCTCTGGTTAGACTTTTTCTTTTTTAAGGGGGCCACCAAGTCTAGAGTCTGATGCAGAGAAGCTGTAACACTATCTACCATGCTATCAATTACAGAAGGAGAAAGTTGTCTATAGCTTATTTCCGTTGTGTTGACACATGGCATAGAGGAAACAATCTGCATAAATTTGGTAACAGCATCATCAGAGAGGCATCTACTGTAATAATATTTTTTCTTTTGGAGCCAAATAGGAGCATGTGTGTGTTTATATATTTACATATTTATTCCACCTAGCTGCAATGCTCCGTACTTTGGGTGTTTATATATATATATACATATTTATTCCATCTAGCTACAATGCTCCGTTCTGTGTTTATATACTCATATATTTATTCCATCCAGCTACAATGCTCTGCACTGTGTGTCTGTGTATATATATATATATATATATAAGATAAGATAAGATAAGATAAGCCTTTATTAGTCCCACAACGGGGAAATTCCAGGATTGCAACAGCACAGGGATAGCAACACTCAGAGCAACAATCAGAAGGCAAGAAAAAAAACAAGCAAGCAAGAGCAGCTAATAAACATATGTACGTATTACTATAAAATATATATATATACACACACACACAGACACACAGTGCAGAGCATTGTAGCTGGATGGAATAAATATATGAATATATGAACACACAGTGCAGAGCATTGTAGCTAGATGGAATAAATATGTAAATATATAAACACCCACAGTACGGAGCATTGCAGCTAGGTGGAATAAATATGCAAGTATATAAACACACACAGTGCGGAGCAATGTAGCTAGATGGAATAATATGTAGATATATAAATATATAAACACACCCAGTGCTGAGCATTGTAGCTAGATGGAATAAATATGCAAATATATAAACACACACAGTGCAGAGCATTGTTGCTAGATGGAATGAAACAGCATAACCGTCTACTTAGTTATCCTACATGGTATGATTATGTGCCCATACATATTCTCACCCTCCATAGCGACCGGTATGTTCCTAGTTGTATGCCGGAGGGGACCATTGTGTAAGTCTATTGCATCTTTTGCATTCAAAAAACTATTAGTTTGTTACGTCTTATATATATATATATATATATATATATATATATATATATATATATATATATATATATATATATATATAGTAATATGTACATATGTATATTAGCTGCTCTTGCTTGTTTGCTTTTTTTCTTGCCTTCTGATTGTTGCTCTGAGTCTTGCTATCCCTGTGCTGTTGCAATCCTGGAATTTCCCCATTGTGGGACTAATAAAGGCTTATCTTATCTTATCTTATCTTATCTTATCTTATATAGTCAGAAATAGTAAAATCAAAGGTTAACAGACAATGTTCTGACAGTACAGGGTTATGAGGAGACACTACAAGATTTTCTATTTCTATGCCATAAGTCAGAACAAAATCCAATGTATGGTGGAGGAAATGAGTAGAATTTCCTACATTCTGAGAAAACCCAATCGAGTCTAATATTGAATCAAATGCCACATTAAGGCAGTCACTATCTACATCTACATGCATGTTAAAGTCCCCTACTATACTTATTCTATCAGATTTCAGCACTAAATCAGCTAAGAAATCAGCAAATTCGGATAAAAATTCTGAGTAGGTTGATGGGGGACGATAAACTATGGCAAATAAAATTGGGTTTAACCTAAAATTGTTAAAGTGCCCAATACTGAGGACCAGGCCCTCAAAGGAATTATAACATGTTTTTTGCTTTACATTAACTAGTAATTTGGAATGGTAAATTGTTGCTACTCCTCCTCCACGATCAGAACGTCTGGGATTTTGACAGTTTAAATAACCAGAGGGAGTTGATTCATTTAAACCAACATAATCCTCTTGTCCTAACCAAGTCTCTGTAAGGGATATTAATTCAATTTGATGATCAATTAACAGATCATGGACTAACAGAGACTTGTGAGTTAGAGACCTAATATTTAATAAACCACATTTAATTTTTAAATTATGAGGAGGAACAGAGGCCAAATCATTCAATTTAGAGGCTTTATATTTAATTTGAGTTTTACCAACATTTTGCTTAATCACTTTGGGATGCTTATACATTATATTTTTATTTACTTTGGAGGGAGCAGACAATGATTCTCTGATGGGGAAGACAGGGGCTAAGTTGAGGGGTGGCGGATGAAGAGGAGCTGCAGAGAGGCGTGTAAAACTGCGACTCTGCTTCCTGGTCCCAACTCTGAGTAGTCAAGGTTTTGGAAATTTGGATAAAAAAGATTTATATATTCACATATTTATTCCATCTAGCTGCAATGCTCCGCATCGTGTGTCTATATATTCATGTTTATACGTACATATGTATACTCGCTGATCTTGTTTTTTTTTTTTTTTTTCTTGCCTTCTGATTGTTGCTCTGAGTGTTGCTATCCCTGTGCTGTTGCAATCCTGGAATTTCCCCATTGTGGTACTAATAAAGGCTTATCTTATCTTACCTTATCTTATCTTATCTTATCTTATTCCAGGATTGCAACAGCACATATATAGCAACACTAAGAGCAATAATTTAGAACATAAGAAAATAAGAGCAGCGAATATACATATGTACACATAAATATATAAATATGTATACACAGTGCTGAGCATTGTAGCTAGATGGAATAAACAGCATAACCGTCTATTTAGTTACCCCATATAGTATGAATATGTACCCATACATATTGTCACCCTCCATAGCAACTGATATTGTCCTAGTTGTATACTGGAGGGGACCATTTTGTGTAAGTCTGTTTCGTCTTTTGCATTCAATATTATTAGGTTGTCACATTTTATTGCTATCTCTGCGTGCAACTCTGCTTAGGTTATAAAGTCTGACAGCTGTAGATAGGAAGGACCTGTGAAACGTCTCGGTCTCATACCTAGGATGATGTAGTCTGCTGCTAAATGAGCTCCTCAGTGCATTCAGTATGTCCTGCATAGGGTGGGACTCGGACTCCAGCAGAGATGACAGTTTAGCCACCATCCTTCTCTCTCCCATCTCCTCCACTGGGTCAAAGCGTTGCCCCAGGACAGAGCTAGCTTTCTTGATTAGTTTGTTCAGTCTCTTCCTATCGGCTGCTGTAATGCCACTGCCCCAGCAGACCACTCCAAAAGTGATGGCTGATGCCACCACCGTGTCGTAGAATGTCTTCAGCAGTGCCCCTTGTACACCAAAAGAACTGAGCCTCCTCAGTAGGAACAGCATGGGTTGTCCCTTCTTGTAGAGTGCGTCAGTATTGTGTGACCAGTCTAGTTTATTATTCAAATGAACACTCGGGTACTTGTAGGATGTCACCATCTAAATGTCTGTTCCCTGGATGTTTACTGGTGCTGTGAGGGGTTGTCCTTGCCTGCGGCAGTCCACCACCAGCTCTTTAGTTTTTCTCGCATTGATCTGGAGGCAGTTCCGATGGCACCAGTCCACCATGTCCTGGATAAGTCCTCTGTACTCAGCTTCATCTCCGTTGGAGATGAGGCCGATGATCGCAGAGTCGTCAGAGAACTTCTGCAGATGGCAGTGTGTTGTGTTGTGTGAGAAGTCCACAGTATAAAGGGTGAACAGGAAGGGAGCAAAAACTATTCCCTGGGGGGCCTCTGTGCTGCCGATGATCATGTCAGACACAAAATCACAAACTGTGGCCGATTTGTGAGGTAGTCCAGGATCCATAATGACAGATGCTGGTCCACCCCTGCACAGACCAGCTTGTCCTTCGGGATCATTGGTTGGATGGTGTTGAAAGCACTGGCGAAGTCAAAGAACATGATCCACACCATGTTCCCAGGCTTCTCTGGGTGGGACAGGGAACGGTGAAGGAGGAAGATCACTGCATCCCCCACCCCGATGCCATGCTGGTAGGCAAACTGGAGTGGATCCATCGCTGGTCCCACCAGGGGGCGGAGGTGAGCAAGGAGCAGTCTCTCCAGGGTCTACATCCGGTGAGATGTCAGGGCCACTGGTCTGTAGCTGTTCAGATCTTTGGGGTGGGAAGTCTTTGGTACGCTTACCACACAAGATGTTTTCCACAACTGTGGTACCCTCCCCAGCTTCAGGCTCAGGTTGAAGATGTGCCCCACAATCCCACACAGCTGGTCTGCGCAGGAATTGAGGAGCTCTGCGCTGATGCCGTCCGGTCCAGAGGCCTTCTTCGCCTTGATCTTCCTCAGCTACATCCTCACCTGGGTCTTAGTGAGGGTCAGGTTGGGGGGCTGTGTGCTGGGAGTGGGGGGGGTGTTTGAGGAGGGGGGTGTGGACAGCAGGTCTCGATGACTGTAGAGGCAGCAGTGGTTGGTATGCAGGCGGGGGGAGTGGTCAAACCTATTAAAAAAAAGGTTCAGATTGTTCACCCACTCCCTGCCCCCCGTGGCCTGGGAGGAGGTATTCTGGAGCCCAGAGATAGTTTTGAGGTTTCTCCAGACCCCGCCAATGTCACTCCGTTGCAGCTTCTCCTCCATATTCTTCCTGAAGCTGTC
Organism: Pholidichthys leucotaenia; assembly: GCA_020510985.1. NCBI lineage: Eukaryota > Metazoa > Chordata > Actinopteri > Cichliformes > Pholidichthyidae > Pholidichthys > Pholidichthys leucotaenia. The sequence continues at coordinate 149,459 of CM035844.1, forward strand.
CTTGGCTTCTCTGATCTTCCTCCTCAGCTCCATCTGTAAGGACTTCAGTTTCTCACTGTTCCCCAACCTGAAGATCCTCTTCTTCTCTCTCAGAAGTGTTTTTATCTCAGGGTTGATCCAGGGTTTGTTGTTCGAGCACACCTTATGGTCTTGGTGGGTACGGTGTTGTCCACACAGAAGTTGATGTAGTCCGTGATGATGTGAGTGAGGCAATCGATGTCCTCACCATGTGGATCGCAGAGCTGCTCCCAGGCAGTGATTTCAAAATGGTCCTTTAGCACTTCCATTGCCTCCTCAGACCATAATTTCACCATGCGCATAACCGGAGGTTGTCTGTGTACTAGGGTTTTGTTCACCGGCCGGAGATGAACAAAGTTGTGATCCAATCTCCCGAGTGGGGGGAGTGGTGATGAGGTGTACACCTCCTTAGTGTTTGCACAGAATAAGTCCAGTTTTTTAATGTCTCTAGTGTGACATGTGACATACTGGGTGAACGTGGGCAGAATGGGGGACAGTGAGATATGATTAAAATCACTGGAGATGAGGAGGAGAGCATCTGGGTTTTCTGTCAGCAGCCTGCGAGTGAACTGAGTGAATGGCGTCATGCGCTGCAGATTTGTATGAAAAACAATGCAGATCACGTGTGAGTATTCCCTCGGGAGATAAGCAGGCCGCATGCTAACAGCTAGCAACTCAATGTCTTTGCTGCAGTGTTGCTCTTTAACAGTGATATGTCCCAGTTTACACCAGTTGTTACTGACATACATTATCACTCCTCCGCCCCTTGCCTTCCCACTGTTTGGTGTCCGGTCTGCCCGTATTGCATGGAAACCCTCCAGTTTGGTTATTATTATTATTGTGCATTAATAGATCAGAACAAGAATAATTCCAGATTTCTTTACAGCACTGTAGCCAGGCTGACAAAGAGTCAGGACTCTGTCAATCCTAGCATTCCCTTAGAGTTTACGAGTCAGGATTTTATGAACGTTTTCAATAATAAAATCTCATCTATCAAAGATAAAATCAGTCAGATTCTTCCCACCGTTAACTTAAATACAGTAACTACTACAACTCCTTCAATGGACATCTGTTTGGATCAGTTTACTCCAATTGACCTTTTAGAGTTAAATAAAATAATTTCCTCATCCAAGCCTTCAGCATGTCTTTTAGACCCTATTCCTATCCGGTTATTTAAAAAAGTCTTCCCATTTATTGGTAGCTCTATTCTTCAATTAATCAAATCTTCATTAACATTAGGCCATGTACCACAAGCTTTTAAAACTGCTGTAATTAAACCCTTACCCAAAAAGCCAACGCTGGATCCAGGAGTTCTAGCTTACAATAGACCAATCTCTAATCTCCCTTTCATTTCAAAAATCTTAGCAAGAGTTTTTGCTGGGCAATTATTTCAATTCAATTCAAATCAACTTTATTTATATAGCGCCATTTCACAACAACAGTCATCTCATAGCACTATCAACTGTAGGGGGGACCCCCACAGTTGCAGAAAGACCCCAGCAATCAGGCGATCCCCTGTGAGCAAGCACTTGGCGACGGTGGAGAGGAAAAACTCCCTTTTAACAGGAAGAAACCTCCAGCAGAACCAGGCTCAGGGAGGGGCAGTCATCTGCTGCGACTGGCTGGGGGGTGAGGGGATAGAGAAGAAGAAAAGAACAGACATGTAGAGAGCAAACAGCACGATGGGGACTCAATCTATGGGAGAGAACAAACAAATGTTAATGACCAGCAAAAAAAAATATTTCATAGAGAGTGAGGAAAGGAGTGAGGCCCAGTGCATTACTGGAGGTCCCCCGGCTGACTAAACCTATTAGCAGCATAACTAAGGGAGGGTTCAGAAACACATGATCCCTCCCTAATTGTAGGCTATATCAAAAAGGTAGGTTTTAGCCCTATTCTTAAAAACAGAGATCGAGTCTGACTCCCGAATCAAGATTGGCAGCTGATTCCACAGGAGAGGAGCTTGATAACTGAAGGCTCTGCCTCCCATTGTACTTTTGGAGATTCTAGGTATTACAAGTAATCCTGCATTTTGGGAGCGTAGTGCTCTGTTAGGATAATACGGTAGTATCAGATCTTTTAAATAAAAAGGAGCCTGATTGTTTAGAGCTTTGTAAGTAAGAAGAAGGATGTTAAACTTAATTCTAAACTCTATGGGAAGCCAATGAAGGGAGGCCAGAACCGGAGAGATATGATCTCTCTTTCTAGTACCTGTTAAAACTCTTGCTGCAGCATTTTGGATCAGCTGAAGACTTTTTAAAGATGTTTTAGGACAGCCTGATAATAAAGAATTACAATAATCTAATCTCGAGCTAACAAAAGCGTGGATCAGCTTCTCAGCATCACTCTGAGACAAGATGCTCCTAATCTTGGCAATATTACGCAGTGCTTTCTAATAAGGCATCTACTGTGATAATATTTTTCTTTAGGAGCCAAATAGTCAGAAATAGTAAAATCAAAGGTTAACAGACAATGGTCTGACAGTACAGGGTTATGAGGAGACACTACAAGATTTTCTATTTCTATGCCATATGTCAGAACAAGGTCCAATGTATGGTGGAGGTAATGAGTACAATTTCCTACTTTCTGAGAAAACCCAATCAAGTCTAATATTGAATTAAAAGCCACATTAAGGCAGTCACTATCTACATCCACATGTATATTAAAGTCCCCTACTATAATTATTCTATCAGATTTCAGCACTAAATCAGCTAAGAAATCAGCAAATTTGGATAAAAATTCTGAATAGGTGGATGGGGGACGATAAACAATGGCAAATAAAATTGGGTTTAACCTGAAATTGCTAAAGTGCCCAATACTGAGGACCAGGCCCTCAAAGGAATTATAACATGTTTCTTGCTTTACATTAACTAGTAATTTGACCACTTGAAGGGAAATGGTTTATTTGAAGAGTTTCACTCTGGGTTTAGAATCCATTATAGTACTGAAACAGCCTTTGTCAAGGTCACTAATGACCTCCTGATTGCATCTGACAATGGACTCTTTTCTGTACTTGTCCTTTTAGACCTTAGTGCAGCTTTTGATACTATTGATCATAATATTCTACTTGATAGATTAAAACACTCTGTTGGACTTAATGGAACTTCGTTGCAGTGATTTAGATCTTATTTATCTGATAGGTTTCAGTTTGTTCTTGTCAAGAAATAGTTTTCTTCCAACTCAAAGCTCAGTCATGGAGTTCCACAGGGATCTGTGCTAGGCCCTACTCTTTTTAGTTTATATATGCTTCTGTTAGGCAACATTATTAGAATGCAATGCATACATTTTCATTGTTATGCAGATGATACACAATTATACCTGTCAATGAAGCCAGATGATTGTAATCAATTAGCCAAGTTAGAAGCCTGTCTTAAGGAAACCAAAGCATGGATGACTTGTAATTCCCTGCTATTAAATTCAGAAAAGACTGAAGTAATTCTTGTTGGTCAAAAAAAAAAAAAAGCATTAGAAAAACCTTTCCAAATCAAACTCTTAGTTTGGATGTGGTTACCCTTTCTCTGAATAGTTCTGTGAGGAACCTTGGAGTTATTTTTGATCAAGATCTGCTTTTCAATTTACATATTAAATTAATTTCAAAGACTGCCTTCTATCATTTGCTTAATATTGCCAAGATTAGGAGCGTCTTGTCTCAGAGTGATGCTGAGAAACTGATCCACACTTTTCTTATCTCTAGATTAGATTATCATAACTCTTTATTATCAGGTTGTCCTAAAACATCTTTAAAAAGTCTTCAGTTGATCCAAAATGCTGCAGCAAGAGTTTTAACAGGTACTAGAAAGAGAGATCGTATCTCTCCAGTTCTGGCCTCCCTTCATTGGCTTCACATAGAGTTTAGAATTAAGTTTAAAATCCTTCTTCTCACTTACAAAGCTCTAAACTATCAGGCCCCTTTTTATTTAAAAGAACTGATACTACCGTATTATCCTAACAGAGCACTTTGCTCCCAAAATGCTAGATTACTTGTAATACCTAGAATTTTGAAAAGTATAATGGGGGGCAGAGCCTTCAGTTATCAAGCTCCTCTCCTGTGGAACCAGCTGCCAATCTTGATTCAGGAGTCAGACTCGATCTGTTTTTAAGAATAGGGTTAAAACCTTCCTTTTTGATATAATTCAGTTCAATTCAATTCAACTTTATTTATATTGCGCCATTTCACAACAACAGTCATCTCATAGCACTTTCAACTGTAGGGGGAACCCCCACAATTGCAGAAAGACCCCAGCAATCAGGCGATCCCCTATGAGCAAGTGCTTGGTGACGGTGGAGAGGAAAAACTCCCTTTTAACAGGAAGAAACCTCCAGCGGAACCAGGCTCAGGGAGGAGCAGTCATCTGCTGAGACTGGTTGGGGAGGGTGAGGGGATAGAGCAGAAGAAAAGAACAGACATGTAGAGAGCAAACAGCACGATGGGGACTATGGAAGAGAACAAACAGATGTTAACGACCAGCAAAAATATTTCATTGAGAGTGAAGAAAGGAGTGAAGCCCAGTGCATTGTTGGAGGTCCAACGGCTGACTAAACCTATTAGAAGCATAACTAAGGGAGGGTTCAGAGACACATGATCCCTCCCTAACAGTTGAATATAGATATACATATTTAGGGAGGGATCATGTGTTTCTGAACCCTCCCTCAGTTATGCAGCTATTAGGTTTAGACAGTCAGGGGACCTCCAACAATGCACTGGGCCTCACTCCTTTCTTCACTCTCAGTGAAATATTTTTCTTTTTTTGCTGAAAAAAGGACTCTCCAGACACAAAAAAGACACTCCAGACTGGAGTGTGGAGTGTGTAAATGGAGAGGCAACTTCATGTCAGACGATTTATTACACACTCACATCTCACAAGCACAGAACAGACTGACTGGTTACAGCCAGCACTCCTCTCTTATATCAAGTCACCTTCACAAGCTTCAAGGCACTTCCTCATACACAGCATGATATTTAGACTACACTTCATTCAACCCCCTCTCACCCTCTTGGGCATTGTTCTCCCATGCATATTCATTGTCTCTGTCTGAGGTGCGAAATAACCTGACTTCCATACCGCACCCCAGCATCTTAGATAGAACAATAGAATATCAGTCCACATGCTGTTTCAGCTTCAGTCTCCTCCCATATCTGCTGTAGCTGGGGTTTACAGCCTTCGTGGCGCTGCTGTGCTGGTGGGGGGCTGCTGGGAGTGTGTCCGACTGCGGGTGAGCCGTGGTGAGGGGGGGGGGGGGGGGTTCGCTCTGTCCGTGTGGCTGCTCTGATGAATTGTTCCCCTGGGGCATTCTCCGTGGGGGTCTTCCACGCCAAGGGGCCCTCGCCAACAGCACTTGCTCATCCGCCACTATAAAGGTGGGTTTGAGTCTGTCTATACCAATTTTCTCCCGTCTACCCCCCAAGTCTAGCACAAAATGCTTATCCCCTGTTTCCAACACTCTGAACGGTCCATCATAGGGTGGGCGCAATGGAGGGCGGTGGGCGTCGTGTCTGACGAACACGAACTCTGCGTTCTTCAAAACTCCAGTTCTTCAAAACTTCGGAATTTGGTGACGCCTCACCCTTCCTTTCTCCCTTGTCTGAGGTGGCGTTATCAGAGAAGGATTCCTGGGCATCTGGGTCGGATGCGCCCCTGCCATGTCAGCCTGAGGTCAGCGCACCCCAGTCGTCTCCTTCAGGAATCACTGCACTCAAACCATCAGCACATGAGGACGGCTTGCTTCAGTCATCTGATCCAGAGGTTAGTGCCCCCCACCCGTCTCATCCAGAGGTCAGCACTTCCCAGCCATTGTCAGTTTCACAGTTTATTCACACACACATCACACATTGTCAACAGCATGAATGAATTACAACATGAATTATCAACAGCATGATTGGCAGTATACAATAGACTTCTTTATACATTGTTTTGGAGTGTGAACGGGTCATCCCAAATAAGCTGTTTAAAGCTTTTAGTAGGGAGCCCAATTCTACTATAAAATGATGACAGATCTCATTCTTAGGTCAGCGTGCCTCAGTCATCTATTTTTGAGCAAGAGACCATAATGTTATTACCCCTAGAGCTGAAGGCTCCCATGTTAGATCCTGGGTTCGGAGCCTCTGTTTTATTATCGTCTGAGTTTAAATGTTCCATGTTACTTCCTGAGGATAAAGGCTCCATGATGACCCCTCCTGAGTTTTAAAGCTCCATGTTGTCATTTTCTGAGTGTAATGGTTTGTCATCATCTCCCAAATCCAAGATTTCCATGTTATATCCTGAGTTTCAAACCTCTGTGTTGTTTTCTTTTGAGCTAAAAGTCCTGCATTGTTTTTCCCAGAGTTAAGGGCTCATGTGTTATTTTCAGGGCAAAAGGTGATACTTTTGGGACCTTCGCTCATCACCAGGTTGTATTTGTGGCAACCCAAAGCAGACAGCACATCATGTCCTATTAAGGCGCTTTTCCACTAGGATCAGTATGGCACGGTTCGGTACGGTTCGGCACGGTTTGTCCGTTTTTCCATTAGGCACCGGAAGTCCTTACGGTTCTGTTTTTTTAGAACTGTCCCTAATTTTTCGGCCCTGCTCCAGAGCAGGTCCGAAGCGTACCGGGACTGTTATGTCAACCCACTGCTGGCCTCTGATTGGTCCGGGAGTAGCGTCATGAGAGTGGGCGTTATTCTGACGTTCCAGTATCGCTGGCTGGCCACCATTTGCAATTTTTTGTCCGTGAGCCTGTGAACAAGTGATATTATAAACAACAACGATAGAATGGCTTAATAGAAATAAGCAGAAATCAACACAGCGCTCCAGCAGAGTTTTCTGTGTGTTCCAGCTGATGAGAGAATGCAGAGGGAAGCAGACTGGGTTTGCAGTGGGGAGCACAAGCAGACGCACCAAAAAATAGAAGGAGACGCACCGGAAATTAGACCCAGCCACCCAAATTGAATTGAATGTACGGCCGCGACAGCACCCAACATCAGCAGTTGAAGCCGTGATATTGTGATATACAGGACGGTGAGTGATGTGATATTCATGTTTTACATTATATTTCCAAGCAGTGGAAAGTTCACTGTGGACAGATGAAAACTTAATCATGTTTAAACGATGGCCTAGCTCAATGCTACGTCCATCCTAGTATGTTGCTTTTTTGTGTTGAAAATATCTGATGAAATAAGCTAGTTGTAATCCTGGTTAAAAAGGTATTTTTTACATGTTGCACTTTCATGCTGTGTATGAACTTAAGGTGTGTGTATTTTGATTGTAGAGTCAAAACAGGAGGGGGCTAGCTGAGGCCCAGCTGGATTCGAGGTTGGTCGGATCGGATATTGGCGACACCAGCAGAGATTGTTGTTACTATCAACAGGTCAGTAAAAATGCCACCAAAGAAGGAGGAAATGGAAGAGATCAAAAAATCTCTGAACATCTTGTCAGAAGAACTGACCAAAGTGGCTAGTCAGCAGGCTAAAATAATAGGGCTAGTGGAAGAAGTCTGAGAACTAAAATTAACAATTAAGGAAAAAGACAAAAAATTGTGGGCTTGGAGCGACGCGTCGAGGATCTTGAACAATGTTCTCGTATGGATGATCTAATTATAAGTGGACTAGACATTAAATACCAATCATATGCTCATGCTACAGCAGGACTGAGAGGTGAGGAGGCTCCCGCAAGTGAATCAGTCTCCCTGGAAAACCAGGTGCTTCAGTTCCTTGATAGTAGAAAAATAAAGGTCAAAGCAAATGCAATTTCAGCCTGTCATGCTTTACCCAGAAAGGATAATAAAACAAAGAAATCAATTGTGATGCACTTTGTGAACAGAAGGGTAAAGAATGACATACTGAGGCAGGCCAGAAAGCTACGGGGAACAGAAGTTTACCTAAATAAACATCTAACAAAAACTAATGCTTAAATAGCATGGCAAGCATGGATGCTGAAAAGACAAAATAAGATACAAGCAACATGGACAAGAAATTGTAGAGTTTGGCTCAAACTAAATGAAACACCTGAGCAAGCAAAGAGCATAATGATCAGAGATGTTACTGACTTAAATAAATATAGATGAACATTGATTAAGAAAATTAAGAGACTATGATAATACATATCCACACACACAGCAAGAATAGTTCTTCTGTGACACCATGTCAATGTACTTTAAAAAAAACAAAAACTAAAAACAAACAAAACATGACTAACTTGAATAGATATCAATTATCCCCAGTTGGAGGAAGTCATTTGACACAGAGTGAGGAAATTCAAACTCTGAAAATATGCCATTACGCTGAACATAAACTACAAGAGATGGAGAATGATATTGATCCTGATAACCACTTTTTCAATAATATTCATAACCATTGTGAATATTACACTGAAAAGCAATTCAAAAGTCAAGTGCAACTAGATGGTAAACTATCAATAATACACTTCAACAGCAGAAGTCTTAACAAAAACTTTCCACAGATTCAGGACTATTTAAAACAGCTGGATAGAAAATTTATGGCTATTGCAGTCTCTGAAACTTGGCTTAATGAAGAGCAGGCTCCCCTGATTGCAATAGAGGGATATCAGATGTTTCATATTAACAGATCTCAAAAAAAGGGTGGTGGTGTTGCTCTGTATATTGATGACCTGTATAGGTGTAAGCTTGTAAATGGAATGTCCTTTGCACTACCAGGGATCTTGGAATGTGTTACTGTTGAGATTGACCAAGATAAAACAAAAAAATCTAATTACAAGTTGTATATATAGAACGCCGGGAGCATGCATTGAGACATTCAAAGATAAATTAGTCGAGCTGTACAATACTATTACTAGTAAGAAAATGGTAGTAATTTGTGGAGATTTCAATATTGATCTACTAAATCCATATCAACAAAATAGAGAGTTTCAACAAAATTCAGAGTTCATGAATTCTTTATACAGCATGAGTTTATATCCCACAATAACACATCCCCGTAGAATCACAGTTCACACTGCTACACTTATTGACAACCTGTTTGTTAATATTATTGATAAGAAAATAGAAAGTGGATTATTGATAATAATAATGCATCGGCTTTATATAGCGCTTTATCATATATACTCAAAGACACATTACAAATAGGAACATTATTCATTCACTCCAGACAGACAGTGGTAGTGGCAAGCAACTTCTGCAGCCACAGCTGCCCTGGGGCAGGCTGACGGAAACATGGCTGCCAATCTGTGCCAACAGCCTTTCCGGCCACCACCGAACATTTTATACACTTATACACATTCATACCCAGTGTTATGGGCACTGGAGGCAATGCGGGTGAAGTGTCTTGCCCAGGAACACAATGGCAGGATATCTGGGGAGAGCGGGATTCGAACTGCCAACCATCAGGTTATTAGACAACCCGCTCTACCTCCTGAGCCACTGCCGCCCCAAGTGACAATTTGCCAAACATTTGGTCTCCATAAGTGACCATTTGCCAAACTTTGCACTTATCCATGGCCACACGGGGGCCAATACAGAAATTTTTTTTTTTAAATCATTCAGATACAAATCACAAAATGCAATCAGTTCTTTTAAAGAAGACTTGCTGAAGCAAGACTGGACCAAAGTCTTTGTATCAGATGTAAATGATGCCTACGACACATTTATAAACATTGTAACAACTCTTTATGAAAAAAAAATGTCCATTAGTAAAGAAAAAGCCTAAACATAAATTTGCTGATAAGCCATGGTTAACCAAAGGATTACAAAAGGCATGTAAAAAGAAAAAAAAAATATTATATAAAGCTTTCCTAAAGAAAAGGACAAAAGAAGCAGAGCAGCGGTATAAAACATTCAAAATTAAGTTGACATATATAATAAGATGTAGTAAAAGAGACTATTACAGTAAAGAACTGGAGAAAAACAGAGACAATATTAAAAATACATGGACAATATTTAACAATATTCTTGGAAATAAAAACAGAAATACAAGCTACCCATCTGAATTTTAAAAAAAATAAAACAACTCAGAGTGTGAATGCAGTTTCACCTCCAGATGAATTTAATAACTTTTTTGTTAACATTGGTCCTAATTTGACTCGAGAAATACCCATTATGGCGCCTACAGGTGATACAATAAGCAAAAACACTCCTATAAAAGACTCCATTTTCATAAAGAATACAGACGAGAGAGAGGTCATTAAAATTGTTAAATCGTTTAAAAGTAAAACATCTACGGACTGTGATGGTATTGACATGCTCTTAGTCAAAACTATCATTGAATGCTTAGTGAAACCACTGACGTATATCTGTAACCTGTTTCTCCAAACAGGTATATTTCCCAGTGCAATGAAAATAGCTAAAGTAATTCTGATATACAAGACGGGTGACACAGGGGAATTCTCAAACTATAGACCAATTTCACTATTGCCGCAATTTTCCAAGATACTTGAAAAAAATATTCTATGAGAGAACTGACAACTTCATACTGAAGAATAATTTATTGTGTGAGCAGCAATATGGGTTCAGACACAAGAGGACAACTGCATTTGCTCTAATGAAATTTATAGAAAAACTATCAACTGCCGTTTAAAATAAAGAGTACTCAGCTGGGGTATTCCTGGATCTTAAAAAAGCATTTGATACAGTGGATCTTAATTTATTATTAAAGAAACTACAAAATTGTGGTATGGGGGTGGGGGGGGGGGTAGCACTGTCCTGGTTATGTAGTTACTTAAAGAATAGATATCAGTATGTATGTGTTGGTAACAAAATTTCCCAGTTACTGGAGTTTACTTGTGGAGTCCCACAGGGTTCAGTTTTGGGGCCATTGTTATTAAATATGTATATAAATGATATATGTAAAGTTTCAGAAAAAATGGATTTAATATTGTTTGCCAATGACACTGATTGATTATGCAGTGGGAAGCAATTTGGAACAACTTTTGGATACACTCGGAAATTAATTAGGAAAGCTCAAACTGTGGTTTGATTCAAACAAATTAATGCTCAATTTAAGTAAGACAAAATTTATAGTTTTTAACAACCATCACAACAACTTAGCATCTAAACTCAGTGTAAATGGTGTAGAGATTGAAATGGTATCCAAAACTAATTTTCTTGGAGTAATAATTGATAATAAACTGTGTTGGAAGTCACATATTAATTATATTAAAAGTAAAATATCCAAATTAATTGCAATACTACACAGTGAAATATTTGCTGAATCAACCCACACTATATACCTTGTATCATTCATTAATACTCCCATACATGACATATTGTACTGAAGTATGGGGAAATACATATAAAACAAACATATATCCACTCTTTATGCTTCAGAAGAGAGCTATTAGAATAATAAACAAAGCAGCTTACAGGGAACCAACAAACCCACTTTTTCTTAAATTAAAAGCTCTAAAGTTGAAAGATATGGTTGACTTTAAAACTGCAGTAATAATGTTTAAAGTGAAGAATCTATCACTGCCCACAAATATCCAAAAGCTGTTCCAAATAAGGGAGAAACAATATCATTTCAGAGGAACATGTATATTTCAAAAACCTTCAGTGAGAACTACCACCAAGCAACACTGTGTTTCAGTGCAAGGAGTCAGATTATGGAACGATTTTGGACCTGAATTAAAATCACGTACAATGCTTGGACAATTTAAACAAAAACTAAAGGAAGAAATACTCTAAACATATATATAAGATGACGTAAAATCACAAAAGGATTGTTATATCCAGTCTGTGTTGTGCTGTTGCTTAGTTTTTTGTCCCGTTTTGTCTTATCTTTGTTCTGAATTGTAATCACTCTTGTTTTAATTTCTTTTAGAATTCTTAGATGGAATATGGGTATGCAATATAAGCTGCGGCTTCAGCCATCACCCATTTCGGATAACTTATGTTGAATTGTATAATCCCAGGAGTTGCTGTTTAATTTGACCTTGTTTGATTTTTTTTTCCCTTTGTTCTATTATTCTGTTCCTTTCTTTTAATCTAATCTATCCAAAATAAAGATTCATTCATTCATTCATTCCTCAAATATGTTTTAAACTTGCTTTAATTATCCACCACCCATTTCTGTCTGTCATCTAGGCAAGAGGAAAACGATCCACCCAAACCGGACCTTGCCTCACTATTTACAGAGATGCAGGCTGAAGATCTGCTGAAACAGGACCAGTACGAGGGGCCGATCAAGTTGCTGCTCAGTGAGGCAGCGTGGCTGGCATGTGTGACCCATTCCAGTTTTTTTTTTTTTTTTACAGTTTGAATTTTGAACATTCTAAATAATCTGGAATTTGCTGCCGATTGTAATAAACAATTTAGTGATCTATCAAGGTTCAAGGTTCAATGTGACTTTATTAATACCCGTAGGTAGATTTTTCTTACAGTCTGGAGAGGGCATCTCAAACACACAACTTTTAGCATCCAAACATTAAAAACACAGGACACATACATCAGACAATTTAAGAACAGCACTGACTAAAGACAAGGACAGCTACTCCAGAAACTTACTGAACATGGTTAAAAAGACTAAAAATAGATAGATAAAAAACCCAACTAAAATAAATAAAAGAACCCGTAGTAAACCAGATAAAAGCATTATACCACACTAGGGACCAATAAAATAGTAGATAAGATAAGACCACATAAAAAAGGCCAGACCCAAGAGTTTAAATAAAATACATTAAGGCCTGTTTAAAAGAACAATAGCAGCAGGAACAAAGCTGTTCCGTGTGGTTCTGCATCTGGGGACTTTGAATCTCTGTCCAGAGGGTAAAAGCTGGAACTCACTGGCCAAGGGATGGGAGTCATCAGCTGTGATAGAGGTGACCAGCCGCTGTACCTGCCTGGTGTACAGGGCCTCCAGACCCAGCTGTGACCCCCCCCCCCCCCCCAATGAGACGAATGGACCATTTAATGATCTGGGCCAGTGAGTTTCTGTCTTTGAGAGGCAGGTTTCTAAACCATGACACTAACAAGAAAGCTAAAACTGATTCAATAAAAGCACGATAAAAAAGTGTCATGATAGTCCTATCTACATGGCAATGGGACAACCTCCTCAAACAAAACAGGCGCTGGTGTCCCTTCCTGTTAATGGCCTCACAATTCAATTTAAAATTCAAAGTATTATCAATACTTGTACCCAGATATTTATAAAATGTGACTTGTTCCACTATTTGTCCCTTAATCTTAGTCGTTCAGGTGTGTTGGCATTTCACCTAAAATCAATGACCATGTCTTTAGTCTTGCCTATATTCAGTTGTAGGTGCAAGTCCTCACACCATTGGACAAAGTCCTCTGTGACCGGGCCATGACTGTTTTCAGTCCCTTGGAGCAGGCTCACAATCACAGAGTCATCTGCATATTTTAAAATAAGTCTATTTTTAAAAGCACTCTGACATATATTAGTGTACAGAATAAATAACAAGGGTGAAAGCACACACCCTTGTGGTGACCCAGTGGAGGAACACACCTTGTCTGATAAAAAGTCATTAACTTTAACCCTCTGTGTCCTGTCTGTTAAAAAGTTTAAAATCCAGCCCACAAGATTATTACTTAAATTAAAATGCTCTAAAAGTCTCCAAGTTAAAATGTGTGGCTGAATTGTATTAAAAGCAGATGAAAAGTCAATGAATAAAAGCCGTGCATGAGCCCCACTACCCTCCAGATATTTAAAAAGCAGGTTAAGGAGAGTAAGAGTCGCATCCTCTACTCCCCTCTTAGGACTATAGGCAAACTGCAAAGGATCAAGTACATTCTCTGTGTTTTTAAGAATTTCTGAACGAACCAGTTTTTCCAGGATTTTCATAATCATGGAGGTCAGAGCCACTGGTCTAAAATCATTTAATGTTGTGGGGCGACTAGATTTAGGAGCCGGGACCACGACAGCATCCTTCCAAATCCTGGGGATATGCTGCGTTTCCAAGGATCTTTCTAAGTATCTTATGAAAGACTGGACTCAGTTCTTTTGCACAGGTTTTGATAAACCAACCACAAATGTTGTCAGGCCCTGGACTTTTGTTGACTTTTGTGGAATGAAAGGATCTTTCAACGTCCTCCTGAGTCACAGAGAAATTCCTGCTGTCACACAATTCAAGGCTTAGCGCCTGTATTTCTCTGCTAAAATCAAACATGTTAAAATGATTATAAAAGCCATTAAGAGCATTGGCAAATTCAATACCTGAGCTAAAAACATTTAAAGTGACGCTAGAGCTACTGGTTCTAGTGTTCTGGAGACCAGTGATAATTTTCATACTGGACCAGGCTGAGCCCAAGTTATTGGAAGCCATTTTGTTCTCCAGTAAGGTTTTATAGCTCTGTTTTGCCCTTAAAATCTCTATTTTCAGTTCTTTAGTGGCTATATGTAAGTCCAGTGCCCCCCCACTTCCCGTTGAAAAGCTTGTTTCTTTTCATTAAGGAGGACTTAACAGACTTGTTAACCCAAGGTTTATTATTAGGGTATATTCTGACCCTCTTACTGGGTATAAGCATATCCCTGCAGAATGCTGAATATGAGCAGACGACCTCCATCAGTTTGTCCAAGTCTTTACATGATTCCTCAAACACTCCCCAGTCCGTGCAGTCAAAACACTCCTGCAGAGAACAAACAACATTATCTGTCCACACTTTCACCTCCTTGGTTTGGACTTTCTCCCTCTTTAAAACAGTCTTATAAGTGGGGAGAAGATGCACGCAGTTGTGATCTGCAGAGCCCGGGGGGGGGGGGATTTAAAAGCATCTTTAATAGACCCATAACACCGGTCAAGTGTCTTGCCACGTCTAGTTGGACAAGAGACATATTGATAAAAGTTGGTTAGGGTCTTTTCCAGTGACACATGGTTAAAATCACCCAGTACAAAGTTGGGAGCCTCTGGTGAGATGGTCTGCAGTTTCTGTATAACCTCATATATAGTGCGGGAGGTGGAGGCGGCATCTGCCTTGGGGTGAATATATACAACTGTTCTAAAAATCTGAGGAAACTCGTGGGGCAAATAAAACGGGTGCAGAGACACAGACAGGAGTTCAACGTCTGGCACACATATCTGTTCTCTGACAGTAGCAGAGCTGCAGTATCGTCTGTTCACATAGATACCCCCCCCCCCTTGTGTTTTCCCTGTCACCTCAGCATTGTGGTCCAATCGGTACGGGGTCCCAAAACCATCCAGGAACAGATCCAAGTCCTGGTCTTGCTCACTAAGCCACGTTTCAGTGAACGCCAGGACACAGCACTCCTTAAAATCCTTCTGGAAATGAACGTTCCCCCGAAACTCATCACTTTTGTTCCTGAGGGACTGGACGTTGGCCATGATGACTGAGGGCAGAGGACTCCTGCTGAGCAGCTGTCTCCTTAGGCACAGTTTAACACCTCCTCATCTCCCCCTTTTCCTTCTCTTCCTCACGCCACTGGTGGAGAAGCCATGGTCCCTCTGGATACATGCTGGCACTCGTAGTGTAGTGTCCATCATTTGAGTGTTAATTTGCAACAACATGTCACGAGCGTAAACATCAGAATCAGAATCAGAATCAGAATCAGATTTATTGCCATTGTTCATGTAATACACAAACTAGGAATTTGTCTCGGTGCCATGCTGCAACATTAAAAACATAATGAGAAAAAGGGATAAACTAAAAAACTAAAGGACTAGAAACGTGCAATAAGTGTAGAAAAATAAGTAATAATAAGTAGTAATAATAATAATACTAGTAATAATGAGTAGTACTAGTCAAGGCAGTTTAAAAAAAATAGCATGTAGCAGATAATGTGAAGTACCACATAGTGCAGTCAATAATGCAACAGAAAAACAGTGATGATTGACATGAGTCTGGTTGAGCTGCTGTACATAGTGCACGAGAGTCAAAAGTCACTTAGTGTTCAGCAGTCTGATGGCAGAGGGGAAAAAGCTGTTCATGTGCCGGGAGGTTTTAGTCCGAATGGACCGAAGCCTTCTACCTGAGGGGAGGGGGGCAAACAGCACGTGACCAGGATGTGAAGGATCGGCTATGATCCGGCCAGCACGCCTCCGGGTCCTGGAGATGTACAGGTCCTGGAGAGATGGGAGCTCGCAGCC
This sequence comes from Pholidichthys leucotaenia, assembly GCA_020510985.1. Taxonomy (NCBI): domain Eukaryota; kingdom Metazoa; phylum Chordata; class Actinopteri; order Cichliformes; family Pholidichthyidae; genus Pholidichthys; species Pholidichthys leucotaenia. Next base: position 165,487 of record CM035844.1, read on the forward strand.
TATCACCTTCTCAGCAGTGCGCACGACGCGCTGCAGCCTTAGTCTGTCCCTGGCAGTGGCTCCTGCATACCACACAGTTATGGAGGAGGTGAGGATGGACTCGATGATGGCCGTGTAGAACTGCACTAACATCTTGGTGGGTAGCTTGAGCTTCCTCAGCTGCCGCAGAAAGAACATCCTCTGCTGGGCCTTTTTGATGAGGGAGCTGATGGTTGGCTCCCATTTGAGGTCTCAGGTGATGGTGGTGCCCAAGAAGCGGAAGGAATCTGCAATGGTGATGGGAGAGCCTGTGATGGTGAGGGGGGGCAGGAGGGATGTGACTTTCCTGAAGTCCACAATCATCTCCGCTGTCTTCAGAGCATTCAGCTGCAGGTTGTTGTGGTTGCACCAGGACACCAGCTGGGCCACCAGCTGGCCACAAACATGACATGTCCTCTGTGGGATGACAGCTCCGCTGACGTCGGCCACCGACAGAAAGTGTATTAAAAATCCCAATAGGGCCAGATAAAAAAGATCCATGTCAGAAAAGCATTGGAGAGTACTCTCACTCACAAAATGGTCACTGGATAAACATAAAAACATTTAAGAACAATAAAAAACGACATAAAAGACTCGGACAGAGACGCCAACTTTCCGCTGCTGGTCGCTGCATGCACATGCGCCCCAGGTGTAGGAGATCATGTGTTTGCATCATGATTTTCTGTTTTGTCTGTTAAGACACTGTTGGGAAAAGAGTTAACAGTACGAACCATTTATCGGTGACTTTGAAAATAATGGCTCATTTTTAAGAAAACTAACCAAAACAATTATCTGAAAACAAAATAGAGACATCTGCAAAAGTACAAAGGTTTATTGTAAAAATTCCCAGGGCAATACTACATGAATACATGTATAGTTCACTGTTAATGCAGAGAATATATATTTATACAGTATCTATATGTAGTCAGCAATACTCAATACGATATCATCATCATCATAGCAGTCTGTCGTGGGCGACAATGATAATATGTCTTAAATATGTCTTAATATGTCTTTAAATCTGAGCCTTGGTCTACCCTGATTGTGTTTGCCCTCGCATAACTGTGAGTAGAGTAACTGTCGAGGGAGACGCTGGTGGTCCATCCTCTCAACATGTCCGAGCAATCTCAGGTTCATCTGTATTAGCATGTCCTCCATTGATGGTAGACCAGCTCATTTCAACACTTCTATGTTGGTTATCTTGTCTTTCCATGAGATGTTCATTATGGCTCAAAAGTGTCTCATCATGTACGCGTGGAGCTTCTTCACCTGCACTCTGTAGACAGTCCAAGTTTCAGCACCGTACAATAGAGTAGCCAGTACTGTCGCTCTGTACACTTTGCATTTCACACGGATAGACACATGTCAATTGTTCCACAGTCTCTCCCTCAAGTTTCCAAACACAGCACTCACTCTTCCCATTCTGAGAGATAGTTCATCCTCCAGCCTAGCATTCTCTGAAACAGTACTCCCTAGGTACTTGAAAGTCTTGCACTTGACTTGTGGCTCTGTACCAATGCTGATCTCTTCTGGTAGTGATGTTGATACCTGGAACTTTGGTGGTTGATAAAGGCACTCTGTCTTCTTGATGTTGATTTGGAGGCTGAATTGGCTACCTGCTCTTGCAAATTTCTCCAGTAAAGATTGCATATCTTCCACACTGTGTGCAACTAGAGCACTGTCGTCGACAAAGAGCATTTCTCTTACTATCTTTATCGATGTCTTACTCTTGGCTTTAAACTGTGCCACATTGAACAAGTCTGCTTCTTTCCTTGTTTGAATGTTTACTCCTTCTGAAGTGTCTTTGAAGGCCACCTCAAGCATGGCTGCCAGATATAGCGAGAAGAGTGTAGGTGCCAGCACACACCCTTGTTTCACCCAGTTGATTACTGAAAAGTCTTTAGATACTGAACCACTCATTGCCACATTTGCTTGCATGCCTGTATGGAGTGCCTCGATCAGGCTGACAAACTTCTCTGTACAACCATATTTCTTGAGTACCTGCCAAAGTCCTTGTCGCGAAACAGTATTGAAGGCTTTACTGAAATCTATGAAGACTACATAAAGTGGCATGTTCTGTTCAATACACTTTTCTTGAACCTGTTTGAAGCAGAAAATCATGTCCATTGTGCTTCTTCCACTTCTAAAGTTGTACTGGGTTTCGGTTAGTACATTCTGCGAGATGTGTTCACTGAGTCTGTTAAGTAGTACACGTGAGAGAATCTTACCAACAGTGGCTAACAGTGATATACCTCGGTAATTTCCACAATCTTTCCTGTCACCTTTCTTGAACAAAGGCACAATACTTGCATCCTTCCAGTCTTGAGGTACTTTCTGGCCATCCCATATCTCTTGGATGAGCTTGTGCAGGCAGTTGGTCAGCTGAACACCACCAAATTTCCACAGTTCTGCTGGAATTCCATCCCTTCCTGGAGCTTTATCATCCTGTGTTGTCCTGATAGCTGCCATTAGTTCATCAAAATTTGGTGGTTCATCCAGACTTGATACAGCTGGTAGCTGCACTAGAGCTTCTTTAGCCTCTTCAGTGAGATCTCCAGGGTTGTTTAGTAGTTGGTCAAAGTGGTCTGCAAATCTGTCCAGGATCTTGTCTTTCTCCTGCAAAACCGTTTCACCATCCATAGCCTTTAGTTGGATCAATCATCTTGGTTTAGGGACTTAGATTTCTCTCAAACCTGTGAAGAATGTTTTCATGTCCTTCCTGTCTGCTGCAGTTTGAAGTTTCTCCACTTTTTCATCCCACCAGTTGAACTTCATCTCTGTGATGTACTTCTGTAGCTCACTCTGAGCCTTGGAGTATTTCTTCTTCGCCCTTGTGTTACACTGTAGGTTTTCCTGCCTAGCTGTATTCCTCACTTCTAGTAGTTTCTTCAGGTGTTCATCATGCTCATCAAACCAATCTTGATGTTTCCTCTCAGGGTAGCCTAAGACATCACTCACAGTCTGATACACCATATCCTTCAGTGTTGCCCATTTCTCTTCTATGTCATTCTCTGAGTTATTGCTGTCCCAGTTTTTCAAGTTTTCATCCATTTCCTGTGTAAGTTCTTCCTGCTTCTTTTGGCCTTTCAGTGCACTAGTGTTTAGCTTCCGTGGTGGCTTCGCACCCATCCTGCAGTGCTGTTTTCATCTGCAAATCCTTAATCTAGATCTCAGCATAACATGATCAGTGCCACAGTCCGCGCCTCTCATTGCTCTGGTGTCCAATACATCCCTTCTGTCTCTCTGCCTGACTATGATGTAGTCTAATAAGTGCCAGTGCTTGGATCTTGGGTGCATCCATGTCTTCTTGTGTGTGTCCTTGTGCTTAAATAGAGTGTTGGTTATCACAAGGTTGTATTCTGAACATAGTGCAAGTAGAAGTTCTCCATTAGCATTGCACTTGCCTACTCCATGACTGCCTAGCACTCCTTTCCATTTCTCGGTCTCTGAACCAACTCTGGCATTAAAATCTCCAACGAGTATCAGCCTGTCATCAGTCGGTACACGCCTGAGAGTCTCACGTAAATCACTGTAGAACTCTTCCTTCACCTCCTCTGTGTTGGTCATTGTTGGGGCATATACACTGATGAGTGTGTTATACATCTTCCGCTGTAATGGGAGTCTCATAGTCATTATCCTGTCGTTGATTGGCACCGGTTCCTCATCAAGCATTGCTGCTATCTCCTTTCTAACTGCAAAGCCCACTCCTGCTTCTCTCCTTTCTTGAGTTGATCTCCCACTCCAAAAGAAGATGTACCCATGGTCTTCCACACTGTCATATCCAGGCAATCTTGTTTCACTAAGTGCAGCTATGTCTACATTGTACCTGTTCATTTCTAGGGCCACAAGCGCGGTCTGTCCTTCTGGGTGCTGTGATGTTGCTCTGTCCAACAGAGTGTGTACATCCCATTCTGCTACTCACAAGGTTGCTGTTTTCCTCTTCTTTTGTCTTCTTGCTCCTAGCTTATTTTTCGCTGCCTGTTGGAGTGTGAACAGATTAGCGCGGACCTTGTAAGCCTGGGCGGCGTCCGAGTCAGTATGAGTTGCTTTCTGATTGACCATTTCATTAAACTGCTTGTAAAGTATTTGAGTACTGCTAGCTTTTGCTGGACAAGCAGCACATTCTTGGCAGATAAAGGTAATATCAGTGGCAAGGACAAGCCAAGACAAACTGACTCCAGTATCTGTTGCAGTGACTGACCAGATGATAGGTTTGTTTATCTCTGCTCTTTGTGTAGTGCATGTCACAATGCATTGACTGGCAAAGTCCACCACAAACCTTGTGACAGATGTGGCTATCTGCCAGGATGTCCAGTCTTACCCTGTGTAACTGGGAGTGGTCCACCACAGACCTGTGACAGATATTGTTTTTAGTTCTGCCAGGATGCCCTATTTCACCCTCCACGCCCTCGGAAGGGCAGGGATGCCGGTTGAGTCGCCGACGGCCCGACCCATGAGACAGGTAGTCCCGGTTTTCATGGTTATCCGGTAGCAAACAAGCTAATGCCTGACCTAAAAAAAAAAAGGGGGTGTAAGTCTCAGTTAAAAGCTGTCAATTTCTGACCAAAAAAGTGCAATTTTATGGGTGAAAAGCTGCAATTTTAGTAAAAGGACAAAAAAGGTGTAAATTTCCAACTGTTTACAACCTAAAAACACTGCAGATCTGATTTGAGTAAAATGCTGCAAGTTTAAGCTTTTTATTTATTAAACTGCAAATTCAAGAGTAAGAAAGGTTCTAAATTCTTGAGGAAAAAGCTGCAAAATTATAAATAGTAAAAAGCTGTAAATTTTCAAGTAAGAAGCTACACATTTCTGAGTAAAATGGCTGTAACTGCAGGAAAATCCTACAAATTTATGAGAAAAATCCTCACATTTACAAAAGAATGTTTCTAATTTACATGAAAAAGGATGTGATAAATTAGCGTGTGTTGGCCATTTTTTTTTTTTTTAAGACAGCCATGAGGAGGAACTAAGCAGTGATGTTCGTAGGTGTTAAATTCTTCAAATCTGCATTACTCAGCAGGGGAAAGGAGAAGAAGAGGAACAGGTGATCCACAGCAGCAGAAATAATCCAGTTAACCCAGGAGGAGTAAACTCATGACACCCCATGACACCCAACAGATCCCCCCCCCCCCCATGACATCAGTGGGAACAGTTGGGACAAGTTTCACACCTCTGTCGATGTACATGTTCCCTTCTGAGGACAATTCAAACAGAGCTGCTGCTGAGATGGAACCCAAAGGGTTAAAGGGTGACGTGGCTTTATCAGCAGCACTGCCCCCCCCCCCCCCCCATCTGACCTGCTGGACAGGAACTAACAACTCCTCAGACCTTTTAACACAATTTTAACAACAAAAGAACATGCAAAAGAATGAATGAAGATTCCCTTTGATTTAACAGGATAACAGCGTGAATTTTCTGGTCTGTGAATGAACAGAGCAGCCATGAGTGTTTCACTGAGTCACTTATTGAATTTTAGTGATTAATCTAAGTCACAGTTTCAGGAAACAAACTTCAGAGGAAACTTAAACCGATGACACATTGTTTTAAATTTTGCTGATTTTCCTTTTTTTTTTCCCCACTTCTCTTCCAGTCCTTATGGCCACTTTGATTGCTTTGAGTTTTTAAAACATCATTTTAAGAATGATGTTAACTGACTTAAAGTACATTTCTAACTACACTATATCATACAATATGCCATTTAACATACAATTTCATTTGATCGCATTTAGTTCTTAATTCAAACAAGCAGAGTATTTGCAACCAACTTAATTAAGATTGAATTAAAACACTCAATATGAATACAACTGGGAGTGTTTAAGAATAAAAACCTTTTGATTTCTTAATGAAGTTCTGCCTGCAGATCACCTGCACTCAAACATTCCAAGTACCACTCATGAGATGGACCAGATTCCATACAAAATGTTAAAAATTTTACTTTGGCTTTGTCTTTAAGGGGTTGATGTTCCAGTTGAGATGTTTAACTGGAACAGCAATACGATATATTTCCAGTTAATCCACGTATTTCTCCATGTAACCTTGTGACTGCATTATTTTAATTACTTTTAATCCTAGATCCATTTGTTTTGGCTTAAAATGCATGATAATTGTTAAATATATCTTATACCTAACTCAGTACTGTTTACCTGTTGAAATATATATTTACAGCTCATATGCTACAATATGGCACCTGATCCATGTTTTGCCACGACACCACTGGCTGGAGCAGGAATATCCCATTATGTCTCAACAGTCTCTCCATGATTTTGACACAGATCAGAAGCTAAACATTTCTAAAGACATTAAGGCCACTTCGCGTTCGTGAAGTTGGGGTCACATCACTGTGTTGAACGTTAACCCCCAACGTTTGAAGCGATATTTTTGCCGCAAGAGAGCCACCTGAAACACACACACACACAGAATACATATTTTAGTACCTAATATCGATAACTTGCTGACATTATAATGTTGTACGGTGGACTTAAAAGCAAAGTAGCATTAGCAATCATTAGCTTACCTTGATATGTGATGTTGTTTGTATCCTCATGTCTTCCCCATTATACTGCTCTATGGTTTCCTAAATGCTCCAGTACTTTTCCAGAGTGTGTAGTATCACCGCCTCTGCTTTCTGGTCTCCTTTTTTGCTTTTATTCAGGTAAAAAAAGACAGAGAAGGCAGACGCCGCATAACCTGCCAGCTTGTGTTTTGCATAACGTTATGCTTGTTTTTCGCCAGTTACGCTGGTTTTACGTAGCGGGAGGGAGAGGGCTGCGCTGCCTCCCTGTAACTATATTTCCAACCACTTCAAATGGGACCTAGTGCAGTTGAAAAACAAAGCAGGCCGAACTGTACTGTCCCGTCCCGTACCGGACCGTACTGTACTGACCCTAGTGGAAAAACGCCTTTAGAGTTCCCTGACCTTGGACCACCTGAGGGTATCCATGTAGCTCTCACCAACCCAACACCTGAGACAGTGACCAGGATTCACAGCTTACATTGCTTAGCGACTTTGGAAGTTACATGAAAGAAGAAGGGCAAAAGGTTTGTGTATTTTCTGAGCATGAGGCTTGTGTGTTTTCTCCTGTCTGGTGGCCCATGGTCTTTGGTAGGCCGCCTGATGCCCCATGTTCACCCTTCCTGTCGCCATTGGAGGTTGGGAGGCAACCAGACCCATCAGGTACTCCAGGTTGGGGACCCATGCACTTGAGTAGGCCCCCTGGCCCACCTGGCTCTGGTGGGCCAGGGACTATGGAAGACACCTGACCCCTTTGTGTTGGTCTTTGCGGGGGAGGGAGTTTGTTTCGTCCCGCCTGGCCTTTTCCCCTACCACCCACCCTGTCAGGATTTTGGGGTTTTCTTTTTTCTCTGGTTGGTGTTACCCTAGGGTCATCTGGATCTGCCCCTTAATGGGGGGGAACTGTAATATCTGGACAGGGTTAGACCCTTTCCATGCCTTGTGTTCCTCGTTTGGACTCTTTTATTAATTATAATTAATTATTAATTATTATCATTAGTATTGTGGGGGCATAGTGTGGGGGGTTTCTCAACACAGAGAGGGCAGGAGGAAGGAGGAAACAATGGACCGATGGAGGAGATGTCACCGGGGGGTATCAGACGGGATGGTTAGGTCTGTGCACCCCCCGGGGAGAGGAAAAATTACCGGAGCCGCAGAGAGAAGAAAGGTGTTAGAGCGGTGCCAGTCTATGTCATGTTAATGTGCCACACATTTCTTTGTTAAACAACAATGTATGATGGTCAGAAGTTACGGGTCTCGATGCATGGAATTAAAGATATAAAAGGGGAATGCACAGAGACCCGGGAATGCTGTTTTGCTATTCTGTTGTTGGAGAAAGAATAAAGTCTTGTGTCAATCAGCTCATTGCCTCGCCTATTCCTTTCTCCACACTGGTGACCCTGAGACGGGCAATGGAGAGTGCAACGAGTACCGCCCTGGAGACTACCTGGAGGGAGAACACCAACACCGTGTGCACTGCTTCAGTAAAGCTCCCAGACTTCTGGCTTCATGACCTGACAGCATGATTTCTGCACATAGAAGCCCAGTTCGCACTCTGTGGGATAACAACGGATTACACAAAATACTACTAAGTGGTTGCTGCGCTGGACATGCACGCCATGCAACAGGTGACAAGCCTGCTCCAGGAGCCGCCAGCCCGGGGGAAATACGACGCACTCAAGAGGATGCTTCTCCAGCACTGTACTCTTTCAGACAGTGAAAGGGGGGATAGACTCCTAACACGTTTGGAGTTAGGGGACAGATCAGCCATGGAACTAGTGAAGAACATGTTGGCGCTGATGGGGAGAAATGACGAGTCGTTCCTGTTTACCTGGCGAACAGGAAAGCCCACCTCAAGAACCTACCGGCTGCAGCGAGGGCGATTCTGGCCAACTCGCCGCTGCTGGTGACTAAGGACTACCGTGCACTGGTGCAGGATGCGGATCACATCATTTTAGTGACCAGAACTCTCAACATGAATGCAGCGACACGAGCGTCCAGGAGGGACTCCAGGGAGGTCGAGGAGCTGTTGTTGGTAGCTGGAGCAGACACCAGGAGACGCAAGAATGGGGCGATCCTCTTCTATCATCGCCGCTTCGGCTCAAATGCCCAGCGATGCTAGCAGCCATGCCAATTCAAGAAGTCAGGAAACGGCAGCCAGCAGTCAGTAGGGGCTGCGACCGCTGGCGACAGAAACAAGCTGCTTTATGTCACAGAAACACGTTTGGGGAGATAGTTTCTGGTGGACTCTGGCTCCCACAAGAGGCTCATCCTGCCGGTCAATGCAGACAGGATGGCAGGGGGCAGTGGTTCCGAGCTTACGGCCACCAACGGATCCACCATCAGGACATTTGGTGAGCAGACACTGACAATATGCTTACATGGACACAACTTTCAGTGGAACTTTGTGGTAGCCGCATGTTCTGCCCTCATTTTGGTCACAGATTTTTGTGTGTGTATGGGTTGTTAGTTGATGTTGCTAATAGGAGATTAGTAGAAGCCGTCTCTTTTGCCTCTCTGCCCTGTACAGCTCGGAGAGCTGGGTCGACAACACTGGCAAACATTATAGCTCCAGGGGGTAAGTACCAACAGTTACTCACACAGTTCCCAACACTCACATTCATGATATTTTCGGCTATGATAACAAAACACGGGGTAGGACATTTCATAGCTACGAGAGAGCCGCAGGTAATCGTGCAACCTTGGTGCCTGGACGCAGCTACGTCCACCATACGACGGTTCATTAAGGGTGCTGAAACCTGAGGAAAAGCATTTTGTGTCTGACTTGGGGGGACGTAGGGAGACCATCTGCATTGACAGGCTGAAGCCCACTTTTGTGTTGGCAGACTAGCAGGTGGTGTTGGCCCAAGCTCCCACTGTTGGTGGCCCCTCAGGTTGGTGATCCCTCAGCAGGGGCATCTGCTCGCGAAGATAATGTGTTTTCCCCCCTCCCCTTTTCCCTCCACAGACTGATGTGCCCTCCTGCACACCTTGCCAACAGGGCAGTTTGACTTGACCAGCGACCCCCTGCTGCTACAGCCGCTATGGGACACAGCTCAAGCCCAAAGGACGGGGGGTTTAAGATAAGATAAGATAAGCCTTTATTAGTCCCACAACGGGGAAATTCCAGGATTGCAACAGCACAGGGATAGCAACACTCAGAGCAACAATCAGAAGGCAAGAAAAAAAACAAGCAAACAAGACCAGCTAATATACATATGTACATATTACTATAAAATATATATATACACACACACACACACAGACACACAGTGCAGAGCATTGTAGCTGGATGGAATAAATATATGAATATATGAACACAGTGCAGAGCATTGTAGCTAGATGGAATAAATATGTAAATATATAAACACCCACAGTACGGAGCATTGCAGCTAGGTGGAATAAATATGCAAGTATATAAACACACACAGTGCGGAGCAATGTAGCTAGATGGAATAATATGTAGATATAAAAAAAACAGTGCGGAGCATTGTAGCTAGATGGAATAAATATATAGATATATAAATATAAACACACCCAGTGCTGAGCATTGTAGCTAGATGGAATAAATATATAGATATATAAATATAAACACACCCAGTGCAGAGCATTGTAGCTAGATGGAATAAATATGTAAATATATAAACACACACAGTGCAGAGCATTGTTGCTAGGTGGGATGAAACAGCATAACCGTCTATTTAGTTATCCTACATGGTATGATTATGTGCCCATACATATTCTCACCCTCCATAGCGACCGGTATGTTCCTAGTTGTATGTCGGAGAGGACCATTGTGTAAGTCTATTGCATCTTTTGCATTCAAAAAAAAAAAAAAAAAAAAAAAACTATTAGTTTGTTACGTCTTTTTGCTATCTCTGCGAGCAGCCCTGCTTAGGTTGTACAGTCTGACAGCCGTTGGTAGGAAGGACCTACGAAACCTCTCGGTTGTGCACCTGGGATGATGTAGTCTGCTGCTAAATGAGCTCCTCAGTGCATCCAGTATGTCCTGCATAGGGTGGAACTCGGACTCCAGCAGAGATGACAGTTTAGCCACCGTCCTTCTCTCTCCTATCTCCTCCATCGGATCAAGGCGTTGCCCCAGGACAGAGCTAGCTTTCTTAATCAGTTTGTTCAGTCTCTTCCTATCGGCTGCAGTAATGCCACTGCCCCAGCAGACCACTCCAAAAGTGATGGCTGATGCCACCACCGTGTCATAGAATGACTTCAGCAGCACCCCTTGTACACCAAAAGACCTGAGTCTCCTCAGCAGGAACAGCCTGCGCTGTCCCTTCTTGTAGAGTGCGTCAGTATTGTGTGACCAGTCTAGTTTATTGTTCAGATGAATACCCAGGTACTTGTAGGATGTCACCATCTCGATGTCTGTTCCCTGTATATTTACTGGTGCTGTGAGGGGCTGCCCATGCCTGCGGCAGTCCACCACCAGCTCCTTAGTTTTCCTCGCGTTGATCTGGAGGCAGTTCCGATGGCACCAGTCCACAAAGTCCTGGATAAGCCCTCTGTACTCAGCTTCATCTCCGCTGGAGATGAGACCAACGATCGCAGAGTCATCAGAGAACTTCTGTAGATGGCAATGTGTTGTGTTGTGTGAGAAGTCCGCAGTATAAAGAGTGAACAGGAAGGGAGCCAGCACCGTTCCCTGGGGGGCCCCCGTGCTACTGATGATCGTGTCGGAAACACAGTCACGGGTTCTCACAAACTGAGGCCGGTTCGTGAGGTAGTCCAGGATCCATGATGACAGGTGCTGGTCCACCCCTGCGCGCAGCAGCTTGTCCTTCAGGATCATCGGTTGGATGGTGTTGAAAGCACTGGAGAAGTCAAAGAACATGATCCTCACCATATTCCCGGGCTTCTCCAGGTGGGACAGAGAACGGTGAAGGAGGAAGATCACCGCATCCTCCACCCCAATGCCATGCTGGTAGGCGAACTGGAGTGGATCCATCGCTGGTTCCACCAGGGGGCGGAGATGAGCAAGGAGCAGTCTCTCCAGGGTCTTCATCAAGTGGGACGTCAAGGCCACCGGTCTGAAGCTGTTCAGGTCTTTGGGGTGGGAAGTTTTTGGTACAGGTACCACACAAGATGTTTTCCACAGCTGTGGTACCCTCCCCAGTTTCAGGCTCATGTTGAAGATATATGTCACAATCCCACACAGCTGGTCTGCACAGGACTTGAGGAGCTTTGCGCTGATGCCGTCCGGTCCCAACGCCTTCCTCGCCTTGATCTTCCTCAGCTCCGTCCTCACCTGGGTCTTGGTCAGGGTCAGGATGGGGGGCTGTGTGTTGGGAGTGGGGGGGGTGTCGGTGGAGTGGGGAGTGGGTAGCAGGACTTGATTTCTTAGAGGCAGCAGTGGTTGTTTTGCAGACAGGGGGGAGGGCGGTTGGTCAAATCTATTGAAAAACAGATTCAGGTTGTTCGCCCACTCCCTGCCCCCCGTGGCCTGGGGGGAGGTATTCTGGAGCCCCGAGATGGTTTTGAGGTTTCTCCAGACCCCGCTGATGTCGCTCTGTTGCAGCTTGTCCTCCATCTTCTTCCTGAAGCTGTCCTTGCCTTCTCTGATCTTTCTCCTCAGCTCCCTCTGTACGGACTTCAGCATCTCCCTGTTCCCCGACCTGAAGATCCTCTTCTTCTCTCTCAGAAGTGTTTTTATCTCAGGGTTGATCCAGGGTTTGTTGTTTGAGTGACGCCGTATGGTCTTGGTGGGAACGGATTTGTCCACACAGAAGCTGAGGTAGCCCGTGAAGGTGTGAATGAGGCCATCGATGTCCTCACCATGTGGATCGCAGAGCTGCTTCCAGGCAGTGGCTTCAAAACAGTCCTTTAGAGTGTCCATTGTCTCCTCAGACCATAACTCCACAGTGTGCATGGCCGGAGGTTGTCTGTGCACTAGGGGTTTGTACACCGGTCGGAGATGAACCAAGTTGTGATCCGATCTCCCAAGTGGGGGGAGTTGTGATGAGGTGTACGCCTCCTTAGTGTTTGCGTAGAACAAATCCAGTGTTTTATTGTCTCTAGTGTGGCATGTGACATACTGGGTGAAAGTGGGCAGAATGGGAGACAGTGAAACGTGGTTGAAATCGCCTGAGATTAGGAGAAGAGCATCTGGGTGTTCTGTCTGCAGCCTGCTGGTTACTGAATGGATGACGTCACGCGCTGTCCCAGCGTTCGCCGTCGGATTTGCATAAACAACAATGCAGATCACGTGTGAGTGTTCTCTCGGGAGATATGTAGGCCTCATGCTAACAGCTAGCAACTCAATGTCTTTGCTGCAGTGTCGTTGTTTAACAGTGATATGTCCCGGTCTACACCAGTTGTTGTTAACATACATTATCACTCCACCGCCCCTAGTTTTGCCACTCTCTGGTGTTCGGTCAGCTCGTATCATGTGAAAACCCTCCAGCTCAATGTTTGCATCTGCTGCTAGTTCAGTTAGCCATGTCTCAGTAAACAAAAGGAGAGAGCACTCCCGGTAAGTGCTATCATAACGGGAGATAGCCGCTAGCTCATCTAACTTTCCCAGTATCGACCGTACATTTCCCATGACAACAGATGGAAGGGAGGGTCTGTACCTTATATTTTTTGTCCTCCGCCTTACTCCAGCCCGGCAGCCGCGGCGTTTTCGCCTCAGTTCTCTCGGTATGTCGAGTTTTTCCAGTGGGACCGGGTGGCGGTTAAATGCTAGCAGCTCTTCCCTGTTGTATCGAATCCTGCTATAAACAGTGGCTCCGTCCACCGGCTCAGGAGACATTTGGGACGATCTGTGTGTCCGTGATATAAGTGGGGTGAAAAAAAAAAAGTGATCAAAAGAGAGAGGAAGGGAAAAAAAAAAAAAAACTCGGAATCGAGCCGCTGTTGCAAAAGGCAGCCGACTGGTGTGGCGCCGAGAGATGAGCTTAGTGCCCCTTCTGGGTGTTGGGGGGGGGGGGGGCTGTGTGTGGCATTGTGTGTGGGGTTTCTCAACACAGAGAGGGCAGGAGGAAACAATGGACTGATGAAGGGGGTGTCACCGGTGAGGTATCAGACGGGACAGTTAGATCTATGCACCCCCCGGGGAGAGGAAGAAATACTGGAGCCACAGAGAGAACAAAGGTGTTAGAGCGGCGCCAGTCTATGTCATGTTAATGTGCCACACATTTCTTTGTTAAACAACAATGTATGATGGTCGGAAGTTCCGGGTCTTGATCCACAGAATTAAAGATATAAAAGGGGACTGCACAGAGACCCAGGAATGCTTTGTTGCTGTTCTCTTACTGGAGAAAGAGTAAAGTCTAGTGTCGTTCAGCTCGTTGCCTCACCTATTCCTTTCTGCACAGTATCTTTTTTTGCCATTCACTACTATTGGTAGAAGGCATACACCTCATCACCAGTGCCCCCGCTGGGGAGATCGGATCACAACTAGGTTAACCTCCTGCCTGTGTACAAACCCCTAGTACACAGACAACCTCCAGTTGCCCACTCAGTGAAAGTATGGCCTGAGGAGGCGATGAATGCTCTAAAAGACTCTTTTGAAACCACTGCATGGGAGCAGCTCTGCGATTCACACAGTGAAGATACTGACAGCCTCACACACACCATCACAGACTACATCAACTTCTGTGTGGACAACACCGTACCCACCAAGACCATACGGTGTTTCTCAAACAACAAACCGTGGATAAATCCTGAGATAAAGTCAATACTGAAAGAAAAAAGGATTTTCAGGTGGGGAAACAGGGAGGAGCTGAAGTCTGTACAGAGGGAGCTAAGGATGAAGATTATAGAGGGTAAGGACAGCTACAGGAAGAAGATGGAGGACAAGCTGCAACAGAGTGATATCAGCGGTGGCTGGAGAAGCCTCAAAACCATCTCTGGGCACCAGAATACCTCCTCCCAGGCCATGGCGGGTAGGGAGTGGGTGAACAACCTGAACCTGTTTTTTAACAAGTTTGAAAAACCACCCTCCCCTCCGCCTGCACACCAGCCACTGCTGCTTCTACCGTCATCTAGTCCTGCTGTTCATCCACCCCCCACCGACACCCCCGACTCCCAGCGCATAGCCCCCCTTCCCCAGCCTGACCCTCATGAAGACCCAGGTGATGGCAGAGCTGAGGAAGATCAAGGCAAGGAAGGCCTTGGGTCCAGACTACATTAGCTTAAAGCTTCTCAAGTCCTGCACAGACCAGCTGTGTGGGATCATGGAGCACATCTTAGGCAGTGTGGTGGCGCAGTGGTTAGCACTGTGGCAGCACAGCAACTCACCCTTGGTCATGGGATCCCTGGTTTGATCCCAGCCCCTGACCAACAGTGATTCAATTCAATTCAATTCAATTCAATTCAACTTTATTTATATAGCGCCATTTCACAACAACAGTCACCTCATAGCACTATCAACTGCAGGGGGAACCCCCAAAGTTGCAGAAAGACCCCAGCAATCAGGCGATCCCCTGTGAGCAAGAACTTGGCGACGGTGGAGAGGAAAAACTGCCTTTTAACAGGAAGAAACCTCCAGCAGAACAAGGCTAAGGGAGGGGAAGTCATCTGCTGTGACTGGCTGGGGGGTGAGGGGAAAGAGAAGAAGAAAAGAACAGACATGTAGAGAGCAAACAGCACGATGGGGACTCAATCTATGGGAGAGAACAAACAAATGTTAATGACCAGCAAAAAAAAAATATTTCATAGAGAGTGAGGAAAGGAGTGAGGCCCAGTGCATTACTGGAGGTCCCCCGGCTGACTAAACCTATTAGCAGCATAACTAAGGGAGGGTTCAGAAACACATGATCCCTCCCTAATTGTAGGCTATATGAAAAAGGTAGGTTTTAGCCTTATTCTTGAAAACAGAGATCGAGTCTGACTCCTGAATCCAGATTGGCAGCTGATTCCACAGGAGAGGAACTTGATAAATGAAGGCTCTGCCTCCCATTGTACTTTTGAAACAAGTAATCCTGCATTTTGGCAGCGTAGTGCTCTGTTAGGATAATAGGGTAGTATCAGATCTTTTAAATAAAAAGGAGCCTGATTGTTTAGAGCTTTGTAAGTAAGAAGAAGGATTTTAAACTTAATTCTAAACTCTATGGGAAGCCAATGAAGGGAGGCCAGAACCGGAGAGATATGATCTCTCTTTCTAGTACCTGTTAAAACTCTTGCTGCAGCATTTTGGATCAGCTGAAGACTTTTTCAATTCAATTCAATTCAATTCAACTTTATTTATATAGCGCCATTTCACAAAAACAGTCATCTCATAGCACTATCAACTGTAGGGGGGAACCCCCACAGTTGCAGAAAGACCCCAGCAATCAGGCGATCCCCTGTGAGCAAGCACTTGGCGACGGCGGAGAGGAAAAAACTACCTTTCAACAGGAAGAAACCTCCAGCAGAACCAGGCTCAGGGAGGGGCAGTCATCTGC
Source organism: Pholidichthys leucotaenia (assembly GCA_020510985.1). Classification (NCBI taxonomy): domain Eukaryota; kingdom Metazoa; phylum Chordata; class Actinopteri; order Cichliformes; family Pholidichthyidae; genus Pholidichthys; species Pholidichthys leucotaenia. Next base: position 181,420 of record CM035844.1, read on the forward strand.
TGTGACTGGCTGGGGGGTGAGGGGATAGAGAAGAAGAAAAGAACAGACATGTAGAGAGCAAACAGCACGATGGGGACTCAATCTATGGGAGAGAACAAACAAATGTTAATGACCAGCAAAAAAAAAATATTTCATAGAGAGTGAGGAAAGGAGTGAGGCCCAGTGCATTACTGGAGGTCCCCTGGCTGACTAAACCTATTAGCAGCATAACTAAGGGAGGGTTCAGAAACATATGATCCCTCCCTAATTGTAGGCTATATCAAAAAGGTAGGTTTTAGCCCTATTCTTAAAAACAGAGATCGAGTCTGACTCCCGAATCCAGATTGGCAGCTGATTCCACAGGAGAGGAGGTTGATAACTGAAGGCTCTGCCTCCCATTGTACTTTTGGAGATTCTAGGTATTACAAGTAATCCTGCATTTTGGGAGCATAGTGCTCTGTTAGAATAATACGGTAGAATCAGATCTTTTAAATAAAAAGGAGCCTGATTGTTTAGAGCTTTGTAAGTAAGAAGAAGGATTTTAAACTTAATTCTAAACTCTATGGGAAGCCAATGAAGGGAGGCCAGAACCGGAGAGATATGATCTCTCTTTCTAGTACCTGTTAAAACTCTTGCTGCAGCATTTTGGATCAGCTGAAGACTTTTTAAAGATGTTTTAGGACAGCCTGATAATAAAGAATTACAATAATCTAATCTCGAGCTAACAAAAGCGTGGATCAGCTTCTCAGCATCACTCTGAGACAAGATGCTCCTTATCTTGGCAATATTACGCAAATGATAGAAGGCAGTCTTAGAAACAAATTTAATATGTGAATTGAAGGACAAATCCTGATCAAAAATAACTCCAAGGTTCCTCACAGAGCAATTAAGAGAAAGAGTAACTGCATCCAAACTGAAAGTTTGATTTGGAAAGGAATTTCTACGGTTTTTTGGACCAACAAGAATGACTTCAGTCTTATCTGGATTTAATAGCAGGAAATTACAAGTCATCCAAGCTTTGATTTCCTTAAGACAGGCTTCTAACTTGGCTAATTGATTACTATCATCTGGCTTCATTGACAGGTATAATTGTGTGTCATCTGCATAACAATGAAAATGTATACAGTGCTTTCTAATAATGTTGCCTAACGGAAGCATATATAAACTAAAAAGAGTAGGGCCTAGCACAGACCCCTTTGGAACTCCATGACTAAGCTTTGAGTTGAAAGAAAACTCATTATTTACATGAACAAACTGGAACCTATCAGATAAATAAGATCTAAACCACTGCAACGAAGTTCCATTAAGTCCAACATAGTGTTCTAATCTATCAAGTAGAATATTATGATCGATAGTATCAAAAGCTGCACTAAGGTCTAAAAGGACAAGTACAGAAACAAGTCCATTATCAGATGCAATGAGAAGGTCGTTAGTGACCTTCGCTAAGGCTGTTTCAGTACTATGATGGATTCTAAACCCAGATTGAAACTCTTCAAGTAAACCATTTCCCTGCAGGTGGTCAAATAATTGTGTAGCAACAACTCTTTCTAAGATTTTTGAAATGAAAGGGAGATTAGAGATTGATCAATAGTTAGCTAAAGCTCCTGGATCTAGCCTTGGCTTTTTGAGTAAGGGTTTAATTACAGCCGTTTTAAAAGCCTGCGGTACATGGCCTAAAGTTAATGAAGAATTGATTATATGAAGAATAAAGCTACCAATAAGTGGGAAGACTTCTTTAAATAACCTGGTAGGAATAGGGTCTAAAAGACAAGTTGAAGGTTTGGATGAGGAAACTATTTTGTCTAACTCACAAAGGTCGATTGGAGTAAACTCATCAAGACAGACATCAAAAGAAGGAGTTGTAGTAGTTACAGTATTTAAGTTAACTGTGGGAAGAATCTGATTGATTTTATCTCTGATGGATGAAGTTTTATTATTGAAAAAGTTCATAAAGTCCTGACTCGTAAGCTCGAAGGGAATGCTAGGATTGACAGAGTCCTGACTCTTTGTCAACCTGGCTACGGTACTGAAAAGAAACCTGGGATTATTCTTGTTCTCTTCTATTAATGCAGAGTAATAACTTGTTCTAGCTTTTCTAAGAGATTTTTTATAAATTAAAAGATGATTTCTCCAAGCTAAATAGATTTCTTCTAAATTAGTAGAGCGCCATTTTCTTTCTAACTGACGAGTCTTCTGTTTTAAGCTACGAGTTTCTGTGTTGAACCAAGGAGTTAGAAATCTCTGATTAGACTTTATCTTTTTTAAGGGGGCCACCAAGTCTAGAGCCTGATGCAGAGAAGCTGAAACACTATCCACCATGTTATCAATTACAGAAGGAGCAAGCTGTCTATAGCTTATTTCCGTTGTGTTGACACATGGCATAGAGGAAACAATCTGCATAAATTTGGAAACAGCATCATCTGAGAGGCACCTACTGTAATAATATTTTTCTTTAGGAGCCAAATAGTCAGAAATGGTAAAATCAAAGGTTAACAGACAATGGTCTGACAGTACAGGGTTATGAGGAGACACTACAAGATTTTCTATTTCTATGCCATATGTCAGAACAAGGTCCAATGTATGGTGGAGGTAATGAGTAGAATTTCCTACTTTCTGAGAAAACCCCATCGAGTCTAATATTGAATTAAAAGCCACATTAAGGCAGTCACTATATACATCCACATGTATATTAAAGTCCCCTACTGTAATTATTCTATCTGATTTCAGCACTAAATCAGCTAAGAAATCAGCAAATTCGGATAAAAATTCTGAGTAGGTTGATGGGGGACGATAAACTATGGCAAATAAAATTTTTAAAGATGTTTTAGGACAGCCTGATAATAAAAAATTACAATAATCTAATCTCGAGCTAACAAAAGCCTGGATCAGTTTCTCAGTATCACTCTGAGAAAAGATGCTCCTAATCTCTGCAATATTACGCAAATGATAGAAGGCAGTCTTAGAAACGAATTTAATATGTGAATTGAAGGAAAAATCCTGATCAAAAATATGATCAGTGTAGAGTTTGCATGTTCTCCCCATGTGTGCGTGTGTTTACTCTGGGAGTTCTCCAGTTTCCTCCCACAGGCCAAAAACATGCAGGTTAGGTTAACTGTTGACTCTAAAAGTGGCCCGAGGTGTGAATGTGTGCGTGAATGGTAAAGGGATAGCGCCATACCGTGGCTGCTTCATCCATCAAGGTGGATGCCCTCAATTTCCCCTCTGGGGATCAATAAAGTATACAAAATTTAAAAAAAAAAATCAAATCAAAAATCTTCAACCTGAGCCTGAAGCTGGCGAGGGTACCACAGCTGTGGAAAACATCCTGTGTGGTACCCATACAAAAGACCTCCTACTCCAAAGACCTGGACAGTTACAGACCAGTGGCCCTCGAATCACACCTGATGAAGACCCTCAAGAGGCTACTCCTTGCCCACCTCTGCCCCCTGGTGGGACCAGCGATGGATCCACTCCAGTTCGCCTACCAGCATGGCATTGGGGTGGAGGATGCAGTTCAGGTTCAGGTTCAGGTTCCTTTATTTGTACCCGTAGGTAGATTTGTTTTGCAGTCTGGTGACATCCATATTTACAGACCACAATTACATTCAACATAAACACAAACACAGGCACACATGAAGCTGACTAAAAACATGATAAAAATACTCAAGGCTCCATCAATCAGGGTATAAAAAGACAAAGAGATGGGAGAAAAACCAAAGGTAAGAGAGAAGAGTCATATTAAAAGTTAAAAACTAGTCAAAGAGGTTAAAAACTCAAAGGTCTTAAACCCAATAAAATATTTAGAACCCAAGTAACATCCTACAAAAATAAGTAAATATAAAATGGAGTTAATAAATAGGTACCTAAATTGTGTGCAATATATTGTTACAACTTATTCAACTCTTTGACAGCAGCAGGAACAAAGCTGTTTTTGTAGCACTGGGTTTTACTTTTTGGGACAGCAAACCTCTGTCTTGACGGAAGAAGCTGAAAGTGGCAGTGCAAAGGGTGGGAGTCATCATTTAAAATGGAAGTAGCCATCCTCTGTACCTGTCTGGTGTACAGGGATGTCAGGCTCAGCTGTGACTCACCAAGCAAACGACTGGACCATCTAACTACCTGATCCAAGGATTTCCTCTGTTTCAGTTTTATCTGACCAAACCATGACACTAAAGAAAAGGATAAAACAGATTCAATAAAAGCCCAATAAAACATTGTCATTATGGTTCGGTCAATTTGGAAGCGTGCAAGTTTTCTCAAGCAATGCAAATGTTGCTGACCCTTTCTGCACACCCTTTCACAGTTCTCTTCAAACTTTAAATTACTATCAATAATCGTCCCAAGATATTTGTAGGATTGTACACATTCGGTGGTCTGGCCTTTTAGTATGGTGACTTTGTGCCTGGGATTTTTCCTCCTAAAGTCAATAATCATGTCTTTAGTTTTTGTTGTATTCAGCTGCAGGTAGGAATCCTCACACCAGTGAACAAAATCATCAACTACTGGGCCGTGGCCACTCTCACCATCCTGGAGGAGATGGACAATAACTGAATCATCAGCATACTTTAGAGCTCAGTTACGGCGGCGGTAAGCAGCGGGACCAGCAGCGGAGGGGGCTAGCTGAGGCCCAGCTGGATTCGAGGTCGGTCGGATCGGATACCGGCGACACAAGAAGAGATTGTTTTTACTATCCACAGGTCAGTAAAAATGCCACCAAAGAAGGAGGAATTGGAAGACATCAAAAAATCTCTGAACTTCTTGTCAGAAGAAGTGGCCAAAATGGTTAGCCAGCAGGCCAAAATAATAGGCCTAATGGAAGAAGTACGAGACTTAAAATTAACAATTCAGGAAAAAGACAAAAAAATTATGGACTTGGAGCAACGCGTCAAGGATCTTGAACAAGGTTCTCGTATGGATGACCTAATTATAAGTGGACTAGACATCAAATATCAATCATACGCTCATGCTACAACAGGACTGAGAGGTGAGGAGGCTCCCCTGAGTGAATCAGTCTCCCTAGAAAACCAGGTGCTTCAGTTCCTTGACAGTAGAGATATAAGGGTCGAAGCAAATGCAATTTCGGCCTGTTATGCTTTACCCAGAAAAGATAATAAAACAAAGAAATCAATTGTGATGCGCTTTGTGAACAGAAGGGTAAAGAATGACATACTGAGGCAGGCCAGAAAGCTCAGAGGAACAGAAGTTTACCTAAATGAACACCTGACAAAAACAAATGCTGAAATAGCACGGCAAGCACGGATGCTGAAAAGACAAAATAAGATACAGGCAACATGGACAAGAAATTGTAGAGTTTGGATCAAACTAAATGGAACACCTGAGCAAGAAAAGAGCATAATGATCAGAGATGTTACTGACTTAAATAAATACAGATGAACACTGATTAAGAAAATTAGGAGACAATGATAATCCATATTCACACATACGGTAAGAATAGTTCTTTTGACATACCATGTCAATGTACTTTAAAAAAAAAATAAGCAAAAAAAAACAAAAAACTTATGACTGACTTGAGTAGACATCAATTATCCCCAGTTGGAGGAAGTCATTTGACACAGAGTGAGGAAATTCAGACTGAAAATATGCCATTATGCTGAACATAAACTACAAGAGATGGAGAACAATATTGATCCTGATAACCACTTTTTCAATAATATTCATAACCATTGTGAATATTACACTGAAAAGCAATTCAAAAGTCAAGTGCAACTAGATGGTAAACTATCAATAATACATTTCAACAGCAGAAGTCTTAACAAAAACTTTCCACAGATCCTGTTTTAAATAAACAGGATGTGCTGAATCAGAACCAATATGGGTTTAGAGCCAAGAGTACAACATCGTTGGTGATAATGGATGCAACAGAAGAAATAATAAATGCATTAGATCAAGGAAAATATGCAATTGGTGTGTTTATAGATTTTAGAAAAGCATTTTTTTTTTTTGTTACTTATTTGTACCCGTAGGTAGATTTGGTTTGCAGTCTGGTGACAAGCCACCGGCTGCCGGTCGCTGCGTGCGCGAGCGCCCTAAACCTACATGTTTTTGGTATGCGGGAGGAAACCGTAGAAATCCCGGAGTAAACCCACGCAACACGGGGAGAACATGCAAGTCGTTTTTCCGACTTTCCCTGCTCAGCGACACACCCGCTGAGGAAAAAACTCTGATCATTGGCGACTCTGTAGTCAGAAACATGAACCTAGAGACTCCAGCGGTCATAGTCAAATGCATTCCTGGGGCCAGAGCAGGCGACATCGAGTCAAATTTGAAAATGCTGGCTAAAAGTAACTGTAAATACTCCACAATTGTTATTCACGCCGGCATTAATGACATCCGTCTCCGGCAGTCGGAAGTCACCAAACTTGATGTAGAATCGGTGCGTGACTTTGCAAAAACGATGTCTACCACTGTAGTATTCTCTGGGCCCCTCCCCAATCTGACCAGTGATGACATGTTTAGTCGCTCGTCATCCTTGAACCGCTGGCTGTCTGTGTGGTGTCCTAAAAATGACGTGGGCTACATTGACAATTGGAGCTCTTTTTGGGGAAAACCTGGTCTTATGAGACGAAACAGCATTCATCCAACTTTGGATGGTGCTTCTCATTTATCTAACAATCTGGCATCTTTTTTATCCAAATTTCCAAAACCATGACTACTCAGAGTTTGGACAAGGAAGCATAGTCGCAGTCTTACATTCCTCTCTGCAGCTCCTCTTCATCCGCCACCCCTCAGCTTAGCCCCTGTCTTCCCCATCAGAGAATCGTTGTCTGCTCCCTCCAAAGTGAATAAAAATATCATGCATAAGCATCCCAAAGTGATAAAGCAAAACATTGGTAAAACTCAAATTAAACATAAAGCCTCTAAATTGAATGATTTGGCCTCTGTTCCTCCTCATAATTTAAAAATTAAATGTGGTTTACTAAATATTAGGTCTCTAACTCCCAAGTCTCTGTTAGTCCATGATCTGTTAATTGATCATCAGATTGATTTAATTTCCCTTACAGAGACTTGGTTAGGGCAAGAGGATTATGTTGGTTTAAATGAATGAACTCCCTCTGGTTATTTAAACTGTCAAAATCCCAGAAGTTCTAGTCGTGGAGGAGGAGTAGCAAAAATTTACCATTCCAAATTACTAGTTAATGTAAAGCAAAAAACATGTTATAATTCCTTTGAGGGCCTGGTCCTCAGTATTGGGCACTTTAGCAATTTTAGGTTAAACCCAATTTTATTTGCCATAGTTTATCGTCCCCCATCAACCTACTCAGAATTTTTATCTGAATTTGCTGATTTCTTAGCTGATTTAGTGCTGAAATCTGATAGAATAATTATAGTAGGGGACTTTAATATACTGTACATGTGGATGTAGATAGTGACTGCCTTAATGTGGCATTTAATTCAATATTAGACTCGATGGGGTTTTCTCAGAAAGTAGGAAATTCTACTCATTACCTCCACCATACATTGGACCTTGTTTTGACATATGGCATAGAAATAGAAAATCTTGTAGTGTCTCCTCATAACCCTGTACTGTCAGACCATTGTCTGTTAACCTTTGATTTTACTATTTCTGACTATTTGGCTCCTAAAGAAAAATATTATTACAGTAGATGCCTCTCAGATGATGCTGTTTCCAAATTTATGCAGATTGTTTCCTCTATGCCATGTGTCAACACAACGGAAATAAGCTATAGACAGCTTGCTCCTTCTGTAATTGATAACATGGTTGATAGTGTTTCAGCTTCTCTGCATCAGGCTCTAGACTTGGTGGCCCCCTTAAAAAAGAAAAAGTCTAATCAGAGATTTCTAACTCCTTGGTTCAACACAGAAACTCGTAGCTTAAAACAGAAGACTCGTCAGTTAGAAAGAAAATGGCGCTCTACTAATTTAGATGAAATCTATTTAGCTTGGAGAAATCATCTTTTAATTTTTAAAAAAATCTCTTAGAAAAGCTAGAACAAGTTATTACTCTGCATTAATAGAAGAGAACAAGAATAATCCCAGGGTTCTTTTCAGTACTGTAGCCAGGTTGACAAAGAGTCAGGACTCTGTCAATCCTAGCATTCCCTTAGAGCTTACTAGTCAGGACTTTATGAACTTTTTCAATAATAAAACTTCATCCATCAGAGATAAAATCAATCAGATTCTTCCCACAGTTAACTTAAATACTGTAACTACTACAACTCCTTCTTTTGATGTCTGTCTTGATGAGTTTACTCCAATCGACCTTTGTGAGTTAGACAAAATAGTTTCCTCATCCAAACCTTCAACTTGTCTTTTAGACCCTATTCCTACTAGGTTATTTAAAGAAGTCTTCCCACTTATTGGTAGCTTTATTCTTCATATAATCAATTCTTCATTAACTTTAGGCCATGTAACGCAGGCTTTTAAAACAGCTGTAATTAAACCCTTACTCAATAAGCCAACGCTAGATCCAGGAGCTTTAGCTAACTATAGACCAATCTCTAATCTCCCTTTCATTTCAAAAATCTTAGAAAGAGTTGTTGCTACGCAATTATTTGACCACCTGCAGGGAAATGGTTTACTTGAAGAGTTTCAATCTGGGTTTAGAATCCATCATAGTACTGAAACAGCCTTAGCGAAGGTCACTAACGACCTCCTCATTGCATCTGATAATGGACTTGTTTCTGTACTTGTCCTTTTAGACCTTAGTGCAGCTTTTGATACTATCGATCATAATATTCTACTTGATAGATTAGAACACTATGTTGGACTTAATGGAACTTCGTTGCAGTGGTTTAGATCTTATTTATCTGATAGGTTCCAGTTTGTTCATGTAAATAATGAGTTTTCTTTCAACTCAAAGCTTAGTCATGGAGTTCCACAGGGATCTGTGCTAGGCCCTACTCTTTTTAGTTTATATATGCTTCCGTTAGGCAACATTATTAGAAAGCACTGTATACATTTTCATTGTTATGCAGATATACCTGTCAATGAAGCCAGATGATAGTAATCAATTAGCCAAGTTAGAAGCCTTTCTTAAGGAAATCAAAGCTTGGATGACTTGTAATTTCCTGCTATTAAATTCAGATAAGACTGAAGTCATTCTTGTTGGTCCAAAAAACCGTAGAAATTCCTTTCCAAATCATACTTTCAGTTTGGATGCGGTTATGCTTTCTCTTAATAGCTCTTTGAGGAACCTTGGAGTTATTTTTGATCAGGATTTGTCCTTCAATTCACATATTAAATTTGTTTCTAAGACTGCCTTCTATCATTTGCGTAATATTGCCAAGATTAGGAGCATCTTGTCTCAGAGTGATGCTGAGAAATTGATCCACGCTTTTGTTAGCTCGAGATTAGATTATTGTAATTCTTTATTATCAGGCTGTCCTAAAACATCTTTAAAAAGTCTTCAGCTGATCCAAAATGCTGCAGCAAGAGTTTTAACAGGTATTAGAAAGAGAGATCATATCTCTCCGGTTCTGGCCTCCCTTCATTGGCTTCCCATAGAGTTTAGAATTAAGTTTAAAATCCTTCTTCTTACTTACAAAGCTCTAAACAATCAGGCTTCTTTTTATTTAAAAGATCTGATACTACCGTATTATCCTAACAGAGCACTATGCTCCCAAAATGCAGGATTACTTGTAATACCTAGAATCTCCAAAAGTACAATGGGAGGCAGAGCCTTCAGTTATCAAGCTCCTCTCCTGTGGAATCAGCTGCCAGTCTTGATTCGGGAGTCAGACTCGATCTCTGTTTTTAAGATTAGGGTTAAAACCTACCTTTTTGATATAGCCTACAATTAGGGAGGGATCATGTGTTTCTGAACCCTCCCTTAGTTATGCTGCTAATAGGTTTAGTCAGCCGGGGGACCTCCAGTAATGCAGTGGGCCTCACTCCTTTCCTCACTCTCTATGAAATATTTTTTTTTTGCTGGTCATTAACATTTGTTTGTTCTCTCCCATAGATTGAGTCCCCATCGTGCTGTTTGCTCTCTACATGTCTGTTCTTTTCATCTTCTCTGTCCCCTCACCCCCCAGCCAGTCGCAGCAGATGACTGCCCCTCCCTGAGCCTGGTTCTGCTGGAGGTTTCTTCCTGTTAAAAGGGAGTTTTTTCCTCTCCACCATCGCCAAGTTCTTGCTCACAGGGGATCACCTGATTGCTGGGGTCTTTCTGCAACTGTGGGGGTCCCCCCCTACAGTTGATAGTGCTATGAGATGACTGTTGTTGTGAAATGGCGCTATATATATATAAAGTTGAATTGAATTGAATTGAATTGAATTGAAATTATGGGATCTGGTTCATTATTACACAGCACAATTAATGTTTAAAGTTAGTAAAAACCTCTTGCCACACAATATACAGAATCTATTCAGGGAGAGAGAAGGGAAATATAATTTACGGGGGGATACAAAATTTAAAATGCACTTAGTAAGATCTACAAGGAAGAGTTTTTATGTGTCTGTGTGTGGGGTAAAATTGTGGAATGGGTTGGGGGAGAAACACAGGCAATGTCCAAAAATCGATATATTTAAATCAACATATAAAGAAATGATTTTTGAGCAGTATGAGAATGAAGGGCAGTGATGTTACATTGTGTCTTCAGTGAGGGAAGGTTGTTGTGTGTTATGGTGATTGTGAAGGTGATGGTGTTGTTTGTGTTTGCATTGAACATGCCAGAAGTGTATGTTTATTGCTGTCACAATATTGTTGGATATGGACTGTCATTATTGTGTCATTTTTGTTGTATAATTTGACTATGGGTGTATTATGGTGAATGTGGTTGTGGGATAATGATGACTATGAGTAATACTGTAATTTGTTTGGTGTGGAGAAAGGGTGGGACTGTATAAGCGTTGGCTTCTTCCCACTCCTTTTGAACATTTTATTTTTGGTTTGTTTAGTTTTTTTGTTGTGTTTTGAACTCTCTTCTTTCTTTCTTTAACAATGTTCAAATAAAATCAATGTCAATGTCAATGTCAATTCAGGACTATTTAAAACAGCTAGACAGAAAATTTACAGCTATCGCAGTCTCTGAAACTTGGATTAATGAAGAGCAAGCTCCTCTGATGATATCAGATGTTTCATATTCACAGATCTCAAAAAAAGGGTGGTGGTGTTGCACTGTATATTGATGACCTGTATAGGTGTAAGCTTGTAAATGGAATGTCCTTTGCACTACCAGGGATTTTGGAATGTGTCACTGTTGAGATTGACCAAGATAAAACAAAAAAATATAATTATAAGTTGTATATATAGAACGCCGGGAACTTGCATTGAGACATTCAGAGATAAATTAGTTGAGCTGTACAATTATATTACTAGTAAGAAAATGGTAGTAATTTGTGGAGATTTCAATATTGATCTACTAAATCCACATCAACAAAATGTAATTACAGAGTTCATGAACTCTATGTACAGCATGAGTCTATATCCCACAATAACACTTCCCAGTAGAATCACAGTTCACACTGCTACACTTATTGACAACCTGTTTGTTAATTTTATTGATAAGAAAATAGAAAGTGGATTATTGATAAATGATATAAGTGACCACTTGCCAACCTTTGCACTTATCCATGGCCACGCGGGGGCCAATACAGAAAAAAAAAATTTAAATCGTTCGGATACAAATCACAAAATGCAATCAGTTCTTTTAAAGAGGACTTGCTGAAGCAAGACTGGACAAAAGTCTATGTATCAGATGCAAATGAAGCCTATGACACATTTATAAACATTGTAATCACTCTTTATGAAAAAAATTGTCCATTAGTAAAGAAAAAGCTTAAACATAAATTTGCCGATAAGCCATGGTTAACCAAAGGATTACAAAAGGCGTGTAAAAAGAAAAAAAAAATATTATATAAAGCTTTCCTAAAGAAAAGGACAAAAGAAGCAGAGCAGCGGTATAAAACATACAAAAATAAGTTAACATATATAATAAGATATAGTAAGAGAGACTATTACAGTAAAGAACTGGAGAAAAACAGAGACAATATTAAAAATACATGGACAATACTAAACAGTATTCTTGGAAATAAAAGCAGAAATACAAGCTACCCAACCAAATTTTAAAAAAATAATAAAACGACTCAGAGTGTGAATGCAGCTTCACCTGCAGATGAATTTAATAACTTTTTTGTTAACATTGGTCCTAATTTGGCTCGAGAAATACCCATTACGGCACCTACAGGTGATATGATAAAAACACTGCTATAAAAGACTCCATTTTCATAAAGAACACAGACGAGAGAGAGGTCATTGAAATTGTTAAAACGTTTAAAAGTAAAACATCTATGGACTGTTATGGTATTGACATGCTCTTAGTCAAAACTATTATTGAATGCTTAGTGAAACCACTGACGTATATCTGTAACCTGTCTCTCCAAACAGGTATATTTCCCAATGCAATGAAAATAGCTAATGCGGCGGCAAAGAAATAATAAACTGCGAACTGAGAGTTTTAAGTAGAGTTTATTAAATCACACCGCCGTCACAGGACCCCCGCCCCAGCCCAAGTGTGTGCAGGCTGGAGTAGGATCCTCAGGCTCTCAGAGAAGAGACACAAAGTGCGTTTCTGCAGCAGCAGTTGAAGAGTGAGAGGATGAGTTACAGAATCGTGCAGCATATATACCCAGTTACAAACAATACATGAAAGAGCATTCACAGCAGTCGGTATGGGCATTTGCATATGAGAGACATACATAACAATAGGTAGATTGCTGGCCTCTGCTCCAGCTGCAGGACAAAGAGGTTACAAGGCACATCTACATATTGATCTCAGTCCCTAGGTCACAGTAAGGACAGGACGCATGAACACAATGCATGAATGGCACATTAACATCACAATGCATGAATGGCACATTACATCTCAGTAGTGCAGCGGAAAAAAACAGAAGTAGCAAGCTGACTGTCCTTAGTCTTTTGTGGGGGTTATCCCAAACCCGCCACACTAAAGCAATTCCGATATACAAGAAGGGTGACAAAGGGGAATTCTCAAACTACAGACCAATTTCACTATTGCCGCAATTTTCCAAGATACTTGAAAAAATATTCTATGAGAGAATTGACAACTTCATACTGAAGAATAATTTATTGTGTGAGCAGCAATATGGGTTAAGACACAAGAGGACAACTGCATTTGCTCTAATGGAATTTATAGAAAAAACATCAACTGCAATTGAAAATAAAGAGTATTCATTTGCGGTATTCCTGGATCTTAAAAAAGCATTTGATACAGTGGATCATAATTTATTATTAAAGAAACTACAAAATTTTGGTATTAGAGGGGTAGCACTGTCCTGGTTAAGTAGTTACTTAAAGAATAGATATCAGTATGTATGTGTTGGTAACAAAAACTCACAGTTGCTGAAGGTTACTTGTGGAGTCCCACAGGGTTCAGTTTTAAGATAAGATAAGATAAGATAAGCCTTTATTAGTCCCACAACGGGGAAATTCCAGGATTGCAACAGCACAGGGATAGCAACACTCAGAGCAACAATCAGAAGGCAAGAAAAAAAAACAAGCAAGCAAGAGCAGCTAATAAACATATGTACGTATTACTATAAAATATATATATATACACACACACACAGACACACAGTGCAGAGCATTGTAGCTGGATGGAATAAATATATGAATATATGAACACACAGTGCAGAGCATTGTAGCTAGATGGAATAAATATGTAAATATATAAACACCCACAGTACGGAGCATTGCAGCTAGGTGGAATAAATATGCAAGTATATAAACACACACAGTGCGGAGCAATGTAGCTAGATGGAATAATATGTAGATATATAAATATATAAACACCCACAGTACGGAGCATTGTAGCTAGATGGAATAAATATGCAAATATATAAACACACACAGTGCAGAGCATTGTTGCTAGATGGAATGAAACAGCATAACCGTCTACTTAGTTATCCTACATGGTATGATTATGTGCCCATACATATTCTCACCCTCCATAGCGACCGGTATGTTCCTAGTTGTATGCCGGAGAGGACCATTGTGTAAGTCTATTGCATCTTTTGCATTCAAAAAACTATTAGTTTGTTACGTCTTTTTGCTATCTCTGCGAGCAGCCCTGCTTAGGTTGTACAGTCTGACAGCCGTTGGTAGGAAGGACCTACGAAACCTCTCGGTTGTGCACCTGGGATGATGTAGTCTGCTGCTAAATGAGCTCCTCAGTGCATTCAGTATGTCCTGCATAGGGTGGAACTCGGACTCCAGCAGAGATGACAGTTTAGCCACCGTCCTTCTCTCTCCTATCTCCTCCATCGGATCAAGGCGCTGCCCCAGGACAGAGCTAGCTTTCTTAATCAGTTTGTTCAGTCTCTTCCTATCGGCTGCAGTAATGCCACTGCCCCAGCAGACCACTCCAAAAGTGATGGCTGATGCCACCACCGTGTCATAGAATGACTTCAGCATTTTGGGGCCATTGTTGTTAATATGTATATAAATGATATATGTAAAGTTTCAGAAAAAATGGACTTAATATTGTTTGCCTATGACACTAATCTATTATGCAGTGGAAGCAATTTGGAACAACTTTTGGATACACTCGGAAAGGAATTAGGAAAGCTTAAACTGTGGTTTGATTCAAACAAATTAACGCTCAATTACGGACACACAGATCGTCCTAAATGTCTCCTGAGCCGGTGGACGGAGCCACTGTCTATAGCAGGATACGATACAGCAGAGAACAGCTGCTAGCATTCAACCGCCACCCGGTCCCATTGGAAAAACTCGACATACCGAGAGAACTGAGGCGAAAACGCCGCGGCTGCCGGGCTGGAGTAAGGCGGAGGACAAAAAATATAAGGTACAGACCCTCCCTTCCATCTGTTGTCATGGGAAATGTACGGTCGATACTGGGAAAGTTAGATGAGCTAGCGGCTATCTCCCGTTATGATAGCACATACCGGGAGTGCTCTCTCCTTTTGTTTACTGAGACGTGGCTAACTGAACTAGCAGCAGATGCTAACATTGAGCTGGAGGGTTTTCACATGATACGAGCTGACCGAACACCAGACAGTGGCAAGGCTAGGGGCGGTGGAGTGATAATGTATGTTAACAACAACTGGTGCAGACCGGGACATATCACTGTTAAACAACGACACTGCAGCAAAGACATTGAGTTGCTAGCTGTTAGCATGAGGCCTACATATCTCCCGAGAGAACACTCATACGTGATCTGCATTGTTGTTTATGCAAATCCGACGGCGAACGCTGGGACAGCACGTGACGTCATCCATTCAGTAACCAGCAGGCTGCAGACAGAACACCCAGATGCTCTTCTCCTCATCTCAGGCGATTTCAACCATGTTTCACTGTCTCCCATTCTACCCACGTTCACCCAGTATGTCACATGCCACACTAGAGACAATAAAACACTGGATTTATTCTACGCAAACACTAAGGAGGCGTACACCTCATCACAACTCCCCCCACTCGGGAGATCGGATCACAACTTGGTTCATCTCCGGCCGGTGTACAAACCCCTAGTGCACAGACAACCTCCGGCCATGCACACTGTGGAGTTATGGTCTGAGGAGACAATGGACACCCTAAAGGGCTGTTTTGAAGCCACCGCCTGGAAGCAGCTCTGCGATCCACATGGTGAGGACATCGATGGCCTCATTCACACCTTCACGGGCTACCTCAGCTTCTGTGTGGACAAATCCGTTCCCACCAAGACCATACGGCGTCACTCAAACAACAAACCCTGGATCAACCCTGAGATAAAAACACTTCTGAGAGAGAAGAAGAGGATCTTCAGGTCAGGGAACAGGGAGATGCTGAAGTCCGTACAGAGGGAGCTGAGGAGAAAGATCAGAGAAGGCAAGGACAGCTTCAGGAAGAAGATGGAGGACAAGCTGCAACAGAGCGACATCAGCGGGGTCTGGAGAAACCTCAAAACCATCTCGGGGCTCCAGAATACCTCCCCTCAGGCCACAGGGGGCAGGGAGTGGGCGAACAACCTGAATCTGTTTTTCAATAGATTTGACCAACCGCCCTCCCCCCTGACTGCACAACAACCACTGCTGCCTCTAAAGAAATCAAGTCCTGCTGCCCACTCCCCACTCCACCAACACCCCCCCACTCCCAACACACAGCCCCCCATCCTGACCCTGACCAGGACCCAGGTGAGGACGGAGCTGAGGAAGATCAAGGCGAGGAAGGCGCCGGGACCGGACGGCATCAGCGCAAAGCTCCTCAAGTCCTGTGCAGACCAGCTGTGTGGGATTGTGACGTATATCTTCAACATGAGCCTGAAACTGGGGAGGGTACCACAGCTGTGGAAAACATCTTGTGTGGTACCTGTACCAAAAACTTCCCACCCCAAAGACCTGAACAGCTACAGACCGGTGGCCTTGACGTCCCACTTGATGAAGACCCTGGAGAGACTGCTCCTTGCTCACCTCCGCCCCCTGGTGGAACCAGCGATGGATCCACTCCAGTTCGCCTACCAGCATGGCATTGGGGTGGAGGATGCGGTGATCTTCCTCCTTCACCGTTCTCTGTCCCACCTGGAGAAGCCCGGGAATATGGTGAGGATCATGTTCTTTGACTTCTCCAGTGCTTTCAACACCATCCAACCGATGATCCTGAAGGACAAGCTGCTGCGCGCAGGGGTGGACCAGCACCTGTCATCATGGATCCTGGACTACCTCACGAACCGGCCTCAGTTTGTGAGAACCCGGGACTGTGTGTCCGACACGATCATCAGTAGCACGGGGGCCCCCCAGGGAACGGTGCTGGCTCCCTTCCTGTTCACTCTTTATACTGCGGACTTCTCACACAACACAACACACTGCCATCTACAGAAGTTCTCTGATGACTCTGCGATCGTTGGCCTCATCTCCAATGGAGATGAAGCTGAGTACAGAGGGCTTATCCAGGACTTCGTGGACTGGTGCCATCGGAACTGCCTCCAGATCAACGCGAGGAAAACTAAGGAGCTGGTGGTGGACTGCCGCAGGCATGGGCAGCCCCTCACAGTACCAGTAAATATACAGGGAACAGACATCGAGATGGTGACATCCTATAAGTACCTGGGTATTCATCTGAACAATAAACTAGACTGGTCACACAATACTGATGCACTCTACAAGAAGGGACAGCGCAGGCTGTTCCTGCTGAGGAGACTCAGGTCTTTTGGTGTACAAGGGGCGCTGCTGAAGTCATTCTATGACACGGTGGTGGCATCAGCCATCACTTTTGGAGTGGTCTGCTGGGGCAGTGGCATTACTGCAGCCGATAGGAAGAGACTGAACAAACTGATTAAGAAAGCTAGCTCTGTCCTGGGGCAGCGCCTTGATCCGATGGAGGAGATAGGAGAGAGAAGGACGGTGGCTAAACTGTCATCTCTGCTGGAGTCCGAGTTCCACCCTATGCAGGACATACTGAATGCACTGAGGAGCTCATTTAGCAGCAGACTACATCATCCCAGGTGCACAACCGAGAGGTTTCGTAGGTCCTTCCTACCAACGGCTGTCAGACTGTACAACCTAAGCAGGGCTGCTCGCAGAGATAGCAAAAAGACGTAACAAACTAATAGTTTTTTGAATGCAAAAGATGCAATAGACTTACACAATGGTCCCCTCCGGCATACAACTAGGAACATACCGGTCGCTATGGAGGGTGAGAATATGTATGGGCACATAATCATACCATGTAGGATAACTAAGTAGACGGTTATGCTGTTTCATTCCATCTAGCAACAATGCTCTGCACTGTGTGTGTTTATATATTTGCATATTTATTCCATCTAGCTACAATGCTCAGCACTGGGTGTGTTTATATATTTATATATCTACATATTATTCCATCTAGCTACATTGCTCCGCACTGTGTGTGTTTATATACTTGCATATTTATTCCACCTAGCTGCAATGCTCCGTACTGTGGGTGTTTATATATTTACATATTTATTCCATCTAGCTACAATGCTCTGCACTGTGTGTTCATATATTCATATATTTATTCCATCCAGCTACAATGCTCTGCACTGTGTGTCTGTGTGTGTGTGTATAGGGTATATATATATTTTATAGTAATACGTACATATGTTTATTAGCTGCTCTTGCTTGCTTGTTTTTTTTTCTTGCCTTCTGATTGTTGCTCTGAGTGTTGCTATCCCTGTGCTGTTGCAATCCTGGAATTTCCCCGTTGTGGGACTAATAAAGGCTTATCTTATCTCATCTTATCTTAATTTAAGTAAGAATAAATTTATAGTCTTTAACAACCATCACAACAACTCAGTATCTAAACTCAGTGTAAATGGTGTAGAGATTGAAAGGGTATCTGAAACTAAATTTCTTGGAGTAATAATTGATGATAAACTGTGTTGTAAGTCACATATTAATTATATTAAAGGTAAAATATCTAAATCAATTGCAATACTACACAGAGTGAACTATTTGCTCAATCAACCCACACTATATACCTTGTATCATTCATTAATACTCCCATACATGACATATTGTACTGAAGTATGGGGAAATACATATAAAACAAACATATATCCAGTCTTTATGCTTCAGAAGAGAGCTATTAGAATAATAAACAAAGCTGTTTACAGGGAACCAACAAACCCACTTTTTCTTAAATTAAAAGCTCTCAAGTTGAAAGATATGGTTGACTTTAAAACTGCAGTAATAATGTTTAAAGTGAAGAATCTATCACTGCCTGCAAATATCCAAAAGTTGTTCCAAATAAAGGAGAAACAATATCATTTCAGAGGAACATGTATATTTCAAAAACCTTCAGTGAAAACTACCACCAAGCAAGACTGTTTCAGTGCAAGGAGTCAGATTATGGAACGATTTTGGACCTGAATTAAAATCATGTACAACGCTTGGACAATTTAAACAAAAACTAAAGGAAGAAATACTCCAAACATATATACAAGATGACATGTAAAATCACAAAAGGATTGACATATCCAGTCTGCGTTGTGTTGTAGCTTAGTTTTTTTGTCACACTGTCTTAGCTTCGTTCTGAATTGTAATCGCTCTTGTTTTGTTTTTTCTTTTGAATTCTTGGATGGAATATAGGTGGGCAATATAAGCTGCGGCTTCAGCCATCACCCATTTCAGATAAATTATGTTGAACTGTATAATCAGAGGAGTTATTGTCTAATTTGACCTTGTTGGATTTTCTTTCCCCCTTTGTTATATTATTCAGTTTCTTTTAACCTGTACTTTTAATCTATCTGAAATAAAGATTCATTCATTCATACTTTATGATGTGTCTGTTGTCATGTCTGCTCCAACACATGTTTGTGTACAGGATGAAGAGTAGTGGTGACAACACACACCTCTGAGGAGAGCCAGTAGCAGAGCACTTTAGGTCCGACAATGTACCATTGACCCTTACTCTGCGTCCTGTTGGTTAAGAAATCCAGAATCCAACCCACCAGATTATTGCTCAAATCAAATTGTTGCAGGAGCCTTTCAACTAAGATATGAGGTTGGATTGTATTAAAGGCGGAGGAAAAGTCCACAAATAAAAGCCTGGCGTGTGTCCCATTAAAATCCAGATGTTTAAAAAGCATGTTAAACAGAGTGACAGTGGCACCCTCCACTCCTCTGTGAGGCCTATAGGCAAACTGCAGAGGATCCAATGCATGTTCAGTCTGCTAAATTTTCATTAAAATAGAAGTCAAAGCAACTGGTCTAAAGTCGTTTACCATTTAAGGACAGCTGGATTTTGGAACGGAAACAACCACGGCTTCTTTCCAGATCTTAGGCACATGTTGTGTCTGTAAGGACTTATTGAAAATGTAATGAAATATAGGACTCAGTTCATGTGCACAGGACTTTACCAAGCGTCCACATATATTATCAGGGCCCTGACTTTTGTTGACTTTTACAGCGCAGAACTCCCTTTTAGCATCCTCCACCTCAATATTAAAGTGCTGATTGTCTTTGAGTTTCTGTTTCAAATCTTGGGTTTCTGTGCTAAAATCAAAGGAGTCAAAACGACCATAAAAACAATTAAGAGCATTAGCCAGCTCTGTGTCTGAATTAAAACCATCTAAAAACACACGATTACTGCGCTGTGGGCTCTGAAGGCCTGCAATAGTTTTCATAGTGGCCCAGGCTGAAGCAAGTTTCTTTGTTGCCATCTTGCTTTCCAATTCTGATTTATAATTCTGTTTTGCTCTTAAAATTTCGGACTTCAGCTCTTTTGTGGCAACCTGTAGCTCAGAAACAGACCCCTGTTTAAAGGCAAGTGCTTTCCTCTGTAAGC
The DNA here is from genome assembly GCA_020510985.1 of Pholidichthys leucotaenia. Classification (NCBI taxonomy): domain Eukaryota; kingdom Metazoa; phylum Chordata; class Actinopteri; order Cichliformes; family Pholidichthyidae; genus Pholidichthys; species Pholidichthys leucotaenia. The sequence continues at coordinate 201,644 of CM035844.1, forward strand.
AGGATTTAACTGATTTTGTAACCCATGGCTTGTTGTTGGGATACATTTTGACACGTTTACGTGGAACAATCTTATTTTTACAGAAAGCCATGTATGGGCATGTGACGTCCACCAAAGAGTCCAAATCATCCCCGCAGGCCAGTGTGAACATCTCCCAGTCCGTACAGTCAAAGCATTCCTTGAGGCTGTGCACTGAATCCTCTGTCCACACATCAATGTCTTTCGTCTCCACCTTGCCTCTTCTGAGAGCAGTTTTATATGTGGGCAGCAAATGTACACAGTTGTGATCTGAGGATCCTAGAGGAGGAAGGGGGAGTGATTTATAGGCCCTCTCTATGGATCCATAGCACAGGTCCAATGTCTTTTTTCGCCTGGTTGGGCAGGAGACATACTGATAAAAGTTTTTAAGTGTCTTCTTTAAAGAAACATGGTTAAAATCCCCAAGAATGAAGTTTGGCGCCTCTGGAGAAATTGATTGCAGCCGCTGGACCACATTAAAGACGGTGCTGGAGGCGGAGTCAGAGTCTGCCCTCGGGTGAATGCACACAGTTGTGATGAAAAGCTGGGGGAACTTGCGAGGCAGGTAAAAGGGGCGTAGTGACACAGACAGCAGCTCAACATTGGGTGTACAGATGCGCTCTCTGACTGTGACAGATGTGCAGTACTGCTTATTAATGTATAAACATACGCCGCCCCCCTGACGTTTCCCCGTTACCTCTTCTTGCCGATTCGAGTACAGTGGGGCTCCAAAGCCATCAATCCACAGGTCTGCGTCTCGGTCAAGCGCATTTAGCCAAGACTTGGTGAAGGCTATGACACAGCAGTTCTTAAAGTCCTTCTGGTAGTGTACATTCCCTTGAATTTCATCCACCTTGTTTCTCAGAGATTGTACATTCCCAAAAATCATAGAAGGAAGAGGAATGTTACCAAACTGATGTCTTCTCAGGCGCAATTTCACGCCTCCACGCTTTCCGCGTTTCCTTCTCCCGTCTCTCCCGTCTCTCTTTTCACCGCTGTGTCCGTCTCTCAAAACAAAGTCCGGCAGTTGCGGCTTAGGCTCAATCACAGCCGCTGCTTCAACCATATTTAAATGCAGCAACATGTCCCTGGAATAATGTATCCTGCCCGCCATGATGCCGAACGCATTTACTTCAGAGACAAAGAGCCGGAGGAAAAGTAGCAGCAATGCAAAAAAGGGGAGGAAGTCCATGTTGATGGAACCAGGGAGCTATTCGCCATACAGTCCGCAGTGATCTTTCTCCTACACCATTCCCTGTGCTATCTGGAGAAGCCTGGGAGCACAGTGAGGATCATGTTCCTTGATTTCTCCGGTGCTTTTAACATCATCCAACCAATGATCATGAAGGACAAGCTACTCTGTGAAGGGGTGGACCAGCATCTGTCATCATGCATCCTGGACTACCTTACAAACTGGCCAGAGTTTGTGAGAACTCAGGATTGTGTGTCCGACATGATCATCTGCAGTACCCCCCCCCCCCCCCAGGGAACAGTTCTGGCTCCCTTCCTGTTCACCCTTTATACTGCGGACTTTTCACACAACACACCACATTGCCATCTACAGAAGTTCTCTGATGACTCTGTGATCGTCGGCCTCATCTCTGATGAAGATGATACGGAGTACAGAGGACTTATCCAGAACTTTGTGGACTGGTGCCACCGGAACTGCCTCCAGATCAATAAAAGAAAAACTAAGGAACTGGTGGTGGACTGCCACAGGCGAGGACAACCCCTCACAGCACCAGTAAACATCCAGGAACAGACATTGAGATGGTGACATCCTACAAGTATCTTGGTGTTCATCTGAACAATAAACTAGGCTGGTCACACAATACCAATGCGCTCTACAAGAAGGGACAGCGCAGGATGTTCCTCCTGAGTAAACCCAGGTCTATTGGTGTACAAGAGTGGCTCCTGAAGACTTTTTACGACTCGGTGGTGGCATCAACTGTCACATTTGGAGTGGTCTTCTGGGCAACAGCATCATGGCAGCTGACAGGAAGAGACTGAATAGACTGATGAAAAAAGCTAGTTCTTTCCTTGGGGCGGCGCCTCGACCCAGTGGAGGAGATAGGAGGGAGGAGAATGGTGGCTAAGCTGTCATCTCTGCTGGAGTCCGGTCCCACCCCATGCAGGACACACTGAATGCACTGAGGAGCTCATTTAGCAGTAGGCTGCATCATTCTAGGTGTGCAGAGTGGTGGCCTAGTTAGTAGAGCATTTGCTCCACAACTGGGAGGCTGGAGGTCAAATCCCGGCCAGGTCATACCAAAGACCAGATAAAAACGGTAATTTCCACCCTCTAGCTTGGTGCTCGGTATAATAGAATGGGGAAAGGTGGGCAGAGAGGAGTGGTGACCCATGTCCTGTATAGGCTATTGAAAGGAACACTTGTTCCCTAGGAGACTTGATCAAGGTGCGCGACCGAGAGGTTTCGCAGGTCCTTCCTATCTTACGGCTGGCAGACTTTATAACCTAACCAGGGCTTCTCGTAGAGGTCGTACTGAATGCATAAAATGTAACAAACTTGCACAATAAATGGTCCCCTCGATTATACAACTGGGCATTATCGATCATTACCAAGGGTGACAACACGGCTGATTCAAATACGAAATATACTGTATGGGTACATATGCGAGGTAACTGAATAGACTATTATGCTTTTTATTCCACCCAGATACAATGCTCCGCACTGTGTATATTTCTGTGTACATACACTACCGTTCAAAAGTTTGGGGTCACTTAGAAATGTCCTTGTTTTTGAAAGAAAAACACTTTTTTTTAAATGAAGATAACTTTAAACTAATCAGAAATACACTCTATACATTGCTAATGTGGTAAATGACTATTCTAGCTGCAAATGTCTGTTTTTTGGTGCAATATCTACATAGGTGTATAGAGGCCCATTTCCAGCAACTATTACTCCAGTGTTCTAATGGTACAATGTGTTTGCTCATTGTGTCAGAAGGCTAATGGATGATTAGAAAACCCTTGTGCAATCATGTTAGGTCTGCAATGCTGTAATTGCTGCAAATGGAGGATTCTTTGACGAAAGCAAAGTTTGAAGGAAAAAATTATTATTTCAAATACAAATCATTATTTCTAACCTTGTCAATGTCTTGACTATATTTTCTATTCATTTTACAACTCATGGTGGTAAATTAAAGTGTGACTTTTCATGGAAAACACAAAATTGTCTGAGGTGACCCCAAACTTTTGAACGGTAGTGTATGTTTATTCACTGGTCTTATTATCATATCTTTTGAATTATTGGTCTGAGTGTTGCTATCCCTGTGATGCTGCAATCCTGGAATTTCCCCATTGTGGGACTAGTAAAGGCTGATCTTATCTTATCTTATCTTATTATTTCTGTATGGACTCTTACTTTGACAATACTCTTTGTTTACTTCCTGCTAGCATGGTATCTTTTATTTAGCCTCATCCTCTGACATTCTAATTTGGCACAGCTGTCTTTTATTTTCTTAATTATTTCCTTCCCTATATATGCTAGCCGTGGGCATTAATCCTCGTGGTGTCCTTGTGTTTATACCTCGTTTTTCACCACACTGTTTGGGATTATTATTGCTGTTTTTATTCCACTTGGTCTGAACTTTTATTATCATTTCAGCCCATGAGCTGTTCCTTATTTTGTGTTTCTTTGCAGGCAACTTGAAGTCTAGCGTTTCTGCCCTTTTTCTGTGCTCTGGAGGATCAAACTACATGACAAAAAATTTATTGTGACAGGAATTTTTTTCATATTGCCCAGCCCTACTCTGTATAAATAAAGGTTAAATTTAGAAAAAAAAAGACTGAAGCTGAAAAACAAATGATATATAAAATAACAGTTCACTCATGATATGAACTTACACTGCCTCACTGTGCAGTGCTTCCCTCAGCATGGCTGGAAATTCTCACACGCCATATTCGAGTCAACAAACACCGTCATGGAAATCCAAGTCCGTCTCCATGCTGCTCAGCCTGAAAAGAGTGGATTATTTTCTCTGGGTTGGGGACAAGCTCCTGCCCCAAGTGGAGGAGTTTATGTATCCCAGGGTCTTATTCACGAGTGAGGGGAGAATGGAGCGAGAGATTGACAGATGGATTGGAGCAGCATCTGCAGTGATGCGGAAGTTGTACCGGTCTGTTGTGGTGAAGAGGGAGCTTAGTTCTAAGGCAAAGCTGTCAATTTACCAGTCAATCTACGTTCCTACTCTCACCTATGGTCACGAGCTTTGGGTAATGACCAAAAGAATGAGATCGCGGATACAAGCGGCTGAAATAAACTTCCTTCACAGGATTGCTGGACTCACAGTTAGAGATAGGGTGAGAAGCTCAGCCATCCAGGAGAGGCTCAGATTAGAACCGCTGCTCCTCCACATTGAAAGGAGTCAGTTGAGGTGGTTTGAGCATCTGATCAGGATGCCTCTGGAATGCCTCCCACTTAATGTGTTTTGGGCACATTCAACTGGGAGGAGATCCCGGGGCAGACCCAGAACATGCTGGAGAGACAATGTCTCCTAGCTGTCCTTGGACATCCCCTCAGAAGAGCTGGAGCAGGTGGCCGGGGATAGGGAAGTCTGGACTTCATTTCTGTCGCCGTGACCCGGACTACTGGAAAAGTGGTAGAAGATGAATGGATGGACAGACGGAGGTTAGTCATCTTACAAAATAGTCAAATGTCAAGTCAAAGTCAAAGTGCCTTTATTGTCATTCCATTGCTAAAAAACAATACAACAAAATTGAGATACTGCTCCCTAAAACAAACTATCACACTTACAGTTCACTCAAGCATTTAACGCACGGTGGCGCAGTGGTTAGCACTGCGGCAGCACAGTTTACCCTTGGCCGGGGGATTGTGGGGATCGTGGGTTCGATCCCAGCCCCCGACCAACAGTGATCTGTGTGGAGTTTGCATGTTCTCCCCGTGTTGCGTGGGTTTACTCCGGGATTTCTCCGGTTTCCTCCCACATGCCAAAAACATGCATGTTAGGTTAATTGGCTGTTCTAAATTGTCCCTAGATATCTGTTTCCTATAGGCCCTTAGAATAGAGGGTTAGTATTAATGAAAGCGCTTTGAGTGGTCTTTGTGACTAGAAAAGCGCTATATAAGTGCAGGTTAGTTAGTTAGTTAGTTAGTAATTACAAAATAAATAATGCTTAAAACAATAATGCCTAAAAAGTTAAATACAATATGTACATAGCAATAATAAAAACATACTGAGCGATAAATAAATAAGACCAGCTTATATACAAGGTTATTGCCACAAAATAACATAAAATAATATCAGCAGTCTGTATGTGTTACATAAATCCTTTCAAAATACGTACTGCTGTTGGGAACAAAAAAACTATGATTAAACCTGGTAGTCCAGGTTTTATGGGATCTGTACCGCTATCATGCATAAGCATCCCAAAGTGATAAAGCAAAACATTGGTAAAACTCAAATTAAACATAAAGCCTCTAAATTGAATGATTTGGCCTCTGTTCCTCCTCATAATTTGAAAATTAAATGTGGTTTACTAAATATTAGGTCTCTAACTCCCAAGTCTCTGTTAGTCCATGATCTGTTAATTGATCATCAGATTGATTTAATTTCCCTTGCAGAGACTTGGTTAGGGCAAGAGGATTATGTTGGTTTAAATGAATCAACTCCCTCTGGTTATTTAAACTGTCAAAATCCCAGAAGTTCTGGTCGTGGAGGAGGAGTAGCAAAAATTTACCATTCCAAATTACTAGTTAATGTAAAGCAAAAAACATGTTATAATTCCTTTGAGGGCCTGGTCCTCAGTATTGGGCACTTTAGCAATTTTAGGTTAAACCCAATTTTATTTGCCATAGTTTATCGTCCCCCATCAACCTACTCAGAATTTTTATCCGAATTTGCTGATTTCTTAGCTGATTTAGTGCTGAAATCTGATAGAATAATTATAGTAGGGGACTTTAATATACATGTGGATGTAGATAGTGACTGCCTTAATGTGGCATTTAATTCAATATTAGACTCGATTGGGTTTTCTCAGAAAGTAGGAAATTCTACTCATTACCTCCACCATACTTTGGACCTTGTTCTGACATATGGCATAGAAATAGAAAATCTTGTAGTGTCTCCTCATAACCCTGTACTGTCAGACCATTGTCTGCTAACCTTTGATTTTACCATTTCTGACTATTTGGCTCCTAAAGAAAAATATTATTACAGTAGATGCCTCTCAGATGATGCTGTTTCCAAATTTATGCAGATTGTTTCCTCTATGCCATGTGTCAACACAACGGAAATAAGCTATAGACAGCTTGCTCCTTCTGTAATTGATAACATGGTGGATAGTGTTTCAGCTTCTCTGTATCAGGCTCTAGACTTGGTGGCCCCCTTAAAAAAGAAAAAGTCTAATCAGAGATTTCTAACTCCTTGGTTCAACACAGAAACTCGTAGCTTAAAACAGAAGACTCGTCAATTAGAAAGAAAATGGCGCTCTACTAATTTAGATGAAATCTATTTAGCTTGGAGAAATCATCTTTTAATTTATAAAAAATCTCTTAGAAAAGCTAGAACAAGTTATTACTCTGCATTAATAGAAGAGAACAAGAATAATCCCATGTTTCTTTTCAGTACTGTAGCCAGGTTGACAAAGAGTCAGGACTCTGACAATCCTAGCATTCCCTTAGAGCTTACGAGTCAGGACTTTATGAACTTTTTCAATAATAAAACTTCATCCATCAGAGATAAAATCAATCAGATTCTTCCCACAGTTAACTTAAATACTGTAACTACTACAACTCCTTCTTTTGATGTCTGTCTTGATGAGTTTACTCCAATCGACCTTTGTGAGTTAGACAAAATAGTTTCCTCATCCAAACCTTCAACTTGTCTTTTAGACCCTATTCCTACTAGGTTATTTAAAGAAGTCTTCCCACTTATTGGTAGCTTTATTCTTCATATAATCAATTCTTCATTAACTTTAGGCCATGTACCGCAGGCTTTTAAAACAGCTGTAATTAAACCCTTACTCAAAAAGCCAACGCTAGATCCAGGAGCTTTAGCTAACTATAGAACAATCTCTAATCTCCCTTTCATTTCAAAAATCTTAGAAAGAGTTGTTGCTACGCAATTATTTGACCACCTGCAGGGAAATGGTTTACTTGAAGAGTTTCAATGTGGGTTTAGAATCCATCATAGTACTGAAACAGCCTTAGCGAAGGTCACTAACGACCTCCTCATTGCATCTGATAATGGACTAGTTTCTGTACTTGTCCTTTTAGACCTTAGTGCAGCTTTTGATACTATCTATCATAATATTCTACTTGATAGATTAGAACACTATGTTGGACTTAATGGAACTTCGTTGCAGTGGTTTAGATCTTATTTATCTGATAGGTTCCAGTTTGTTCATGTAAATAATGAGTTTTCTTTCAACTCAAAGCTTAGTCATGGAGTTCCACAGGGATCTGTGCTAGGCCCTACTCTTTTTAGTTTATATATGCTTCCGTTAGGCAACATTATTAGAAAGCACTGTATACATTTTCATTGTTATGCAGATGACACACAATTATACCTGTCAATGAAGCCAGATGATAGTAATCAATTAGCCAAGTTAGAAGCCTGTCTTAAGGAAATCAAAGCTTGGATGACTTGTAATTTCCTGCTATTAAATTCAGATAAGACTGAAGTCATTCTTGTTGGTCCAAAAAACCTTAGAAATTCCTTTCCAAATCAAACTTTCAGTTTGGATGCAGTTACTCTTTTTCTTAATAGCTCTGTGAGGAACCTTGGAGTTATTTTTGATCAGGATTTGTCCTTCAATTCACATATTAAATTTGTTTCTAAGACTGCCTTCTATCATTTGCGTAATATTGCCAAGATTAGGAGCATCTTGTCTCAGAGTGATGCTGAGAAACTGATCCACGCTTTTGTTAGCTCGAGATTAGATTATTGTAATTCTTTATTATCAGGTTGTCCTAAAACATCTTTAAAAAGTCTTCAGCTGATCCAAAATGCTGCAGCAAGAGTTTTAACAGGTACTAGAAAGAGAGATCATATCTCTCTGGTTCTTGCCTCCCTTCATTGGCTTCCCATAGAGTTTAGAATTAAGTTTAAAATCCTTCTTCTTACTTACAAAGCTCTAAACAATCAGGCTCCTTTTTATTTAAAAGATCTGATACTACCGTATTATCCTAACAGAGCACTACGCTCCCAAAATGCAGGACTACTTGTAATACCTAGAATCTCCAAAAGTACAATGGGAGGCAGAGCCTTCAGTTATCAAGCTCCTCTCTTGTGGAATCAGCTGCCAATCTGGATTCGGGAGTCAGACTCGATCTCTGTTTTTAAGATTAGGGTTAAAACCTACCTTTTTGATATAGCCTACAATTAGGGAGGGATCATGTGTTTCTGAACCCTCCCTTAGTTATGCTGCTAATAGGTTTATCAGCCGGGGGACCTCCAGTAATGCACTGGGCCTCACTCCTTTCCTCACTCTCTATGAAATATTTTTTTTTTGCTGGTCATTAACATTTGTTTGTTCTCTCCCATAGATTGAGTCCCCATCGTGCTGTTTGCTCTCTACATGTCTGTTCTTTTCATCTTCTCTGTCCCCTCACCCCCCAGCCAGTCGCAGCAGATGACTGCCCCTCCCTGAGCCTGGTTCTGCTGGAGGTTTCTTCCTGTTAAAAGGGAGTTTTTCCTCTCCACCGTCGCCAAGTTCTTGCTCACAGGGGATCACCTGATTGCTGTGGTCTTTCTGCAACTGTGGGGGTTCCCCCCTACAGTTGATAGTGCTATGAGATGACTGTTGTTGTGAAATGGCGCTATATAAATAAAGTTGAATTGAATTGAATTGAATTGAATTGAATTGAATTGAATTGAATTGAATTGAATTTCCTGAGGGGAGCAAGTGAAAGAAATCATGGCCTGGATGAGTGCAGTCTTTAATGATGGCAGTAGCTCTGTTGAGGTACCGAGACCTGGAAATCTCTTCCAGAGAAGGAAGAGAACAGCCAGTGATTTTTTGCACAGTCTCAATCACTCTCTGGAAGGCTTTGTGGTCTGTGGCTGAACAGCCCTTATACCAAACCGTGATGCCATATGACAGAATGCTCTCAATAGCAGAGCAATAAAATAAAACCATTAACTGTGCATTCAGGCCATTCTTCTTGAGGAGCCTCAGAAAGTATAGACGTTGTTGAGCCTTTTTTATCGTAGCTATGGTGTTAACTGCCCTGGTAAGGTTTTGAGAAATATGAACACCCAGAAACTTAAAAACCTCCACCCTCTCCACACACTCCTTGCCTATATATAGAGGAGGCGGCTCACTGCTATGCTTCCTAAAATCAGTAATGAGTTCTTTTGTTTTTGTTTTTGGGTTTTGTTTTTTTTTTGTTTTCAATAGCAGATATCTGAGCACCATCTCACCAGTTTCTGGACCTCATCTCTGTATGCAGACTCATCTCCTCCTGATATGAGCCCCACTACTGTTGTGTCATCTGCAAACTTCACTATAATGTTTGTGGGATGAACAGGTATCCAGTCATATGTGTACAATGAATATAAAGTGGGGCTCAAAACACAGCCCTGTGGCGAGCCTGTGTTAAGCGTGACTGTAGAGGAGGATTGGAGTCCGAGTCTAACAGTCTGTGTTTGGTTTGTTAGGAAGTCCTTAATCCAGCTGCAAGTGTGAGTAGGCAGACCAAGCTGAAGCAATTTGGTGATGAGAATGTTGGGAATAATTGTATTAAATGCTGAGCTATAGTCCACAAACAACATTCTTACATAGCTCCCCTTGTCTTCTAAATGGCTGAATGCCGAGTGGAGAGCTATAGCAATAGCATCTTCAGTGGATCTGCTCCGCCTGTAGGCAAACTGGTACTGATCAAAGTCTGGGGGGAGACTAGGCAAAAGATGTTTCAATACCATTTTCCCAAAGCACTTCATAACAATGGGTGTTAATGCTACTGGTCGATAGTCACTCAGACTGCTGATATGTTTTTTTAGGCACACAAATAATGACTGCAGATTTTAAACACTGTGGAACAAAGGCTGCCTTGAGAGACAAATTAAAAATGTCAGTCAAAACAGAGCATACAGTGGAGTAAAAAAGTATTTAGTCAGCCACCAATTGTGCAAGTTCTCCCACTTAAAAGATGAGAGAGGTCTCCAATTTTCATCATAGGTATACCTCAACTATGAGAGACAAAATAAGAAAAAAAAATCCAGGAAATAACATTGAAGGATTTTTAATGAATTAATTGGTAAATTCCTTGGTAAAATAAGTATTTGGTCAATAACAAAGGTTCATCTCAATACTTTGTTATATACCCTTTGTTGGCAATGACAGCGATCAAATGCTTTCTGTAAGTTTTCAGAAGGTTTTCACACACTGTTGCTGGTATTTTGGCCCATTCCTCCATGCAGATCTCCTCTAGAGCAGTGATGTTTTGGGGCTGTCGCTGGGCAACACAGACTTTCAACTCCCTCCAAAGATTTTCTATGGGGTTGAGATCTGGAGACTGGCTAGGCCACTCCAGGACCTTGAAATGCTTCTAATGAAGCCACTCCTTCGTTGCCCGGGTGGTGTATTTGGGATCATTGTCATGCTGAAAGACCCAGCCACGTTTCATCTTCAATGCCCTTGCTGGTGGAAGGAGGTTTTTACTCAAAATCTCATGATACATGGCCCCATTCATTCTTTCCTTTACACGGATCAGTTGTCCTGGTCCCTTTGCAGAAAAACAGCGCCAAAGTATGATGTTTCCACACCCATGCTTCACTGTAGGTATGGTGTTCTTTCTCCTCCAAACACGACAAGTTGAGTTTTTACCAAAAAGTTCTATTTTGGTTTCATCTGACCATATGACATTCTCCCAATCCTCTTCTGGATCATCCAAATGCTCTCTAGCAAACTTCAGACAGGCCTGGACATGTACTGGCTTACGCAGGGGGACACATCTGACACTGCAGGATTTGAGTCCCTGGCGGCGTAGTGTGTTTCTGATGTAGCCTTTGTTACTTTGGTCCCAGCTCTCTGCAGGTCATTCACTAGGTCCCCCCATGTGGTTCTGGGATTTTTGCTCACCGTTCTCGTGATAATTTTGACCCCACGGGGTGAGATCTTGCATGGAGCCCCAGATCGAGGGAGATTATCAGTGGTCTTGTATGTCTTCCATTTTCTAATAATTGCTCCTACTTGGCCATAGTGGAGTTTGGAGTCTGACTGTTTGAGGTTATGGACAGGTGTCTTTTATACTGATAACGAGTTCAAACAGGTGCCATTAATACAGGTAACGAGTGGAGAACAGAGGAACCTCTTAAAGAAGAAGTTACAGGTCTGTGAGAGCCAGAAATCTTACTTGTTTGTAGGTGACCAAATACTTATTTTACTGAGGAATTTACCAATTAATTCATTAAAAATCCTTCAATGTGATTTTCTGGATTTTTTTTCTCATTTTGTCTCTCATAGTTGAAGTATACCTATGATGAAAATTGGAGACCTCTCTCATCTTTTAAGTGGGAGAACTTGCACAACTGGTGGATGACTAAATACTTTTTTGCCCCACTGTAGCTGATCTGCACATGCTCTGAGCACCTTTCCTTGCACTCCATTGGGACCAGTAGCCTTTCTCGGGTGAACTGCTCTCAGTGTCTGTCTCACCTCATGATCCTGCAGGGTAAGCACATCAGAGCTGGCATTCAATAACATCAGTGGGTCCCAGCGAGGTGTATTTGCCTCAAACTGCGCAAAAAAGCAGTTCAATTCTTCTACCAGTGAGGCGCTGATGTCACTGGAAATGATGCTGCTGCCCTTATAGTTTGTGATATGGTGAAAGCCTTGCCATACTCATCTCGAATCATTATCAGAAAAATGGTCCTCAACTTTCCTCTTATAGGCCTGTTTGGCCTCCTTAATGCCTTTCTTCAGATTAGCCCAGGCGATGCTATACAGATCTGTATCCCCTTACCTGAAGGCTGTATCACGAGCTCTGAGGAGTGCCTGGACTTCTTTTGTTATCCAAGGCTTATTTTGTCCATAGGTTCCAAGGTTGTCATAGCCAGGAGCGGCACTGGGGTTACGCTCCCAGTGCTCATAAAATGCTCCTTACGGCGTGCGTCTCGAAAAGCCTCTGACAACTAAGTCCAACTCCTAGCCTGCCCGTGTGGTTTAGTCTCTAAGCCCGGCGGAACTGCTTTTACTAATAGGAGAAGGGGCGAGGGCGGATCTCTGGTGCCTTAAAACCAGATGCTTCGGGTAGATGGTGGCTCGTCAGCCTGGGAAGGTAGCCCATCTAGGGGAAGGTAAACCCTGATTTCAAACCTCCGCTGCCTTGTGGCACACCCGGTCACAGGAAAGGCTTCGGGAGTCAACCCTGTGGAAAAATCCGGAGTCGGAGCCCCTAAGGCAGTTCTCTGTTGTGCTCAACATTGTTCTGGCAGCTCCTGCGCTGGCGCTGGTGCCAAACTATAGCAGCCCTGCTGTTCCTTTGGATTCATCAGTGACGTGGAGAGGGGGGACATGCTGCATGGGTAACATCTTGTCCTCCATATCTTCCTGCCCAGGCTTGAATCCTACCAACGCCCAACGCTGGAAGGTAGAACACCGGTGTGCATCGGCCTGTTCAGCCACAGGCGGTGCTGTTCCAGCAGAGTAGACGTTTAGGATTCTCTTCCATGGTCATCATAGACCGACGGAGGCCGACGATGACGATGACGACGATTTTGTCCATAACTTCCACGTAATAGCTCAAGTAGGTTAATTTTGTCTTCTTTTAATTATTTACCTTTTGTTCTTATTAAAGACAAAAATAGAGAGGAGATGTCTTTTCCTTCTTTACAGAAGAACCTTCTGATGAAGGCTGCAGTGAACAGTCGAAACATGTAAAGAAGGTAAAGACATCTCTCTATTTTTGTCTTTAATAAGAACAAAAGGTAAATTATTAAAAGAAGACAAAATGAACCTACTTGAGGTATTACGTGAAAGTTATGGACAAAATTGAATCAAAGATTTCCGCCGGCTGGAGAAATTGGAGAAAACACGGGCACACTACAGAAACCACCCGAGATTTTACCTCCGTTGCAGAGATGAGGATGTTACACCAACAAGCCTCAACATAAAAAATCCAATCCCGACCAAAAATGCAGAGAAAATTATCAATAAAGCATGGAAAGACCTGACCAAAGAATGGGTAAGAATGGCGGCAAACAAAGTGGACAGAATTAACAACCAGATCAAGGTGGAAATGAACATTTTCAAGAAACACTACCCGACCGACCAGGAAATGAAGGAGCAGATAAAAGCACAATTAAAACACACACATGAACAGAAATTCATTGTTACGAAAAACCGGCATTTAAAGAAACTAAAAAAACTCACAGAAAGGAAGAACGGATGAAGACAAACACACACGGAAACGGACGCTAAGTGGGTCAAAAAATTGTCAAAACGCACACTCAGACACGAAAACAGTGCTGAGCAGAGGACTGAATTTCGCCATCACACCAGGCAAAATACCTCATGAAGAATACATCCTCGCAACAGAACTCGCATGTGAAAAAATCCAGGGCCAAGGGGAAAAAGCATCACTCCGGAATGCAGTCGCGGGAATCCTCAAAACAGCCAAATTACCACAAAGCAATGGTACAAAAGAAGAAGAAAAAGCATTAAACTCACTCAAGACAGATAAAACAATTACAATCCTCCCATCAGATAAAGGCAGAACGATGGTTGTAATGGATATGGAAACATAAGATAAGATAAGATAAGCCTTTATTAGTCCCACAATGGGGGAAATTCGAGGATTGCAACAGCACAGGGATAGCAACACTCAGAGCAATAATTAAGAAGATATAAATGGAAGATATAAATAAGAGCAGTGGATATACATACATACACATCAATATATAAATATATATACAAAGTGCGGAGCATTGTAGCGAGATGGAATAAACAGCATAACCGTCTACTTAGTTATCCTACATAGTATGAATATGTACCCATACATATTGTCACCCTCCGTAGTGACCGATACTGTCCTAGTTGTATATACTGGAGGGGACCATTGTGTAAGTCTATTGCTTCTTTTACATTCAGTACTATTAGGTCGTCAGGTTTATGAAAAACAGATGGAAACCATGTTGGCAGACAGCAGCACATATGAAACTAGAAAAGCACTCAGAGAGCGCAGACCTCCGCCAAGCGCCACAGTTCCCCCCATACAGTGTTTGTGTGTATGTTTTCAGATTCCTTGACCATGAAAACATATGACTAGCAATTGGATTCACAATGATAGGATTGGTGGTTCAGTAGTTATTGACGAAAATGGCATTTTCCGTAATGGTGGTTTAGCGCCACAGTTCTCCCCATACAGTGTTTGTGTGTATGTTTTCAGATTCCTTGACCATGAAAACATATGACAAGCAATTGGATTGACAATGATAGGATTAGTGGTTTAGTAGTTATTCACGAAAATGGCATTTTGCGTAATGACGGTTTTCTTGTGGATGGTGATCCAGATCACCACCAAAATCTAATCACCTGTAGGATACCCCATTTCTGACAATCTGTGAAAATTTCATGAAAATCCATCCATAACTTTTTGGGTTATCTTGCTAACAAACAGACAAACAGACAGACAGACAAACAAACAAACTGACAGACAGACAAACCAATGCCGATGAAAACATAACCTCCTTGGTGGAGGTAATCATTAAAACAAACTCCACAGAAGAAAAGAAAAAATGCTAAAAGCCCTTCTCAAACCCCTATTAGAAAGCAAAAAAATCACAAAGGACGCATATGATCACCTGATTCCCACAGCCAGCATCACCCCCGGATCTATGGAACCCATCCATCCATCCATCCATCTTCTACCGCTTTTCCGGAGGTCCGGGTCGCGGAGGCAGCAATTCAAGAAGAGAAGCCCAGACTTCCCTCTCCCCAGCCACCTGCTCCAGCTCTTCAGAGGGGATACCAAGGCGTTCCCAGACCAGCTGGGAGACATAGTCTCTCCACCGAGTCCTGGGTCTGCCCCGGGGTCTCCTCCCAGTGGGATGTGCCTGAAACACCTCAAGTGGGAGGCGTCCAGGAGGCATCCTGATCAGATGCCCATACCACCTCAACTGACTCCTTTCAATGTGGAGGAGCAGCGGTTCTACTCTGAGCCTCTCCCGGAAGACTGAGCTCCTCACCCTATCTCTGAGGGTGAGTCCAGCAATCCTACGGAGAAAGCTCATTTCAGCCGTTTGTATCCGCGATCTCGTTCTTTTGGTCATTACCCAAAGCTCATGACCATAGGTGAGAGTAGGAACGTAGATTGACTGGTAAATCGACAGCTTTGCCTTAGAACTAAGCTCCCTCTTCACCACAACAGACCGGTACAACGTCCGCATCACTGCAGATGCTGCTCCAATCCGTCTGTCGATCTCTCGCTCCATTCTCCCCTCACTCGTGAACAAGACCCCAAGATACTTAAACTCCTCCACTTGGGGCAGGAGCCTGTCCCCAACTAACTACTTTCTATGGAACCCCAAAAATACATAAAAATGGTGTTCCACTGCGGCCAATAATAGACAGTATTGGATCAGTCACGTACAACTTATCAAAAGCCCTGGTTGAAATCATCAAACCCCTCCTTGGACTATCAGATTTCCACTGCAAAAACTCAAAAGAGCTGGCACAAGAACTCAAAGATATGAAAATAGAATCAGACGAGATCCTCATTTCGCATGATGTCATTTCCCTATTCACAAAGACCCCTGTTGATGTCACACTACACATAGTGCAAGAACGCCTCAGAAATAACAGAACCCTAAAAAGATGCACCAATCTCACAGTTGTCGACAAATCTGAACTATTATGATTTGTTGCAAAATCCACCTATTTTCAATACAGAGGAAAAATCTACAGACAAAAAGAAGGATTTGCAATGGGAGACCCACTATCAGCCATCATGAGCAGCTTTTTCATGGAGGATCTGGAAAACAAAGCCATCAACACAGCACCTACACAATGTAAACTCACCCTCTGGAAGAGATACGTGGATGACATTATGGAGAAAATAAGGAAAGGACACACACAAGAACTCACTGACCATCTGAACAGCATGGACAGCACTGGGAATATAAAATTCACATACAAAGAGGAGGAAAATGGCACCATAGCCTTTCTGGACATGAAAATCCACCACAACAATGACGGCAGTATAAAAATCACAGTCTACAGAAAACCAACCCACATGGATCAATACCTACTATGGACATCAGAATACCCCACAGCACACAAGCTATCAGTTGTCAGGACGTTATATGAATGAGCCACCATCATCACAGACCAAGAAGACAGACAGGAGGAGGAAAACCACATAAAACATGCACTCATACGCTGCCAATATCCATTATGAGCCATAAACAAAGGGAAACAGCAAGTCAAAAACAAAGAAAACCAACAGGAAATAAGACACAGAACAAAAGCCGAAATCAAAAACAAGGACACCATAACTATACCATACATCCGAGGGATGGTAGAACCAATTCAAAGAATCATGAAAAATACAAAATAAACACAGCTGTAAAACCACACAAACAAGACAGTTATTAGTACACCCCAAGGACAGAATAGAACAAGACAAAAAATACAATGTAATATATGAAATATCATGCAGATCATGCAACAAAACCTACATTGGAGAAACTGGAAGATCATTCACCACAAGGAAAAAAGAACACCAGAAGGAATGTGAGAAGGAAACACAAGGACGACTCACAAGATCACAAAAAGAAAAGGCATAACAAGAAACATTAAAATCAGCAATATCAGATCACTGCAAAAGAAATAATCACATCATGGACTGGGACAACGCAAAGATTATCGGATCAGAGAGCAACAGACACAAACGCTGGATCAAGGAGGCCATAGAGATCAGGAAGCGGGGAAAAGATAGCATGAACCGGGATGAGGGGGCCTTTATGCTTTCCCACACCTGGGACCACATTCTCCAGAGACCATCTGACGGTGGAAAGCGGGGCCGGCTCAGTGGATCTGACAAGTCTGACGGGCTGGCCCCGCCTACGAAAGTCAGCTAATAAAATGACACCTCACAGCAATCAGCTGACTCTTCAGACGAAGGCTGCAGTGCACAGTCGAAACATGTAATGAAGGTAAAGACATCTCCTTTCTATTTTTGTCTTTAATAAGAACAAAAGGTAAATAAAGAATGACTTTGCTGTGTCTGCATCCATTATTTATTTAAAAGTTAATTAAATTACATGGCGGTACACAGCCCATATTAATATGTAGTCTATGGGCAGTGGCCTGAAAGACTGTGGGTTCACGCCCCATGTGGGTTAAACCAAAGACCATATGAAATTATACTTTCTAGGTTGGTGTTCAGCATAATAGAATGGAGAAAGGAAAGTTAACACACAGAGCTAAAAGACTACCCCCCCACACACACACACTGGAACATTCACTATTTAAAGCAGCTGTGTGATCTACACAACAGGTAACACTCCAATTCTGTCTGAGCTGAGGAGGCTTTTCATGCCTGAGCTCAGCACAGAGCATCAAGGCACCAATGGACAAACTGTGTGGACTTTGGGGGTCAAGTGTGCTTTAGTACAATACAGATTAGATCGAGTGAGGACATCTGAAGATAGATGTATGATGGATCTCCTGCTCCCTCCACAGCTTCCTACAGCTGAGTAAATGTGGAGCTGCTTCTGATTGGATGATTCATGTACTCATGTGTGAACCTGGATTTCTGAACACGTCCAACAGGGAGACTCAGCAGTAAACTTTGATATCTGAAAACAAAACACTGAAAAGTGTTTCTGAGAACATTTTAAGTGAGAATCAAACTGCTGCTGAAGATGTTTTCATTTAGCTTCAACAACCATTGATTTAAACCTTCAGCAGTGCTTCTCTGGACAGAGCTCATTTGCATAAAATCAGGTGGATTCAGCTTTCCAGATGTTCCTGCTGGAGCCTGAAGGTAGGTGAGTTATTATGCTTCAGAAGGCATATGTTTTAATAAGAGAAAATATTTTTTTATGAATGTTAGTTGTGAATCCAGACCATTAAGCTTCCTCTACCAATTTTATATTTTCTGCTTGTCTCCATAATAACCAGTTCCATCTTTATGTGACTCACCTGCAGGATCAAAGGGAAACGTTGATAACTTCTTCACCAGATTCTTCTGACCTATCTTCTCTAAAACCATCATGGCCATTTTAATCGTGTAGATGCAGTAGGTCTCCACCATCTGATCCACTGTATCCATCCTGTTTGCATTCTCCAGTCGACTCTTTGGGATCTTTTTAACTGTCTTGACTCCTTCTGGGGCACCTGCCTCCCTCAGGTAAAACTTGAACCTTTCAAAGTCCTCTTCTCCTAGATCTTCCAGGGTTTCCAGAAGGATCTCCAGAAGTGTTGCCATGATTTCAGTCAGTTAGTGTCTACAAGATATGAGAGAGTTTATTTAATTACACTTTTTACTTTACATTCTGAATATCTGTCATTAAAGGCTCATTATTAGTGTATTAGAGCTATAATCAGTCCAGGAAAAAAAAAAATCACAAATATAATTGAGAAAGTACCTTTAGATAATTTTTCTTTTCATATGAAAAGATGAAACAAAAAAAGGCCATTTTATTTAAAGGACCAAGATCCCATTTTACATTCACTGATAAGGTAATATGTTCATTGCTATTTGTTTGGCTGTTGTTCAAAGATGCAAAGATTCAAATATTTTATTTGTCAGTACCACTATGTGTACAGGATATACAGGAAAATTTAAATGATGTTTCTCTCCCTCTTCAGTGGTGTGCACAATATAAAAAGGAAAAAGGAATAAGGCTGGAAAAACAACAGCAGTCTATGTACAGTGATGCTACTCGTAGTGCAAATGGCAATAAAAGATAGACCCAGACCTCCCATAGTCCAAATAATGATAAATGATAAATGATGAGACCTTACAATCCTATATACAGAAAAGTAGAGCAGTAATACTCATAGTACCATGTTCACTATGGTAGTTTAGGTGCAGTGAGAGAGGACTGCACATGATCAGTATTGCAATAACAGACAACAGCAGATATGGCCTTTGTGCAAATGGTTGCCGTAAAGTGCTGAGACATAGAGCAGCAGATGTGTTACTGCTGGTGTGCCAGTCTTTCTGTGCCAATGGCTGAGGCAGTTGTTGTGTGGGTGAGTGCGTTACAGTCCGGGGGGGGGCAGAGTTCAGGGTCCTGATGGCCTGATGAACAAGGTACCACTCTTGTGGAGCAGGCCCGGAAGCCCACTCCACAAGAGTGGTACCACAAGAATGGTACCTTTTCCTGAAGAGGGAGTGTGAGGGGTGGGAGGTGTCATTTGCAATGCTGATGGCTCTGTGGGTGAGGTGGGTGAGGTAGATATCCGAGAGGGGACACAGATAAACTTGCTGGCTGCTTTCACTGTGCACTGTAGAGTCTTCCGGCAGGAGGCAGTGCAACGTCCGGACCACACCGTGATGCACCTGGTGAGGATGCTCTCGGTGGTGCCCCAGCAGAATGAGCACAAGATAGGGGTGGGGCTCATGCTCTCCTCAGTTTGCAGAGGAAATAGAAGTGAGTTTGAACCTTCTTGGCAAGTGATGTGATGTTGTTTGACCAGGAGAGGTACCCAGAGATGTGCATCCCCCAGTAACTTGGTGCTGCTAACCCTCTCTACAGCTGCTCCATCGATGATCAGAGGGGGACGCTGTGTGTGTCCCCTCCTGACATCAACCACAATCTCCTTTGTTTTTCCTACATTCAGGAAGAGGTTAATGTCTTTACACCACTGGACCAGCAGGCTCACCTCATTTCTGCAGTTGGCCTCCTCATTGAATTAGCAGAATTATGAAACAAAAGCACTCTGAGGCCAGTGCAATATCCCCGCCTCCGTTTTCTTTGAAGGTCCAAACACTTACTGACGGAGAGCAGTTTTCAACTTTTCAATAGAATTACTGAGGCAAAACAAAACTATGATAAACCGTCATACACGGATATACAACAAAGTATACAACCCATAGTTGTAGGTTAGGATCCCAAGGTGAACACATGTAGCAAATATGGTGAACCTACAGAGCTTTACATATTCTATCGTAAGGGATCATAGGGAGTGCTAACCTTGACCTTGGCCCTTTTGACCCCAAACCTGTAGTTAGAGGTTCTTGTCTCAGAGTGATCCTGAGTACCAGGTTTGGTGACCCTTGTTTACTTTGCTATTGAGATATACTTTATAAGTCCTTTTGATTTTTGGGTAGCATTTTGGGTGATAACATTAGGTGGAGCGTGCATATGCAGCGGCCTCTCTCTTTCTTTCATGTTTATTGTCATCTAAATTACATTTAAGTTTATAGTCATGTGATCCATGTCCACATATGGATTTAAGTTATTTACTGACAATGTTACACACAAGATTCACTCGCCACAGCCTTCTGATTGATAGATAGATAGATAGATAGATAGATAGATAGATAGATAGATAGATAGATAGATAGATAGATAGATGTACTTTATTGATCCCAAACTGGGAAATTACAGTGTAACAGCAGCATGACAGGTGCTAGCCAAACAACAGAAACACACACGACAGACAAAGGGATTACCCATGGAAAGTAAAAACTAACACGACTATAAAACCTATATACATCATAGTGTAGCGGTTTAATTCAACCCCCCACAACACACAAACAGAACACAGAGACAGTCAGCTCGCACTCCTGGGTTTTTTCCGCTGCATGCTGCGTTTACAGCCGTGAAGTTAAAGTGTTCATGCATCTTGTCCTTACTGTGCTTCTTCTGAGCATCTTACATATGTAGATGTGTTTTGGTGTAAATCTCCACAAACAGACTGGTCAAACACAGCGCTCGGCTAGAGCAAATAACAGAACAGTGAAATGTGTATTAATGTCTACAGGCAGACTTGTTTCGTCTGGCTCACCTCTGTAATGCTAATGTTGCCTTTCATGCAAATGTCTCATGCCTGTCCTGTTATCTCTTTGATCAGACCAACTGCTGTGAATGCTTTGATGTATTGTTGTTGTTGGGTGTATATATACTGCATTGTAACCATGCTCTCTCAACCTCTGCTGCAGGACACAGACTTTGTGTCCGCCTCTCCTCCTTCTCCGAGAGCCGTGGGCTCGCTCCCGGCGCGCACACATGGCGCCGGGAGAGGAGCTTGTGACAGCGGTATGATTAATAAAACTTCCTTAAAACCTCCAACAACGCCGCATTATTTCATGCCGCCACACTGGTGACCCCGACGTGATGTCCGGAGAACGGCTCGCCTGTGTTGGCTCCGCGTCGAGGTCTCCCTGAAGCCGCAGGGAGGGCGGACCAGTCAGGCCGCTGCAACGGAGCATTCATGCCCGGGTGCTGCGTTCGCTGGCTGCTCGTTTTTTTCAGCGTCGGTTCGCCAGCGTGGCCGTCCAAATCAGAAGGCTGCGTCGCACAAAGCATGTGCGTCTTCAAGGGGTCACCAGTGCGGTGGCATGAAATAAAGCAGCGTTGTTGGAGGTTTGCCTGTAGACATTAATACACATTTCACTGTTCTGTTATTTGCTCTAGCCGAGCGCTGTGTTTGACCAGTCTGTGGAGATTTACACCAAAACACATCTACATATGTAAGATGCTCAGAAGAAGCACAGTAAGGACAAGATGCATGAACACTTTAACTTCACAGCTGTAAACGCAGCATGCAGCGGAAAAAACCCAGGAGTGCGAGCTGACTGTCTCTGTGTTCTGTCTGTGTGTTGTGGGGGTTGAATTAAACCGCTACACTGCTCCCCCCCCAGAGGGAACGGTAGGGGACCGTGACCTCGATGTTGCAGTCTGGGCAGCGAGCAGGGAAAAGCTCTGTGCAGGGGGGGGGGGGGTAGTACATGCTGACCGGGCGTGGGAAAATCGTTCGAGTCGGGCCAAAAGTGTTTGCTGCTCCACAATGTCCCGTCTGAACATGCAGAGATCAGAAGAAGAAAAATTAGTCTCTGGCTCCTCTCGTGGCCATGAAGAAAAGCAGGAGCGGCTGTAAGAAAAAAATAAACAAAAGCAGAGGGACTGGCGTGTTGGCTTTAGGTGCGAAGCAACCTTCTGAGCTGGACAGCTGCACTGGTGACCCGTTCTTCAGGATGAGATCTGCACGTCTGAGATCTGCTCATCCACGCTGGAGCGGCCGCGCTCGCAGCTCCTTCACACGAGAGCGCGGGCACCTCGTCCCTTCTCCACGACGGCGTCCTCCATGGCCGGCAGAGAACGCAACGCATGGACCTGAACGCACCACGCCTGAGCCTGAGGAACAAAGGTCGTCTATTTCCTCTCACCGCTCCAACGCTCCATGGCCAATCTACAGCCACAGCTCAACCTGGATTTTTATCGGCGCCGTCTGCGCCAATCTCCACCAAGTTTCTGCACCCTGGTTCTCCTCTCCAGCGGCCCACCCAAGCACGGAACCCCCGCGTGCGCACCTGGGAGTTACGAGGACGGCGCATCATGCACGGGACAATAAAGGCTACAAGAATCAGAATCAGAATCAGAATCAGAATCAGAATCAGAAAAAGATTTATTGCCAAGTACATTAACAGATCACTGATAACATACGAGAGAATTTGACTTGACACAGTAATGAACCTGCATTTCCGTGCCGCGGCGCATCTGAAACGCGCCTATCAGCAGGAGGGTACAGGTAGCATAAGGATAATACAATAGGAAGGAGCAAAAAAATCATTGATTCAAAATACTGGTTACATAATTAATCAATATTAGGAGATCAAGGAAAAAAAAAGCTCTCTGTACATGCATTCGCTACACAGGATTCACGAGACACAAGAGAGCAGTGTATATCTTTATTCAGTTCATGGATCAGTGTGTGTGCGGTGTTGAGCAGTGTTAATGATAATAAGAGAGACACCAAGGACTCTTGGCAGAGATGTTTTGTCTGGCTGGCGCCCAGTCCTTATCTGGCGCTGTGCAGCTGGCTGTCCAAGGCCTTGTGCTCGATGATTTTGAAAAACACAGTTTGCAGACAGCCAGGAGGAATTTTCATGGGGAATGAGCCAAATAGGACTGATCACAGAGAAGGCTTATATTTCTTCTGTAGATTCAGTACTTAATCCTTCATTCATTGCGGGGCTTTGAATCCGTCGTGGAAAGACCTAAGCGAAATCATGATGTAATCCACCTTACGAGACAGTTCTCCAGTAGTCGCTATCAGGGTCTTCTCCAGATTTTCAATTTGATGGATGCACCTCGCCTGGCCAGCATTTTGATAGGTTGAATCCATCTTCAGCAATTTGCAGTAAACAAGGACAATTCCAGTCCCAATCAGAAAGATCCCGATCACCAATATTACGAAGATAAACAAATCTTCAATATCTTCGATAGAGAGATTAGTAAGACACAGCATTCTCCAATTACCTGTGTCACGTAAATAGCCCGCTGGAGCCGTTCCAGCGGGGCAGACAGCTTCCCCCGGAGCACTTTTCCTTGTTGAAAAAATAGTGTCAATTGTGTTCAAAGCCCAGCTTATTAACTCCATAATTTCTTTTCGGCGGTCGCAGTTAGACGCAGACAGACAACAGCAAGCTGGGATCCAGTAGTTAGGAGGGGAGGAAAAAGTCAGAGCAGGAGAGAAGAAAAAAGCGTGTACTCTCTTGGGAGGGCGGAAGTGAATAGTGAATACAAGAGACCGCCATCATCCTCCGCCGCTGCACATGCCCGAGAAAAACGGCCGATCGCCACCCTCGGAACCTTCAGGGCTGCCCGTTCACCTGAAGCAAGCACGCAGCTCACCACTGGATATTTTTAATGGTCTCAGCCACGGCACAAAAGGATTTCAGCCGTCAGCTGTTCCCGGGGGGTTTTGGGGTTGCTCCTGCACCTAAAGCCAACACGCCAGTCCCTCTGCTTTTGTTTATTTTTTTCTTGCAGCCGCTCCTGCTTTTCTTCATGGCCACGAGAGGAGCCAGAGACTAATTTTTCTTCTTCTGATCTCTGCATGTTCAGACGGGACATCGCGGAGCAGCAAACACTTTTGGCCCGACTCGAACGATTTTCCCGTGCCCGGTCAGCATGTACTACCCCCCCCCCCCCCGCACAGAGCTTTTCCCTGCTCGCTGCCCAGACTGCAACATCGAGATCACGGTCCCCTACTGTTCCCTCTGGGGGGGAGCAGTGTAGCGGTTTAATTCAACCCCCCACAACACACAGACAGAACACAGAGACAGTCAGCTCGCACTCCTGGGTTTTTTCCGCTGCATGCTGTGTTTACAGCTGTGAAGTTAAAGTGTTCATGCATCTTGTCCTTACTGTGCTTCTTCTGAGCAGCTTACATATGTAGATGTGCTTTGGTGTAAATCTCCACAAACAGACTGGTCAAACACAGCGCTCGGCTAGAGCAAATAACAGAACAGTGAAATGTGTATTAATGTCTACAGGCAGACTCATTTCGTCTGGCTCACCTCTGTAATGCTAATGTTGCCTTTCATGCAAATGTCTCATGCCTGTCCTGTTATCTCTTTGATCAGACCAACTGCTGTGAATGCTTTGATGTATTGTTGTAGTTGGGTGTATATATACTGCATTGTAACCATACTCTCTCAACCTCTGCTGCAGGACACAGACTTTGTGTCCGCCTCTCCTCCTTCTCCGAGAGCCGTGGGCTCGCTCCCGGCGCGCATGCATGGCGCCGGGAGAGGAGCTTGTGACGGCGGTATGATTAATAAAACTTCCTTAAAACCTCCAACAATGCCGCATTATTTCATGCCGCTGCAATAGCTTAATATATGATGACCTGTATAAACACCATGAATCATCCCATTGCACAAAGAAGGACTATCAGGAGCAGAGTGAAATGTGAGGTACCAGTTGGTCTGTAAGGTGCAGTGTGGCAGCATAGCTATGACCAGAATACAACATCATAGTGAGTTATTGTACAGTGAAATTGCATGTGGCAGGAAAAATTTCCTGTACCTGGCCGTTCGACAGCGAAGCTGTAGTAGCCTACTGGAGAAAGTGATTCGCTGTCTGTCCAGTGTGTGGTGGAGGGGGTGATCAGGATTGTCCATGGTGGATCGCAATTTATTTAGTGTCATTGTCTCCACCACTGTCTCAAAGGTCTCCGGTCTGAGACCAATTACAGAGCCAGCCCTCTTGATAATCTTGTCAAGTCCATTGGTATCTCTGGCCCTGATAGTGCTACCCCAACAGACAGCAGCAAAGAAGATGGTGCTGGCGACAACAGTCTGATAGAAAAGCTCCAGCATCCTGCTGCACATGTTGAAGGATCTCAGCTTCCCCAGGAAGTAGTCTGCTCATCCCCTTCTTGTGCGCAGCATTGGTGTTGGATCTCCAGTCCAACCCGCTACTGATCCTGACACCCAGATATTTGTAGTCCTCAACCACTCCCACATCCCCCCCCCCCAATCTGCAGTGGCTGAGAAAGAGCTTTCCTCTTCCTGAAGTCAATCACCCTCTCCCTGGTCTTGCTGACATTCAACCTCAGGTGATTCTGCTCCGTCCACTCCACAAATCTGTCTACCAGTGCCCTGTACTCCCCCTCCTCTCCTCCTCTTATACACCCCACAACACAAGATAAATACACAAGATAGATAGATAGATACTTTATTTCGAACAAAAAAGTAAAAAACAAAACAAATGACTGTGACTGTGACTGTGTACAGTGCTCGAAAGGGAGAAGGATGAAGTGAACACTTATTTACTCCAACTCCTCTTTTCCATAAATACAACCCATGTGAAATATATACAAATTACCTCATTTAAGACCCCAAGTAGACAATTAACTATATTTTGTGCGTATCAACATCAACACCCATCCATCCCAACATACATAGAGTCCATACATCAAAACCCAGCCCCAAACAACACAGATATACACAGCACTGTCCCACCCACCATTCCATAGTGTCCCAGAGTGAGCACAATGAATCGTACATACAGTGGGGTAAAAAAGTATTTAGTCAGCCACCAATTGTGCAAGTTCTCCCACTTAAAAGATGAGAGAGGTCTCCAATTTTCATCATAGGTATACCTCAACTATGAGAGACAAAATAAGAAAAAAAAAAATCCAGAAAATCACATTGAAGGATTTTTAATGAATTAATTGGTAAATTCCTCGGTAAAATAAGTATTTGGTCAATAACAAAAGTTCATCTCAATACTCTGTTATATACTCTATGTTGGCAATGACAGAGGTCAAACATTTTCTGTAAGTTTTCACAAGGTTTTCACACACTGTTGCTGGTATTTTGGCCCATTCCTCCATGCAGATCTCCTCTGGAGCAGTGATGTTTTGAGGCTGTCACTGGGCAACACAGACTTTCAACTCCCTCCAAAGATTTTCTATGGGGTTGAGATCTGGAGACTGGCTAGGCCACTCCAGGACCTTGAAATGCTTCTTACGAAGCCACTCCTTCGTTGCCCGGGCGGTGTGTTTGGGATCATTGTCATGCTGAAAGAATCAGAATCAGAATCAGAATCAGAATCAGATTTATTGCCATTGTTCATGTAGTACACAAACTAGGAATTTGTCTCGGTGCAATGCTGCAACATTAAACATGATAAAATAAAAGAAATAAACTATACATGCAATAAAGTGTAGAATAGGAGTGAGTAATACCAGTCAGCAGTTTAAATATATTAGCGAGCAGCAGATAATGTGGAGAACCATATAGTGCAGTCGGTAATGAAGGAAGAAAACAGTGATGATTGACATGAGTCTGGTTGTGCTGCTGTACATAGTGCACGAGAGTCAATAAGTCACTTAGTGTTCAGCAGTCTGATGGCAGAGGGGAAGAAGCTGTTCATGTGATGGGAGGTTTTAGTCTGGATGGACCGAAGTCTTCTACCTGAGGGAAGGGGGGCAAACAGTACGTGACCAGGGTGTGAGGGATCGGCTATGATCCGGCCAGCACGCCTCCGGGTCCTGGAGATGTACAGATCCTGGAGAGATGGGAGCTTGCAGCCAATCACCTTCTCAGCAGTGCGCACGACGCGCTGCAGCCTTAGTCTGTCCCCGGCCCATGGCTCCTGCTACCACACGGTTATGGAGGTGGTGAGGATAGACTCGATGATGGCTGTGTAGAACTGCACTAACATCTTGGTGGGTAGCTTGAGCTTCTTCAGCTGCCGCAGGAAGAACATCCTCTGCTGGGCCTTTTTGATGAGTGAGCTGATGGTCGGCTCCCACTTGAGGTCCCTGGTGATGGTGGTGCCTAGGAAGCGGAAGGAATCAGCAGTGGTGATGGGAGAGCCTGTGAGGGTGAGGGGGGGGGGCAGAGGGGTTGTGACTTTCCTGAAGTCCACAATCATCTCCATTGTCTTCAGAGCATTCAGCTGCAGGTTGTTGTTGTTGCACCAGGACACCAGCTGGGCCACCTCACTCCTGTAGGCGGACTCGTCACCATTGGAGATGAGCCCGATGAGGGTGGTGTCGTCCGCAAACTTGATCAACTTGACAGACTGGTGGCTGGAGGTGCAGGAGTTGGTAAAAAGGGAGAAGAGTAGGGGAGAAAGTACACAGCCCTGGGGTGATCCGGTGCTGATGCTAGCAGAGTCTGAGACAGTCTTTCCCAGCCGCACATGCTGCCTCCAGTCCGTCAGGAAGTCGGTGATCCACCTGCAGAGGGAGTCAGGCACGTTGAGCAGGGACAGCTTGTCCCGGAGCAGATCGGGGCAGATGGTGTTGAATGCGGAGCAGAAGTCCACAAACAGGATCCTGGCATAGGTTCCCGGGGAGTCCAGGTGCTGCAGGATGGAGTGGAGGGCCAGGTTTACTGTGTCGTCTACAGACCTGTTGGCTCGGTAGGCAAACTGCAGTGGGTACAGGAGGGGGGTGGTGATGGACTTGAGGTGGGGCAGGACAAGGCGCTCAAAGGACTTCAGGACCTGGCGGCGTAGTGTGTTTCTGATGTAGCCTTTGTTACTTTGGTCCCAGCTCTCTGCAGGTAATTCACTAGGTCCCCCCATGTGGTTCTGGGATTTTTGCTCACTGTTCTCGTGATAATTTTGACCCCATGGGGTGAGATCTTGCATGGAGCCCCAGATCGAGGGAGATTATCAGTGGTCTTGTATGTCTTCCATTTTCTAATAATTGCTCCCACAGTTGATTTCTTCACACCAAGCTGCTTACCTATTGCAGATTCAGTCTTCCCAGCCTGGTGCAGGTCTACAATTTTGTTTCTGGTGTCCTTTGACAGCTCTTTGGTCTTGGCCATAGTGGAGTTTGGAGTCTGACTTTTTGAGGTTGTGGACAGATGTCTTTTATACTGATAACGAGTTCAAACAGGTGCCATTAATACAGGTAACGAGTGGAGGACAGAGGAGCCTCTTAAAGAAGAAGTTACAGGTCTGTGAGAGCCAGAAATCTTACTTGTTTGTAGGTGACCAAATACTTATTTTACTGAGGAATTTACCAATTAATTCATTAAAAATCCTTCAATGTGATTTTCTGGATTTTTTTTCTCATTTTGTCTCTCATAGTTGAGGTATACCTTTGATGGAAATTGGAGACCTCTCTCATCTTTTAAGTGGGACAACTTGCACAATTGGTGGCTGACTAAAAACTTTTTTGCCCCACTGTATAAATACTAGCCCTCTAGCATAAATCCTTTCAGCAAATAATGTTTATACCTATTTTTGAATTTATTTCTGTTTGTACATAGTTTTAGTTCCAGCTCCAGACTGTTCCACAAATCCACCCCACAGACAGATATGCACAGACTTTTCTTAGTTGTTCATACCTTCAGTTTTGTAAAGTTTAAGTCTCCTCTCAAATTATAATCATTGTCTCTTTTTTGAATTTTTTTTATATATTAGTTGGGAGTTGATTGTTAATTGCCCTGTACATTACTTGTGCTGTCTCGTATCTAACTAAATTCATGAATTTTATGACATGTGACTTTAAAAACAACGAGTTGGTATGGTCTCTATATCCTACATTATTTATTATCCTTATAGCTTTTTTTGTAATGTGCATATTGGCTGTAGGTTGGTTTTGTAGGTGTTACCCAAGACTTCTACACAGTAGTTAAGATAAGGTAGAGTAGCATCATCGTCTCCTCAAAGCAATCCAGAAGATCACTTTCCTCCATTCTACAGGGATTTCACTTTTCTTCCTTCTACAGGAAAATCACTTTTCTTCATTCTAGAGGAATATCACTTGTTTTCATATTAACTACTCTCACTCAAGGCCTGACCAAGACCCCAATGTAAACAGCTGCCTCTTGCAGAGATGGTAAGGATCAGAATTTGCTTTTAAAGGCTTAAAGAGGCCATGAAAACTTGGCAGTCCAGATCCCCAATGTGAACAGTTCATGTGGATAGCATCCGCCCTACAGGAAACTAATGCTCTTAAAAGATCATAAACTTCTTAACCAGACAGGTTTATGACTTTCGACAGATACCAGATCCCCTGTTCAGATATCATGGACCTAAAGAAATTATCTACAGCTCAACAGTACCTCCTAGTGGATACCTACAGAATGTGTTTCATTATGTATAATTTGACTGTCAATTCTTACTAAGCATTAAGTTTCTTTCAGCTTATCATCTCCCCTGGATCCTAAGGACACTGAAAACCATCCTTTTGCTCACTGACCATGGTTTGCAGTACTTCATTAATCTTTGATCTAAAAATGAGTGCATGTATTATAAACATGTATAAGGAATGGTATGTTCATGAGTGTTAGTCAAACGAATGTAATATTAGTAGTAATGGTATAAATGCATGTTCACTGAATATTAGCCAAGTCATTTAATTTAGTTAGATCTTATATTCCGGTATATATAATATATCTTATAATAATAAGTAATATATCTTATATTCCGGCTTAGGTTCCGCCGGACCGGCGGCGCCACACGAGTCGGCTGCCTGTTGCAACAGCCTTTTTTTTTAATCTTCCTTCTTCTTTCTACACCTTTCACTCTGTATATATATCACGGACGCACGGATCGCCCCGGGGGTCTCCCGGGTCGGCGGACGGAGCCACGGTTTGCAGCGGGAGACGTTACAGCGGGGAGGAGCTAGTGCTAGCTAGCACTTGGCCGCCGCCCGGTGCTAATGGGAAACTCGACATACCGGGAGCTGTAGCGAAAAGGACGCGGGTGCCGGGCTGGAGTTTAGGCGGCGTGAAAGAAATATAAGACAGAATAATAAAGAGCGATGGCAAGAACCAAGCAGACCGCCCGTAAAATCTAGTGGAGGAAGAAGCCCCCCAGGAGACAGCTAGCCACCAGGGCTGCTCAGAGAGGTGCTCTGGCCACCGGCAGAGTGAAGAGGCCTCGCCGTCACAGGCCCATGGCTCTGAGAGAGATCCGTCGCTACCAGAAATCCACAGAGCTGCTCATCCGTAAGCTGCCCGTCCAGCGCCTGGTGAGGGAGATCGCTCAGGACTTCAAGACCGTCCTGCGTTTCCTGAGCTTCGCCGTCATGGCTCTGCAGGAGACCAGCGAGGCCCACCTGGTGGGTCTCTTCTTCGCTAAGGGGGTCACCATCATGCCCAAAGACTTCCAGCTGGCCCGCTGCGTCCGCGGAGAGAGAGCTTAGACTTTCTGCTGCACATTCACCAGCCACTGTGTGTCTATATATATACATTTATAGTAATATGGACATATGTTTACTAGATGTTGTTTTTTCTTGTCTTCTGATTGTTGCTCTGAGTGTTGCTATCCCTATGCTGTTGCAATCCTGGAATTTCCCCATTGTGGGACTAATAAAGGCTTATCTTATCTTATCTTATCTTATCTTATATTGAGTACCTAATTTTATAAGAACTGAATGAGTATTAATTCTTCTATGCATTTTCATGGGATGGTGCCCTCATTCGACTGGTTGCTCCCAAACAAAGAAATGTTTTCACATTGGATGGTGGCCAGTTCAAACTCCTTTTTATAAAGTTGATTGGCCTGTCTTGCGACTGGCCCATGTTTTACGACCCAACGGCGCGCTCAGTTAAAAGGAGTGAGGAGCCACCCTGCATGTTAGAATAACAGAAAGAATTAGAATGAGAATAAGATAGAATAAAACAGAGAATAAAAGAGAATAAGAGGGAATAAGAGAGAATAAGAAAGAATAAGATGGAATAAGACAGATAAAGAAAAGAAAAAGTATAAGTGGATTGAGAACTAGAAAAAAGATTGAAAGATGTGTAGAAGTCTGGGTAGATCAGGAACTAGATTAAGATTAAAGAAGTAGAATAGTGATCTAGCGCTCAGAGGAAAGTTTCATTCCATCTTTTCAAGGTTCTGTGTAGATTTATTTTATCTAAATTGTTCTGTGTGAAGTTTTTCAAATCCTGCATTAGTTTTCTCATTTTTCTGGTTACTGAGGAGAAACCATATTTTTCTTACGAACTCACCTTAAATAGAGAGTAAAACTCTCAAACTCTTTTTTTTTTTTTTCCCTTCACCTCAGGAGCCATTCTTATCCTAGTAAATGTTTTTCTCAGATTTTCTGACTTTCCACGCCGTTAAAGTGGACCTTTAATTTTCCTAATTTAAAGTGAACAGAGATTGTGTTTTGGACTCTCTTTCTGGCCTCATACCCGCCTTACTGAGAAGTTTCTCCTTCAGTTTTTTTGGTCTATCCCACAACAGAAATCTCACCGATTCAGTCGGACTCGTTGCCTAAGGACTTTTCACGCCGCTCTGGGACAACTCTTCACTGCTGCCACAGTCCTGTGTGAGCCCCCGGCTGAGCCTGCATTTCTTACGGCTGTGAGGAAGCGTAGCAGCAGTTGCTTTCTCCCGATGTCCTGACTTCAAACTCAGCCGGTACCGACCCACTGAAAATGTGGACCTACAGTTGTTCGTAAGTGAGACTCCCCATTTTCCTATCTGCTGGGTTAAATGTGATGTCCTAATATTTAAATTACAATTGAACATAACCAGTATTTCATGGTACAATTAGTCTCTCAGCCATAGGATGAAGCTATAAACTGAAGGAAGACTCTTAGTCATTTTTAAGTAACTTCCCCTCATTTTTGTAGATTAATTAAGAAGTTCATTTTTAGATAATCAGCTTATGAATGTTCCCCATAAAATTGCGTTCTGTTTTATTAGACATTTCAGCCTTCATTTACCGTTGAAACATAAGTCTGGTTTCTCCTTGGTTCTACAAAGGTTTAACACTAGATTTCATGTTCAGGAATCCAATAACAGTTGATGTGATATTGGGCGTCTGTTATCATTTGAATCTGTTTATCCATCATTTGAATGCCATATCATGTAACCTGAATGAGTTTAATAAAAGGGTGAATGAGAGAAGTTGAAGTGTTTTCCTTTTGCATATATATGTTTCTTAGATCACGGCAGGAGAAGAAATCCCTTAATTTTTGAGACTGATCCATTAAGTAATTGAAGGTACAAAATTAATTAAAACTAAGTTTAATATAAGTGTCCGTTAGGACTGGTGCCCCTTTTACGAGTGCTAATTTATTTTATTTAGCGAGTGCAGGAATGATGGTTTAACGCCGCCCCCTTTCACACCCACTATTAAATAAAATAAATAATTCCTGTACCTTATTACAATATTTTATTAAATATTCCTACAGTAGAAACAGTGAATTGTACAGTAAGAACAATGATTTATAGTGCAAGATGTGTCTTGTTTTCCCCAGTATCCCTATAAATTTTGCCAACTTGGCCCGGATGTGACTGATGTGATGTTTCCAGCAGATTTTATTGTCTAGTGTCACCCCCAGAAACTTATTTTTCTGTACTGTTTCTATTCTGGTATCATCTATCGTTATCATTATTTCATGATTTATTTTATAATTTCAAAGCAACATAATCTTTGTTTTTTTTTTCAGATTTAGAGATAATTTATTTTTGTTGAACCACTGCGTTAACCTTTTCATTTCAGTTGTGACCACCTCTAAAACCTGCTGCAAATTCTCACCAGTGCAAAGGAGGAGGAGTGGCAGGACTTGACAGCTAACAGGGCAAAGCCCACATGGAGCACAAAATTGGAAACCCCGCCTGACAGCTGTCAACACTGAGAAAGACACCACAGTATAACGAATAAACATAATCAAATGCAGCCTAATAAATAATACAAATTGAAACGAAACATAAGTGTAACAAAACTGAAGTCAAAACAGAAAAATCGAAAGCAGGACTAAAACTCCAAAGACACAAAATACAAATATATGAAAACAAAGAAAACGCCACAAGACAGAGTCTGGCAGAACTTCTAGAGTTCAGCTCGTAACACCATCCTGCTCGTTGCTTTTTACATCCCACCAACCACCACCAGCGACAGAAACGAGGGACTCAAGGAACTCTATAAGGCCATCAGTGAGACACAAACAGCGCATCCAGACGGATTCCGCATCACAGCAGGAGACTTCAGCCTTGCAGATTTAAAGGCCCTCCTACCAAAACTACAACATGTGGACTTTCCAACAAGAGGAGACAATTTGCTGGACCTGGTGTACACATCTCACAAGAGTGAGTACAGAGCCCCCCTCCCCCACCTGGGTCTCTCTGATTGCATCACCATCTTGCTAAGGCCAGCATAACCACAGTGAGAGCAATCAGACCAACAAAAATGCAGGTACATGCATGGCAAGAGGGGGCCTCGGATGCTCTAATAGGTCTTTTCCACCAAAACTGTTCCAGTGCTTAACTGGAGCCAGAACCTGATTGGCACCAGTTCTTCCACCACCTGAAGCACCATTCCCAGGCTCTCAAAAGTGGGGCTATCATGGACCCAACTCCTACCAGTTTGTGAGAACCCGGATTGTGTGTCGGACACGATCATCGGCAGCACGGGGGCCCCCCAGGGAACGGTTTTAGCTCCCTTCTTGTTCACCCTTTATACTGCGGACTTCTCACACAACACAACACACTGCCATCTACAGAAGTTTGCTGACGACTCTGTGATCATTGGCCTCATCTCCAACGGAGATGAAGCTGAGTACAGAGGACTTATCCAGGACTTCGTGGACTGGTGCCATTGGAACTGCCTCCAGATCAACGTGAGGAAAACTAAGGAGCTGGTGGTGGACTGCCGCAGGCAAGGACAACCCCTCACAGCACCAGTAAACATTCAGGGAACAGACATAGAGATTGTGGCATCCTACAAGTATCTGGGTGTTCATCTGAACAATAAACTAGACTGGTCACACAATACCGACGCACTCTACAAGAAGGGACAGTGCAGGCTGTTCCTACTGAGGAGGCTCAGGTCTTTTGGTGTACAAGGGGCGCTCTTGAAGACATCCTATGACACGGTGGTGGCATCAGCCATCACTTTTGGAGTGGTCTGCTGTGGCAACGGCATTACAGGAGCCGATAGGAAGAGACTGAACAAACTAATCAAGAAAGCTAGATCTGTCCTGGGGCAGCGCCTTGACCCAGTAGAGGAGATAGGAGAGAGAAGGATGGTGGCTAAGCTGTCACCTCTGCTGGAGTCCAAGTCCCACCCTATGCAGGACATATTGAACGCACTGAGGAGCTCATTTAGCAGTAGACTACATCATCCTAGATGCGTGACCGAGAGGTTTTGCAGGTCCATCCTACCTACGGCTGTCAGACTGTATAACCTAAGCAGGGCTGCTCGCAGAGATAGCAAAAAAACGTGACGACCTAATAGTACTGAATGCAAAAGATGCAACAGACTTACAGAAATGGTCCCCTCCATTATACAACTAGGACAATATCAGTCGCTATGGAGGGTGAGAATATGTATGGGCACATATTCATACCATGTAGGGTAACTAAATAGACAGTTATACTGTTTAGTCCATCTAGCTACAATGCTCCACACTGTATATATATATATATATATATATATATATATATATATATATATATATATATATATATATATATATATATATATATATATATATATATATATATATATATATTTATATATTTATGTGTACATATGTATATTCACTGCTCTTATTTTCTTATCTTCTAAATCATTGCTCTGAGTGTTGCTATCCCTGTGCTGTTGCAATCCTGGAATTTCCCCATTGTGGAACTAATAAAGGTTTATCTTATCTTTTCTTATCTTATCTTACGTGGGGTGGCAGTGGCTCAGGAGGTAGAGCAGGTTGTTCAATAACCGGATGGTTGGCAGTTCAAATCCTGCTCTCCACAGATATCCTGCTGTTGTGTCCCTGGGCAAGACACTTTACCCCCAATTGCTCCTGGTGGGTCTGGACAGCGCCATGTTGGGCAGCTATGCCACCATCAGTGTGTGAATGGGTGGATAGCAGGATCTTTAAAGTGATTTGGTCATCTAGAGATGAGAATAAAAGAGCTATATAAGTGAATGCCATTTACCACTTACCTGTGCCACGGCAGCACCAGTTTACGTTGGTTACGTCCACAGCCTTGGGCGTGGTTAACTGACCAGCTTCAAAACATTACTGACTGCCATGTTGCATTCCAAACAGCCAAGGAAGTGATGGATTCCAAAACCAAACAGATTTGGAGTGAAGAGGAGACACATTTCTTGGTTCTATGGACATGAGTACAAGATAAGCTGGAGGGGTCCACTCATCTGATGAACTGTTTTGGGGATAGGCCAGCCAGCCAGCCGGACCACCGTCACTGCTGTGGATTAGTCCGTACAACAAACTGCTGAAAACGCACTGGCAAGTGTATCGTCTTTAAAATGCCAAAAGTTAACGAATATATATGCATATATATCCGTTTGTATTGATATGTAACAGCCAAACTCCACACCGAGGCCCAGTTCGCACTTCGGAGAATAACGACAGATGACACCAGATATTACTACATGGTCGCAACGCTGGACGCTCGCACGACTCAGCCAGAAGTGAGCCTGCTCTAATAGCCCCCAGCCCACGACAAATACGGGGCTCTCAAAGCCGCGCTGACCCGGTGCTACACGCTCTCGGACTGCGAGAGAGCGGAGAAGCTCCTGACTCACTCCAAGTTAGGAAACGGGTGGGCGGTTGAACTGATAAAGAAGATGTTGGCATTGATGGGCACGGACGACAGGCATTTTCTGTTTGCCCACCTTTTCCTCCGGAACCTCCCAGGTTGAGCGGTCCTTGCCAACTCACCGTTGCTGGCCATGCGTGACTACCGTGCGCTAGCCCAGGAGGTAGATCGGATCATCCTCACCACCAGAGCCCTCACAGTGAATGCAGCGGCGTCGGAACCCAGCGAGACAGCCAGCGGAAGCAAGGAGCCAGCGATGGTAGCGGCAGCGGAGACCAGGAAGCGCCAGAGAGACATGCTCTGCTCCTACCACCGCCGTTTTGGAGAGGACGCATGCCAATGTGTGCCACCATGCCAATTCAAGCGTTTGGGAAACGCCAGGTCCGGAAGTCGGTAGCAGCTGCAACCGCCGGTGAAAAAAGCAAGCTGGTCTATGTGACAGACTCACGCTCGGGCAGGTGGTTCCTCCTGGACTCTGGCTCCCAAAAGAGCCTCATCCTACCGTCTTACGCCGACCAGCTAGCGGGAACTAGCGGCCCCAAGCTGACGGCCGCAAACGGCTCAGACATTAAGACTTTTGGTGAAAGGAGACTGATCGTATTCCTGCACGGCCGTACGTACCAGTGGACATCTGTCAAAGCGGCATGCAGTTTCCCAATCTTAGGTGCTGATTTTTTGTCTGCACACGGACTACTAGTCGATGTTGCTCACAGACGCCTGATTAATGCAATGTCTTTTGATTCTCTCCCCTGTACAGCTCGAGGAGCCGGGCCAACAACACTAGCCATTGTCACAGGTCCAGGTGGTAAGTTCCATGCATTGCTCACTCAGTTCCCAGCACTCACGGTCCCGACGTTTTCGGCGGCCATCACTAAACACAGGGTGGAGCACTTTATTACCACCACCGGGCCGCCCGTTTTCGCACGACCTCGGCGCTTGGACACAGCTAAACTGACCATAGCGCGCGAGGAGTTTGCCAACTTGGAAAGGTTGTGCATCATCAGACGATCAAACAGCCCATGGGCACCCCCACTACATATGGTCCCTAAGGCAGAGGGATTGTGGCGACCTTGCGGAGATTTCCGCAGATTAAACAACGCCAAAGCGCACGACCACTACACGATCTCCCATATTCAGGATTTTTCCGTTAATCTTGCCTGGGCACGTTTTTTTTCTAAGATAGACCTGGTCCGTGGTTACCACCAGGTCCCGGTGCACGCGGAGGACATACCTAAAATGGCAGTAATAACCCCGTTTGGTCTGTCTGAGTTTTTACGCATGCCTTTTGGGTTAAAAGGCACGACACAGACATTCCAACGGATGATGGATGCGGTGTTGCGCAATCTGCCATTTGTGTTTGTCTACCTAGATGACATCCTGGTGGCCAACGCGTCCGAGGATGAACACGTAACCCACGTCAGGACGGTTTTCCGGAGGATAGAGGAGCACGGGTTAATAATCAACCTGGCGAAATGCCAGTTCGGCGTGACGGGGATCGATTTTTTGGGACACCGCATCTCACCAGAGGGAGCGATACGCGCAGTGGCGAATTTTCCCCGGCCTCAGACGGTTAGGGTGCTGCAGGAGTTTTTGGGGATGGTTAACTTTTATAACAGTTTCCTCCCTCGCGCAGTCCAGCTCATGCAGCCGTTGTACGCTGCACTCAAGAAATGGAAACCGGCGGACAGAGTCAACTGGACTCCTGAGTGGGAGCAGGCATTCTCTGAGGTTAAAACAGCCCTGGCAAACGACGCACTACTGGCGCACTCAGACCCAGTGGCCCGGATAGTGCTCACTACTGTCGCCTCGGACGTGGCCATAGGGGCCGTCGTGGAGCAATGCGTCGCCGGTTCTTGGCAGCCACTCGCCTTTTTTAGCAGGGCTTTGAGTAACAGTGAGCATAAATACAGCGCGTTCGACAGAGAATTACTGGCTCTCCACCCGGCCATACGCCACTTCCAGTTCTGGCTGGAAGGGCGCAACTTCACTGGGTTCGTGGACCACAAGCCGTTAATGTATGCAATGGCCAAGGTGTCGGAACTATGGTCGGGCCGCAAGCAGAGATAGCTGGCCGTGATCTCGGAGTTTACGACCGACATTCAGCATGTGGCCAGTAAACTTAACATGGTGGTGGACTGCCTCTCGCGTGCGTTAGTGGCCCCAGTCTACGTAGAGATAGATTACACGGCCATGGCCGCAGAGCAGAGTGGCGATGCGGACGTGTGCACACTCCAGTCTGGACCAACAGGGTTAAAGCTGGAGAGCAGGGTACTGCAAGATGCCCCCCCCCCCAATCTGTGATGTCACCACAGGATGCCCGCACCCGGCGGTCCCACGCACTTGGCACCGCTGCGTTTTTGAGTCCGTTCACTCCCTGGCATCAGTCAAAATGGTGGGAGTGAAGTTCGTCTGGCTGAGCCTGCGCAAACAGGTGAAAGTGGGCCGCAACCTGCGTAGCGTGCCAATGAGCCAAAGTGCACAGGCACACAAAGGTCCCTTTGGAGCCATTCCATATTCCAGCTAAGAGGTTCGACCATGTTCACGTGGACCTTGTGGGCCCCCTCCCGCCATCGCAGGGGTTCACGCACCTCCTGACAGTGGTGGACCGCACCACACGATGGTCAGAAGCAGTCCCGCTAGCTTCCACTGGGTCCGCAGACGTGGCCCATGCTCTTTTGACAACATGGGTGGCATGTTTTCAGGTTCAGGTTCAGGTTCAGGTTACTTTATTTGTACCCGTAGGTAGATTTGTTTTACAGTCTGGTGACATCCATATTTACAAGCCACTAATTACATTTAACATAGACACAAACACAGGCACACATGAAGCTGACTATAAACATGATAAAAATACTCAAGGCTCCACCAATCAGGATATAAAAGGACAAAGAGATGAGGGAAAAACCAGAGGTAAGAGAGAAGGGTCATTCATCCATCAATCCATCCATCTTCTACCACTTTTCCGGAGGTCTGTGTCGCGGAGGCAGCAGTTCAAACAGAGAAGCCCAGGCTTCCCTCTCCCCAGCCACCTGCTCCAGCTCTTCAGAGGATATACCAAGGCATTCCCAGACCAGCTGGGAGACATAGTCTCTCCACTGAGTCCTGGGTCTGCCTCGTGGTCTCCTCCCAGTGGGACGTGCCTGAAACACCTCAAGTGGGAGTCGTCCAGGAGGACACAGCTCACTTCACGGTGACTACAGATCAGGTGGAGAAACAGCTGGAGAGACTCCGTCAGTGGAAGGCTTTGGGCTCTGACAGCATCTCCGCAAGGACCCTGAGGAC
Source organism: Pholidichthys leucotaenia (assembly GCA_020510985.1). Taxonomy (NCBI): domain Eukaryota; kingdom Metazoa; phylum Chordata; class Actinopteri; order Cichliformes; family Pholidichthyidae; genus Pholidichthys; species Pholidichthys leucotaenia. The sequence goes on from CM035844.1 coordinate 240,892, forward strand.
CTGTGCCAACCAACTAGCTCCGGTACTGAAATACCTGTACAACCTGAGCCTGAGTCTGGAGAGAGTACCGGTGCTGTGGAAGACATCCTGCCTGGTTCCTGTCCCCAAGAAGTCATCTCCATCGGATCTGAACGACTACCGACCAGTTGCTCTCACATCTCAAGTGATGAAAGTCCTGGAGAGACTGGTCTTAGCCCACCTGAGGCCACAGGTGAAGACGTGGCTGGACCCTCTGCAGTTTGCATATCAGCCCCATTTAGGAGTTGAAGATGCTGTCATCTACCTGCTGCAACGAGCCCATCTGCACCTGGATGGTGGAGGAGATACTGTGAGAATTACTTTTTTTGATTTCTCCAGTGCCTTTAACACCATCCAGCCACTGCTGCTGGGTGAGAAGCTGCGGGTGATGGGGGTTGACAGCTCTGTGATCTTCTGGATTACCGACTACCTGACAGGCAGACCACAGTTTGACAGGCTGGGCAATGTCTTGTCTGGAGTGGTGGCTAGTGATGCGGGAGCGCCACAGGGGACTGTGCTCTCTGACTTTCAGTACAACACTGAGTCATGCCACCTGCAAAAATTCTCTGATTACTTAGCTGTTGTGGGGTGTATAAGATGAGGAGAGGAGGGGGAGTACAGGGCACTGGCAGACAGATTTGTGGAGTGAATGGAGCAGAATCACCTGAGGTTCACCTGGGGGGCAATGGATCAGCGTTCTCGTCGCGCCCTCCGCCAGTACCCGGGCTCGCCTGGGGAAGCTAATGATCCTACCAGCAGACTAAATTCGAAGAGACGACGCCTCTGTGCCAAGTCAAAGAAGAATCCTAGTCACAGTCCTAAAGCCGAAAGCAAACAGCCCTAAGAGCACTTTGTGGTAGGATCTGCCCTTTGCATATTACAACTAAACGTTGAAGGCCTATCTGCAGCCAAGCGAAGCCTTATCGAAGTCCTCGCCTTCCAACATTCGATTGATGTAATCTGCCTCCAAGAGACTCATATTGGCACAGAGGAAGCTGGCCGCTTCACCATCAAAGGCTTTGACCTCCTGTGCTATGTTCTACATGCTAAACATGGACGTGCCACCTATGTGCGTTCTGACATAGTTGAAGCAAATCACCTGATAACAACACATTTCTCAGACACCATAATCATTGGTGCCTTCCATATTGTCAATGTGTACAAGCCCCCTAATGCCAACTGGGATCTGCAGGTCTTACCCACCCTACCCCACCCTGCCATCTATGTGGGGGACTTTAACAGCCATCACCCTGACTGGGGGTACCCAGCAGTGGACAGTGATGGGGAGGCACTTTCAGACTGGGCATCCAGAAATGACCTCGCTTTGATATACGACCCTAAACAAAGAGGAACCTTCCACTCTGCTAGGTGGAAGAAGGACTATTCTCCTGACCTGTGTTGGGTCAGCTCTTTGAATGGGGAGCCATATCCTACACAGATCCTCATTCTTGATGATTTTCCACACAGCCAACACCGGCCCCTGCTTGTACACATTGGCCTACAACTTCCAGTCATATACAGCCCAAGGAAGATGCACTGGAACTTCCGCAAAGCCAACTGGAAGAAATTCAGTGAAACTCTGGACCGGAGCGTTGTTACCATCCCACTCCACACCATCACTGTAGATGAAGCATACAACCGCTTCTGCAGCGCAATCTTCAAGGCTGCCCATACTGCAATCCCACGAGGCTACCAACCCCTCTATGTCCCATGTTTGGACGGAGAAAGTGCTGCTCTCCTACAATCCTATCAAACATCAGGGGACCCAGAGATAGCAGACCATCTCATTGACTCGCTAAATACAGCCCGGCGAAAGAAATGGGAGGAGACAGTTGCTGACCAGAGCTTTACGCACTCTAGCAGGAAATGTTGGAGCCTCATCCGTCTCCTAGGAGCTGCACAGAAGCCCCCTAGCCAAAGCTGAGCATCCGTCACACCCAACCAAGTTGCATCCCACCTACTGACTATCGCCAAAGCACCCCAAGACAAAGACACCAGAAGAGCAGTTACAACTGAGCTAAAAAAACACCAAAAAATGCCTGTAGAGGAAACGAACCCTGAACCCTTCGAGGCTGCTGAACTGGAGAAAGTCCTACAGGGCCTGAAATGTGGAAAGGCAGCAGGATACGATAACATCTTCCCAGAATTCATGAAAAATCTTGGCCCCCGAGCCCTAACCTGGTTGACACAATTCTACACAAGGATCACACAAACAAACTCGATCCCAAAGAAATGGCGGACAGCAAAGGTCATTGCCATCCCAAAACCTGGCAAAGACCACAAACTACCAGCAAGCTACCGCCCAATCTCCCTACTCAGCGTTCCTTACACAATCATGGAGCGCCTAATACTGCAACGCATTTCCCCAGAAATAGAGGATATTCTAAGTGTGGATCAAGCAGGTTTCCGCAAGGACCGCAGTACAGGAGAACAAGTACTGGCCCTAACCACCTTCATTGAAAATGGCTTTGAGAGCAGACTGAAGACAGGGGCTGTGTTTCTCGATCTTCCAGCCGCCTATGATACGGTCTGGCACAAAGGCCTCCTCCTGAAACTTATAAAGGCGATCCCTGCTTGGGCAACAGCAATTATAAAACCCTGCTGACCAACCGAAGGTTCAGAGTCCACCTCAGTCAGAACACAAGTGCATGGAGAATGCAGAAAAACGGACTCCCACAAGGCTCAGTTCTAGCTCCAACTCTGTTCAACCTCTACATCAACGACCTGCCTACTACAAAATCCCGCAAATTCATCTATGCAGACGACATCTTTTTGGCATTCCAAGCACCAGACTTTGAACCACTGGAACGGGTGCTCACAGAAGATCTTGCTAAACTGGACCAGTTCTGCAAAATCTGGCGCCTAAAACCAAGCCCAGCAAAAACCGTCTCCAGTGTATTCCATCTCCACAATGCAAAAGCTGCCAGAGAACTAACATCCACCTGAGCGGACTCAAGCTTAAGCATGCCCCAAATCCAACTTATCTTGGAGTGACCCTTGATAGGACCTTATCCTTCAAGGAACATCTAAAGGGGATGGCTGCTAAGGTGAAAGTACGAAACAACCTGCTCTGCAAGCTCGCTGGTGCAAAATGGGGGGCGGCAGTCTCCACCCTGCGCACCTCAGCACTGGCCCTTTCATACTCTGTAGCAGAATATTGTGCCCCTGTCTGGTCCAGGTCATCTTACACACATCATGTAGACACCCAGCTCAACTCAACCATGAGAACAATAACTGGAACAATCCGCTCAACACCACTCCTCTGGCTCTCTGTACTGTCAAACATAGCCCCTCCACACATCCCGAGAGCAGCATTAACTCAAAGGATGCTCCAAAAAGTTAAAGATTTTCCTCACTTACCAATCCATGCAGATATCTACACCCCACCCACTGCCCGACTTTCATCCAGACGGCCGATTTGGAAAAACCCTCCCCCAGCTGACTTTACCATCCAGACAGCTTGGCAAAAGGAATGGGAGACCAAGGAGGTCCCAAACAAACAGCTGGTGATAAACCCCAACCAACAGGTCCCGGGCACCAACCTCCCAAGGAGACAGTGGTCTACACTCAATCGCTTCAGGACTGGACATGGCCCCTGCTTGGCCAGCCTTCACAGATGGGGCAGTAGCCCTAGCCCACTGTGCGCATGTGGAGAGGAGCAAACTATGGAACACATCATAGAGGCTTGCCCACTCCAAAGACTGGAAGGAGGATTACACACCCTCCATACAGCAAACCAGGAGGCAACTGCTTGGCTTAAGGACTTTGCATTCGCTAAATAAATAAAACCTGAGGTATAATGTCAGCAAGACCAGAGAGATGACTTCAGGAAGAGGAAGGCTCCTTCTCAGCCACTGCAGATTAGGGGGGAGGATGTGGGAGTGGTCGAGGACTCCAAATATCTGGGTGTCAGGATCAGCCACAGGTTGGACTGGAGATCCAACACCGATGCTGCACACAAGAAGGGGATGAGCAGACTCTACTTCCTGAGGAAGCTGAGATCCTTCAACGTGTGCAGCAGGATGCTGGAGCTCTTCTACCAGACTGTTGTTGCCAGCGCCATCTTCTTTGCTGCTGTCTGTTGGGGTAGCAGCATCAGGGCCAGAGATATCAACAGACTTGACAAGATTATCAAGAGGGCTGGCTCTGTAATTGGTCTCAGACCGGAGACCTTTGAGACAGTGGTGGAGAGGAGAACACTAAATAAACTGTGATCCATCATGAACAATACTGATCACCCCCTCCACCACACACTAGATAGACAGCAAAGCACTTTCTCCAGTAGACTACTACAGCTTTGCTGTCGAACGGCCAGGTACAGGAAATCTTTCCTGCCACATGCAATTTCACTGTACAGTAACTCACTATGATGTTGTATTCTGGTCATAGCTATGCTGCCACACTGCACCTTACAGACTAACTGGTACCTCACATTTCACTCTGTTCCTGATAGTCCTTCTTTGTGCAATGGGATGATTCATGTGTTTATACGGGTCATCATATATTAAGCTATGATGTATATATATCTCTCTCTCTATATATATATATTTTTCCGGTTCCGGTTCCTCCAGACCGGCGGCGTCACATGAGTTGGCTGCCTTTTGCTTATCTTCCTTCTTCTTTCTACACCTTTCACTCGATATATATATCACGGACACACAGATCGCCCCAAGGGTCTCCCGAGTTGGCGGACGGAGCCACTGTTTGCAGCGGGGGACAATACAGCAGGGAAGAGCTAGCTAGCCAGCTAGCACCACCCGGTGCTAACGGAGAAGCTCGACATGCCGAGGAACTGTGACAAAAATGACGCGGGTGCCAGGCTGGAGTTTTGGCGGTGTGCAAGAATTATAAGACAGAATAATAAAGAGAGATGGCAAGAACCAAGCAGACTGCCCGTAAATCTACTGGAGGAAAAAGCCCCCCAGGAAGCAGCTAGCCACCAAGGCTGCTCAAAAAAAGCGTTACGGCCACCGGCGGAGTGAAGAAGCCTCACCATTATAGGCCCAGTAGAGTGGCTCTGAGAGAGATCCATCGATACCAGAAATCCACGGAGCTGCTCATCCGTAGGCTGCCCTTCCAGCGCCTGGTGAGGGAGATCACTCAGGACTTCAAGACCGACCTGCACTTCCAGAGCTCCGCCATCATGGCTCTGCAGGAGGCCAGCAAGGCCTACCTGGTGGGTCTCTTCGTGGACACCAACCTGTGCGCCATCCACGCCAAGAGGGTCACCACCATCATGCCCAAAGACATCCAGCTGGCCCGCCGCACAAGCAGAGGGAGAGAGAGCTTAGACTTTCTGCTGCACATTCACCAACCACAATGCTCTCCACTGTGTGTGTATATATATATATATATATATATATATATATATATATATATATATATATATATATATATATAGTAATATGTACATATGTATACTAGCTGTTCTTGTTTTTTTCTTGCCTTCTGATTGTTGCTCTGAGTGTTGCTATCCCTGTGCTGTTGCAATCCTGGAATTTCCCCATTGTGGGACTAATAAAGGCTTATCTTATCTTATCTTATCTTATCTTATATAGGTTTTATAGTCGTGTTAGTTTTTACTTTCCATGGGTAATCCCTTTGTCTGTCATGTGTGTGTTTCTGTTGTTTGGTTGTCAACTGTCATGCTGCTGTTACTGCATGAGTTTCAGGCCAGGGAACACGCAACACAGGCTCGAGGCAATTTCAACAGTGATTTATTGGATATAAAGCGTGTGTGGATGCGAGAGAGTGAGAGTGAATGTGATGCTGGGAGACAGGATGTGCCGAGGGTGAAGCAGCGCGCCGTTGCAGCTAGGCAACCCAGGGCAGAGGCAGAAGAGAGGTTAGCTGCAGAGTCTCACCCAGTGGATTAATATTAGGACTGTGGCTTACTTGCAGATGTTCTTGGTGGCTGACGTCGCAAGACGCAGGTCTCCTGCCTGGAAACAGCACTCCAATCCGCGCTCGGACTGTGGGTGCGGAGTGGATGACGACGAGGGGAGAATCCACCACCAGGGGATCCACCTGTCCACAGGGGAAACGAGACTGGAGAGAAGAAGAGAAGAGTAATGGCTTACCGTGAGAAGGGGTGGTTGGTAGTCCAGAGATGTCGAGGTAGAGAAGGCGAGTGCGGGTTAGCACGATCGTTGGAGAGCAGACGGCTCCAGGCCAAGGCTCCAGGTGGAGCAGGCTAAAATAGCCCGGGCTTGATGAGGTGCAGGTGTGAGCGCAAGCTGGAGCGGGAGACAGGCGAGAGCGGGCTGTGACAGTACCCCCCCCCCGAGCAGCGCCTCCCGGCGCTGGCTTACCTGGGGTGCGCCAGGTGGAACTCCGTGATGAGGCGCTTGTCCAGCACGAATGATGGGCGCACCCAGGACCTCCACTTGGGGGCCATACCCCTCCAATCCACCAAGTATTGCCAGGCCACGACCTTGGCGACGGGAGTCAGGATGGAAGAGACCCTCCACGCCGCGGTCGCTGTCGATCATCACGAGGGAGGGGTGGAAGCCCTAGGAGGAGGACAGAGAGGATGAGACACACAGGTTAATGTGGGAGACATGGAACGTCGGACAGACGCGGAGGGAGAGGGGGAGAGCCAGATGCACAGCCACCAGATTGATGATTTTCGTGATGGGTATCGGGCCAATAAAACGTTGGGCCAGCTTCTTCCTCTCGGCCTTTCAGGTGTGATGTCCCGCATAGACAGCCAGACCTGCCTGACCCACCTGATAACGCGGTGCAGCCCTCCTGTGGCGATTAGCCGTCAGCGTTGCGCTCAGCTGTGCGTAAAAGTGTACGGCGCACAGCTATCCAAATGCGCTGACAGCGCCTGAGATGGGCCTGGATGGATGGCACCGCCACCTCCCCCTCTTCTTCAGGGAACAGCGAGGGGTCATATCCTAGCAATTCCGGAAGGGAGACATCCCGATGGGATCGATGACAAAGTGGAGTTATGCGCATACTCTATCCAGACCCAGATGGGCGCTCCACGAGGAAGGGTTAGAGGAGGTGACACAGCTCAGCGCAAACTTCCAGCTCCTGGTTCGTCCGCTCGCACTGCCCGTTGGACTGGGGGTGATGCCGGAAGACAGACCTCACCGTAGCCCCACAAGGCCCTGCAGAAGCACGTCCAGAACCCTGAACACAAACTGGGGCCCCCAGTCAGAGACGATATCCACTGGAATCCCATGCAGCCTCACACACATGTTGGACCAATAAGTCCACCGTACTCCCGCACCGTAGGAAGACCGTAGTGGAGGCGGCACAAGTGGGCGTCCTTAGAGAACCGATCCACGATGGTCAGATGGTGGGAAAGGAGATGGACATCGGGAGACCGGTGACGAAATCTAAGGCTACATGAGACCAGGGTCTGCTGGGGATTGGCAGAGGGTGGAGGAGGCCAGCTGGAGGAGAGGATGGTGTCTTGCCAGTCGCACACTGGGGGCAGGCGCAGACGTATTTAGCGATGTCGCCCCAGAGGCCTGGCCACCAAAAGGACCTCTGAGGACCTCAATCAGTCGGGAGATCCCAGGGTGACAGCAAGCTTAGTTGTGTGGGCCCAGTGGATGACGCCACCCCAGACCGACGAAGGAACGAACAACAACCTTCCCGCTGGACCGCCGCCAGGATCGGGTTCGGTTCCTGTGCCTCCGGACCTTGTCCCTGATGGACCAAGAGACAGCGCCCACGACACACGAGGCCGGCAAGATGGTGTGGTCTGGTCCTCAGGGGCTTCTGGGGCGAACTGCTTGGACAGAGCGTCCGTTTTCCATTCTTCGAGCCGGACGGTAGGTGATGGTGAACCTGAAGTGGCCAAAGCACAGAGAACAGCGCGCCTGGTGGGCATTCAGGTGCTGGCTGTCCTCAGGTACTCAGGTTCTTCTGGTCTGTCTAAACCACGAAAGGCCTGAACCACCCCCTCAAGCCAGGGATGCCACTCCTGGAGCGCAAGCTTGACTGCCAGGAGCTCTCTTCACGCGACGTTGTAATTCTTCTCCACAGCAGACAAGCGCCCGGAGGAAAAAGGCAAAGGGGTGGACCACCCCGTCCACAGAAAGCACCGAGACAACACCGCCCCCACCCCCATATCAGAGGTGTCCACTTCCACAAGACACTGCAGTGAGGGGTCCACCTGGGTCAGGACCCGGGAGGAGGAGAACTCCGTCTTCAGCGCAGTGAAGGCGGCCTTGGCATCCTCGGTCCACTGAAAAGGCACCTTGGGGGAGGTGAGGCGGGTCAAGGGAGAAGCGATTGCTCCAAATTTAGGGACAAAACACTGGTAAAAATTGGTGAAGCCGAGGAACTGCTGAACCTGCTTCCTAGATGAGGGGGTGGGCCACTCGACGACCGCCATGACCTTGGCAGGGTCGGGGATGATCTGGTTGTGTGAAATAATAAAGCCCAGGAAGGAGGTTTTGTCAGCATAGAATTCGCACTTCTCCGCTTTTACATACAGTTTGTTCTCCAGGAGGCGTTGGAGGACCCGCCTCACGTGAACCTGGTGCTCCTCCCGCGACCAGGAGAAGATCAAGATGTCATCCTGGTACACAAAGACGAACACCCCCAGGAAATCACAGAAGACGTCATTAATTAGGCGCTGGAAGACGGCCGGCGGGTTGATGAGTCCAAACGGCATGACAAGATATTCAAAATAACCGCTGGGTGTCCGGAACCCCGTCTTCCACTCGTCGCCCTCCTGGATCCGAATAAGATGATATGCTCTGCGGAGGTCCAGCTTCATAAACCAGGTGGCCCCCTGCAGAGAATCGAAGGCCAAGTCCATTAATGGCAGCGTATACCTGTCCTTGACTGTTATGTCATTCAGCGCCCGAAAGTCGATACATGGCCGCAGGGACCCATCCTTCTTGGCAACGAAGAAGAAACCTGCTCCGACTGGAGATGAAGAGGGACGAATAATGCCGGAGCAGAGCGATTCCTTGATGTAGGAATCCATGGCGTCGCGCTCCAGTGCTGACAGGTTATACAATCGACTGGAGGGTAAGGGCGCCCCCAGGCGGAGGTTGATGGTGCAGTCATGGGGCGGTGGGGGCAGAGGGACAGCACTTTGGACTTGCTGAAGACCATTCCAAGGTCATGAAACTCTGGAGGCATTAAGGAGAGGTCCAGAGGAGGCACGTTGGAGGGAGAAGGAGGAAGTGACCGGGCACAGGCGGTGGACTGGAGGCAGGTGCCCAAGCAAAAGGTGCTCCAGGAGAGGACGCTACCCGACTGCCAATCAAAAGTTGAGCCGTGCAGGCGCAGCCAGGGGTAGCCCAAGATAACGGGGATGGTCGAGGCGGGCAGCATGAAGAAGCTGAGGTCCTCTCGGTGATTACCAGAAATAATGACCGGAACAGGGACTGTTCGGTGTGTAATCTTCTTCAGGGGGTGGCAGAAAGGGAGACAAGATTCAGAGGGGCCGGCAGCGGTTGGCAAGGGATGCCCAGACGGGTTGCCAGGCCCTTAGAAATAAAGCTCTGCTCCACCCCCGAGTCCATCAGTGCATGAGTGAGGTGTCGGATGGGGTTATGACAGAACCTAATTGGTAGCATGCACTTCGATAGGGCATTAGGTTGGGATGCGTCCGCGAGGCACCCTACAGCGAATCGCGGACTCCCCCTTTTGGCCTTACCGGGCAAGACTCCAAGGCATGCTGGTCGTCTCCGCAATACATGCAGAGACCCAGCTCCCTGCGGCGCTGTTTCTCTGCCTGTGGGAGCTTAGCCCGGCCAATCAGCATCGCCTCTGGCTCGTCGGCGGACTCAGGTGCTGGCAACGCCAGGGGGTGATGTTGAGAGGAACGGGGGAGAGCACTGCACGAGTGGCTGGAGGACTTCCGCTCGGCGGCCTGTTATCTCAACCTGTTATCCAGGCTAATGGTGAGGGAAATCAGCTGGGAGAGCCGCTCCGGCGGATCCCTACAGGCCAGTTCATCCCGAAGGCTAGAGCTCAGGCTATAGATAAAAATGCTACAGAAGGCAGCATATCCCCACCCAACTTCTGCCGCCACAACCTGGAAGTTGACAGCGTAGTCGGCAGCCGACCGGCTACCCTGGCAAAGGTTTAGCAGCCGGGTTGTTGGCACGTTATCACAGTCCGAATGGTCAAAAACCTCACTGGAGTCTCTGATGAATTGAGCATAAGTCAGGTTAGCGTAGCTGGGTCGCGCCATGACGGCATAGGCCCAGGCTAATGCTCGCCCTTCCAAAAGGTTGACGATATAACCAATTCAGCTGTGATCCATCGGGAAGTCCCCGGGGACACGCTGGGACACCGACTCACATTGGAGAAGGAAACCCGCACGCCTCATCAAGCTTGCCGCCGAAGCGCGTAGGTGTGGGAATGGGAGTGAGCTGGGTTGGTGGCCCTGGGTTAGCCTGGCCAGCCGGAGGAGCGGCGGGAGCTAGCCCGCCTTGAGGATCCGGAGGGAACACCTGCGGGGATCCAGACGGTCCAGCCGGTGGGTGATTAAGGTGAGCTGGTTTAAAATCACCTGTTGCTGATTCATGATCTGATCAACTCGAGCCTCCAGGTTGGTTAACCGGTGTGCGAGCCCGCTGTCCGCTGGACCGCGGCTGGAGCCATACTGACATGAGTTCAGGCCCAGGGAACAAGCACACAGGCTTGAGTCAATTTCAACAGTGATTTATTGGATATAAAGCGTGTGTGGATGCATGAGAGTGAGAGTGAATGTGATGCTGGGAGACAGGATGCGCTGAGGGCGAAGCAGCGAGCTGTGCAGCCAGGCAACCCTAGGACAGAGCAGAAGAGAGGTTAGCTGCAGAGTCTCACTCAGTGGATTAATATTAGGGCTGTGGCTTACTTGCAGATGTTCTTGGTGGCTGACGTCGGCAAGCCGCAGGTCTCCTGCCTGGAAGACAGTGCTCCAATGCGCGCTCGGCGCTGTGGGTGCGGAGTGGATGACGACGAGGGGAGAATCCGCCGCGAGGGAATTCACCTGTGCACAGTGGAGAGAGACTGGAGAGAAGGAGAGACAAGTAATGGCTTACGTGAGAAGGGGTGGTTGGTAGTCCAGAGATGTCGAGGTAGAGAAGGCGAGTGCAGGTAGCACGATCATTGGAGAGCAGACGGCTCCAGGCCGAGGCTCCAGGTGGAGCGGGCTAAATAGCCCGGGCTTGATGAGGCGCAGGTGTGAGCGCAGCTGGAGCGGGAGACAGGCGAGAGCAGGCTGTGACAGTTACACAGAATTTTTACCAGATAACCCCGCGCTGAACACCTATCCGTCCCCGCATTCATGGCATAGCGCAGATGCAGGGACGCTACCTGGTCCGGCCCACCGCTGTTTTCCCCACACTTTTGTGCTGAAAACCTTGAAGGACATGGCGTTCATGTTTGTCAGGCACGATGCCCACCGGCCCCCATTGCGCCCACCCTCCGATGGCCCGTTTAAAGTTCTGGAACCCGGGGACAAACATTTTGTGTTAGACTTGGGGGGTCGCCGGGAGAAAATCTGTATAGACAGGCTTAAGCCCGCCTTTTTGGTGGCAGACGAGCAAGTGGAGTTGGCTCGAGCTCCTCGGCGTGGAAGACCCCCCTGAGAACTCCCCAGGTAAATGATTCATCAGAACAGTCACACGAGAATGCTGAATGTCCCCCCCCCCTCCATTGTCCACCCACAGACGGACACACCCCCAGGAACCCCCCACTGGCACAGCAGCACCGCGGAGCCGAAGACCCCTCATTACAGCAACTATGGGTGGAGGCTGAAGCTGAGAGGACGTGAGAGTTAATACTCAGTCTGAGACTCTGGGGTGGGGTGGTATGGGGGACCCATGTTGTGGTATTCATCTCAGACTGGAAGTAAGGGAGATGCAGTAATTTCCTCTGACAGAAGAGCATGGGGATTAAGGGGCTGGGGGACAAAAGGGATTGTGATGCAGGACCTCGGGCAGAGGGGTGTGTGAGTGTTGTAATATAAAAGAGAGCCCCTGCTACATGAGGAGGATGTTTTTCTGATTCTGAGAGATATCAGAGAGTGAATAAAGTTCATTTCCTCCCACGTGCCAAAAACATGCAAGTTAGGTTAATTGGCATCAAAAAACTGGGGATTCTAAATTGTCCTTAGGTCTGACTGTGAGAGTGAATGGTTGTCTGTCTCTCTGTGTTGGCCCTGCGATGGACTGACGATCTGTCCAGGGTGGACCCTGCCTCTCGCCCAAAGATGCTGGGATAGGCTCCAGCCACCCTGTGACCTGAAAAGGATTAAGCAGAAGAAGATGGATGGATGCTCTGAATGCTTGGCCTGGTTATTCCTCTCTCCACAATACTAAAATACTACAATATTTTCCGTTTTCTAGACTAATAAGCTAACAGTACTTTTACTATGACCAAATGTTTCTCCTCACCATAAAGAAATAAACAGGCCGTCTCTGCTGACAAATGTATATTGCTTGTATATAGATATGTAACGGCCAAAGTGCGGATATGTTTTTCCTCACTCTTGTGGCTATACTATTTTCGGTTAGCTATGCTAACAACCAAACAGTGTTTTTACCACGAACGTTTCTCCTCGACATAAAGAAGTGCACGTTTGACAAACTAGAACAAAAAGCTTAGCGTCTTACAGACTACTTTTTTATAAAGATATCCAGCACAAAATATGCTTTTTGTGGTATCAGTTCTGTGTATGAATGGGTGCCTTGCATTGTGTTTTGGGAGATTTTTCTACCAAAGACGCTAGTAATGTCATCATTTTTAATATTTTGGTAATATTTCCATAATCGGGCCATTTTTTAAAATTTCACTTGTGTTTAATTGTGTGTTGTGTAACCGTGTTTTATCTAATCCTTCTCTTACTTTATTGCACAGTAGCCTGGTGGAGCTCCTACAATGTCATTGTACCGTACACCTGTACAATGACAATGAAGCCTGTTTTATTCTTCTATTCCATAATCAGACATGTAAGCTTTGCTGATATTGATATTGAATAAAATTGCCTTCTATGTCTGCACATTTAATGGAAGGCTTAAGTTTGACACTGCACAAACTAAAACACTTTTTTTTATTGTATTTACATATTTATCACAGCTGGATGATGAGGGAGAACCAGCCAGACCTGAGGTGTCCAGCTCACCTTCACCAGCTCCAAGCTTGTCCTCCTCCTGCTTCTCCTCTCCTTATCAGACCAGATTAGGTCATATATGTTCAGATCATGATCCAGTCACACAAAGGAGGGAGTGAATTAAACCAGTTATACACTTGAATTGAATGTTGTGATGCCACTAACAGTAAATGGATGTTGAACAGATACATTCATTCTTGCATCGACAATTCCTGCATTTTTCAGTGTGTGGTTATTTTATATTGCTTATTTTTGTCCTTTAAAACAGGAAACAGAAGTGAGACACAGACATGGACCTCCTTCTAGACTCCCTGGAGAGGTCAGAGGAGAGACAGCAGGAGCAGAGCAGGAGGGAGGAGCAGCTGACCTCCGCTTTGCTGCAAGAATCCAGAAGATGGAGGACAGGACCAACACCCTTGTTGGACTGGTGGGACACGTTGTGTCTGTGCTTGAGGGACTGCAGACAAAGTCACTATCACAGCATTGATATTTTTGGCTGTGTGGACATAATATTTCATATGTAGCAGTCTGAAGTTTTTGAACATTTTGTAAATAAAAGTTTTCTTTCCTTCAGTGTTTTTTCTGCTTCTACATTAATTGTTTTCCTCACACCAAACATGTGCATGAAATGTAAAGTTATTTAGGATAAACAATTCAAACCACTATAACACTGTAGTGGTGGGAAATGAAAGTACAAGTACTGAATTACTGCACTTAAGTTCATTTTTTTCAGCTACTAGACAATATATCAGGTATTTGTGGACTTACTCATATTTTTTGACAACTTTTTCACATTTTCTAAAGAAGCAGCAGCAACAAACTTTAAATCTGTGCACTTTTTCAGTGGAAAATGTTCCAAGTTGCCAGCTTCAAAAATGATAATGAGTTTATGTTCTTTTGACAACGTCCCACATGACATTCTGTCAGCTCTGGACAAGATCATTTCTGGGGAAAGAACTTTTTTTTCAGCTACTAGACAATATATCAGATATTTGTGGACTTACTCATATTTTTTGACAACTTTTTCACATTTTCTAAAGAAGCAGCAGCAACAAACTTTAAATCTGTGCACTTTTTCAGTGGAAAATGTTCCAAGTTGCCAGCTTCAAAAATGATAATGAGTTTATGTTCTTTTGACAACGTCCCACATGACATTCTGTCAGCTCTGGACAAGATCATTTCTGGGGAAAGAACTTTTAACTTTTGCACTTTCCAGTCTGTCTCTTGTTCCTCCTACATGAATAAAAACTGGAATCAGTACTTTAACCAGAATAGATGACATACAAGTACAGAAGGGTATACCTTTAACAACTCTGTAAATGTGCCTATAAAATATATAAATACTGTAAACCAGAGTCCACTGAGGACTGATTGTCAGCTGAATGTTTTATTTATTAATTATTTTAAACTACTTCACGCTATATTTTGTAAATGACATGGCAGGCATTAAACAGGTTATTGCTCCCCACTGTTAAAATCCTCCATTAAAGCTGCCGTAATGTCATTCTACTCTGGCCTGGTCAGTAGTGGGTGAACTGGAGGCTGACTGTGATCAGGTGTGTCTGGGAGTCCAAACTTGTCACCATGTTCCTCACAAATATTATCAAGTATGCAGCAGCTGAACACCATCTTCTTGCTCAGATCCAGTCTGCAGTCATTCCTTGTCAGGAGGACCTCCATCGTCCTTTCAAGCCGCCGGAAGCCACAACTGAACGTGCACGGCTCATCTGGTAGTTGTAGTTATGCCTGTGTCACAAAAAGGGTTTCATCAGCCACTTCTGCGTGGCGTCGGCTGGGTGGTGAAATCCGGTGTTGTGCCAAAAAGTGATCACCGTCTGCAGGAGCCAGGAGCACCGCGTGTTAAAGGTGGACTGCCCGGTCTCAGTCCACCTACAATGTGTCTCAATGTTCTGAGGTTTTAATCATATCTGAAAAATTATAGTTTTGGCAAAAGTGTTGCAGTTTGGAAAACAATGTATAGAATTTATCGTATTGCAATATTTATGTGCAAAAACATCGTTGTTTTGAGGTACAAAGAATATGTATATGCAGTAAATCTATGCATTTTTTCATGTCACCTTGTGACTGCATTATTTTAATTGCTTTTAATCCTAGATCAAGTTTGTTTCGGGTTCAAAATGCATCATAAGTGTTAAATATATCTTGTTATACCTAACTAAGAACTGTTTACCTGTTGAAATATATATTTAATGGCTAACTGATAGGATATTTTCAGGTTTCATTGATTATTCTATATGATTTTAATCCTGTATTATTCTATTTTATATTATAATTATATCTGGTGCATATAATGAGCCAATGTCTGATTCTCTGTGTTTTTCCATTGTTTCAGAGCTTGAAAAGAATCTCTGTTTCTCAGTGTAAGATTAGGCTGAGCAAGACTTTAAATAATGACAAAGGTTTTTGTTTTAACATACCAAGCTGTTCTGTTCAGAATGCCCGAAGGCAGGATGACTTAGCTTGACCAGGTCGTATAAAGATCATAGCAGAATGTTCAGTGCTGTCCATAGATTAGAAACAGTCTCGGGGGGAAAGATGGCTCCCAGCCGTCTTTAGGTTTACATAAGGTCAGGGACACCTGCCCCAGGGTATAAGGAGTAACATCTTTGAACACATGGTTAGGAGTTGGTGTTGAGCAAGTTCTGAGGCATGTTATGCTGTGACCGATTGTCTCCTTTTTCTGATCAGAAAGAGAATAAATGGCGCAGAACTTGGAAATCACTTATTGATTATTGATTCAGTCTCAATCTATTCATTTTGATCTAACACTAACCCATAACAATATGGCCCCCTGGATGATCATTTTTTTCTGCTGCTGATTCACTTGTTTGGGGCATGTCATAACAGGCAACTTCCATCTCATAATGTGTCGTAAACACCACTTATTACAGAACTGACATAAATATTACATTTAAAAGTGTAGTCATTGTTCGCGCCTACAAACTTGATCTAACAATGGCTGGATAAACTGAAATTATTGATAATTGCTGGTCTCCTTAAACGTAGCTGCCGTTCTCTGCAATTAGGAATAACATTTTTTGGGGGATGGTAATACAGGTTTGGAATAATAAAAGCAGCGCTCCCAAAGAGTAGCAAACTCCTCATGTTGACAAGGCTGTTGACAAGCTAGCGCTGCTTACTTCTTCTGTTGTGTTCTGCAGGGTTGCATAAAGGCGCTTCACACTACGTAATGAATGTAGCCCTGACCTAATCCCCCACTAGATCCATATAGGTGGAAAACCAACTGGTTCTTATGAGGTACTACAGTTGAACTCGTTAAGCACTGGTACCAGCCCCAGAACCAAACTAGCACTGGCTCTCATTTTGGTGGAAATGAGCCCTAAAAGACTTCTTCAGCACTACAGACTGGAACACTTTCAAGCACGTAGCCACTCACAATTGACACACAAACAAAGGAGTACACTGAGGTTGTTGTAGCATACATAGCTTAATGCATTGATGCCGTCACTCACTGCAAAACCATCACTGTTCGTGCTAACCAAAAGCCATGGATGACTGCAGAGGTCCACTGGCTCCTAAGTGCTCAAGATGCAGCCTTCAGGGCCGGGAAGTGGTTGACTCCGACATGGAGTGGATGACAGGGCAGACTTTAAAATAAGGGCATGAAATCAATTATCACAAATGACAACAGGTGGGGTAATATGAGTGGGCAGGTGACCTAATTACAGGACAGGGAAATGAACTGAGCTAAAAATACAAAATGATACCAAGGAGGAGGGGGGTCTGGAGGAAGAGGTGGAGAGCTCATGTCAAACAGAAAACCAAAATACTGTATATCCAAAGCCAACACGCAGAGAAATAATACACAAAAAAACAACTAGAAGGGAAGCTGAGAGCATGAGCACAGTCAAAACACCGAAGTCAGTCTCATGGACAGAACCCCCTCTCTTTAAGGGGTGGGCTTCAGACACCCCAAGGTAACCTCAAAAAGGAAAGGAAAGACCCCCCCCCCCCAATAGGGTAATCCAATAACCCAACCCTGTAGGGCGGTGGGGGGAAACAAGCTAGGGGGTAAGGAAAAAAAAAAATTCTCAGGACCAACACCAAAGCAAACACCAGGGACTTAGGCCCCCTGAACCAGAGAGCCGGGCAGTCCAGGTGGCTGATTAAAGTCCCAGACCTAGCAGATGGTGTGATGAAAAGAGTCGGGTGGCCTACCGGAAAATGTCGGCCACCCAGCCCAGTGGCACCATCTATCAGGAGGTCTCCCACAGTTCTTTAACCACCTGAACAGGAAGGTTAGTCCAGGCCGGCTGCCAAACGAGAAAAAAAAAACTGGTGGAGAGGAGGACTTAAGAGTAGGGGAACACAATGGAGAGGGTGGCTGACAAACGGGAACCCCAGTAGCAGGGTTGGGACCCCCGATGGCCTCAGGGAAAGAGGAACCCACAACGGTCTTGGGTGGAGGAGAGGGAACAATGACAACCTTGGGCGTAGGGGAGGAAAACCAATACGGCCAAGGGTGAGGAAGAAGAACCCTAGGTGGAACTGGATAGGGACTGAGGGATCACAGTGACTTTGGGCTAGCACATAGCACCCTCGGAGACCCCGGACTGGGGTAAGGAAGCACTCGCAAGCCTTGTACTGCTGGAGGTTTCTTCCTGTTAAAAGGGAGATTTTCCTCTCCACCGTCACCAAGCGCTTGCTCACATGGGATCACCTGATTGCGGGGGTCTTTCTGCAACTGTGGGGGTTCCCCCTACAGTTGAAAGTGCTATGAAATGACTGTTGTTGTGAAATGGCACTATATAAATAAAGTTGAATTGAATTAAACTGAATCACGGTGGCCAAGGGTGGGGCATAGTCCCACCAGCAGTGGCATCAGGCTGGGGCATAGCTGCACCCATGATGGCCCCGGACTGGGACGTAGTTGCATCTGCAGTGACCCCCGGGTTGAAGCGTAGCACCCACGGTAGACCCAAGCTGGGGTGGCGCACCCATGTTGGACTCAGGCTGGGACGCAGCACTCATGACATCCCCCGACTGGGACACATGCACAAAGGACCAGAAAAAGGGGACGAGGCACCCCCGGAGACCTCAGACGATGGGGAAGCCGCACCCATGGAGGTCCTGGGCTTGGACGAAGCACCTGCGAAGACCTCAGCTGGAGGTGCAGCAGTACCCACAGAGCTTCCAGGCTGGGATGAAGCACCCACAAAGACCTCAGCTTTAGGGGCTGGACCCATGGAGATCTCAGAAAGCAAGGCTGGGCCCATGGAGACCTCTGGCGAAGTTGGACCATCCTCGGTGACCCTGTTGAAAGGCTCCGACAGGAGGGACAGAAAAACAGGGTCAGGGTCACTGGCGGCAGTGGAGACTTGCAAGGTGAGCTCAGGTGCAGCTGACAGCTGCACCTGGCCCTCCCTACCAAGACCCAGGCAAGATCTCTCCAAAACAGAGACAATGGAATGTCTGAGTAAATAACTGCATATATTCCTGTATATATTTGCATCCTTTTATAGAAACGTGGACAGACTGTAATTTACTGTACATACTCTGTGGTAATTGAATCCTTATTTAAATCCTCCACCTGAACCACGAGAGCAAGTCTTTAGCCAAAGTCAAATTCCTTGTATGTGTTGTGTATACTTGGCCAATAAAGCTGATTCTGATTCTGATTCTGATTCTGAAAAAATAGAAGAGCATTTGCCTGAACTCAAGCCCCACCACCATCCAGGACTCCTTCGATCCAAGCGACGACGTCTCATGCCATGATCCTGTGGAGATCCAGCTTCGGCTCTTCAGCGACTGCCCCAACAGAAGGCATGGTGGGCGAGACAGTCCTGGAACCCCCCAAGACTACATCCTAGGGGTGATGATGGTCGCTGCAGGGGCGGATGATGCATTGCAGGTTGGGTGGTATAAAGCCAGTAAACTCTGTGTGACTGCTTGACTTGGCGATGTCCAGAAGTGTCTGTCAGTCGTATGTTTGCAGTGCATGACCTCCATGCACTGTAGAAAGAAGAGCAACTATGCAAAAAAATTAAAAAAGTGGGCATTCAGGAGCAAAATGAGCAAAGATGTTTGCCATCGGCGGGTGCTATCTTGCATTTGAGTTTTTTTGAGTCTTGCTTTGACTTCATTCTTGGTTTGTGCTCTGACATGCACTGTCAATGCTGGGACCTTATATAGACAGGTGTGTGCCTTTCCAAATCAGTCAAATCAACTGAATTTACCACAGGTGGACTCCAGTTAAGCTGTAGAAACATCTCACGGATGATCAGTGGAAACAAAATGAACCTGAGCTCAGTTATGAGTTTCATGGCAAATTCTGTGAATATTTCTGTACATGTGATTTATTAGCTTTTTTAATGAATTTGCAAAAATCTAAAAAAAAAAAAAAGTTTTTTCACGTTGTCATTGTGGGGTATTGTGTGTAGAATTTTGTGGGGGAAAATGAATTTAATCCATTTTGGAGTAAGGGCGTAACATATCAAAATGTGGAAAAAGTGAAGTTCTGTGAAGACTTTCCGGATGTACTGTCAGACAGTGAAACGTGAACTTTCCACAGTGGGGAAATAATTCTGAGAGGATCTTGTATCGTTACGCCACAGAGCGCACAACAAAGAACACTGATGTTAGCAGACCAAGGACATCAAGTCGTATTTCAAACAAAGACTCAGAACTAAAGTGTGGTGGCCTGGAATAGACAAAGAAGCTGAAGAGTTAGTTCCGTCATAACTGAACACCTCAAATGCACAGAACATTCTACAGTAAGAACAGAGCTTCCAGCTAAGCCATGGCAGATACTACTGGATATGTGTGGGCCATTGCCTACGGGACAGAATGTGTTGGTACTGACCGACTATTACTCCAGGTGGGTGCTTGTTGACCTTCTCAGGAACCCTACCTCTGCAAACATCATTAAATGTATGAAACATTCATTTGCAACACATGGTATCCCAGAGTGCAGTGTGGCTGATAATGGAACTGCATTCCTGTCAAAAGACTTTGCTATGTACCTTCATGAAAATGGAATATAGCTTTATTTGTCATTGTCACATATACATTGAAATTTAATGTGCCAGCCAGACAGAGCATCATTCATAAAATATATAAAATATAGGTCAATGTAAAAATGTATAAAAGCAAGCACAGACGTATAAACATTGACACATGCAATCATACATCTCTGCCATTGCTGTCATGACCCTGGGCATGGTTGAGTGCCGTGCCCAGTCTCTAGTTTAAGTCCAGTCTTTTTCTGTCTCTTTCTCTGTTATTTTGTCCAGTTTTTGTCATTGTGTATTTGTAGTAATGCTTACATTTTGGGGTTGTGTTGTTGTTCTTTCATTATGGTTTCCAGTTATGTTTCATTTTGACAGTGCTGTGCAGCTTCTGGCTGTCAAACTGTTCGAGCTGCACAGAACATTTGGCGATGAGGTAAAAGCAGTTATGGAGAGGTCCGTTTCCAATTTTCGGCCTTTTCTGGAAACCCCGGGCGAGCCACCCGTGTCTTGGCCTAGGTGTTTGCCGTATTTACAAATTATCTGGTGGCTTTGAACCTCAGCGAACTTGAGAAGCTTTGCGCGAGGGCTGCCCTGGGTCATAATTTGGGCATGGAGGGGCAGAAGATTTTGGAAGCTTTAGGAGAAGCCGATAGTTTTGATGAAGTAGTGGAGCTGATGGCGCGCTATTTTCGCGCCCTGGAAAACGTCACTGTCCAGTGCATTCAGTTCCAACAGTGCCGCCAGTGGATGGAGGAACTAGTGAGAAGATTCAGACCTCTGTGAGCTGGCGAGAGAAGGCAATTTTGGGAACCTGGAGGATGAGATGATACGGAACCAGCTTGCGGAGTATGTTCACTGCCCTGCGGCCAGGTTCAGACTTCTGACCCACCCAGGTGAGCTAACGTTGGCCGCCGCTATCGAGCTCACTCTGCAATTCAAGGCAGCTGAGAAAATAGCGAGAGGCCTCAGGGAAGGAGCCACTCCGACCCAGGACGAGCCTCGTTTCAAGGCACTGTCATGGGACCCTGGTGACGAAGATAGCGGAGAGGTTGAGTATGCCTCCGTGGTGATTAGGTCCACCCCAGGACCACCACGTTGTTATGGCTGTGGGTCCCCAAAACACCACTATAAGTCCAGATAATGTCCAGCAAAGGGCAAGCATTGTCGGAAGTGTGGGCTGTTGAACCACTTTGCCAGAGTGTGCATTAACTTAGAGCATAGGGGCCAATAGCATGAGGCAGATCCCTCGCAGAAGGCTCCCACAATCGTCCATGCGGTTTCCCTGGAGACTACGGGATGTATCGGCTGTGAAGTATTGCTAGATGGCGTCGAGGTTCCTCTTTTGGTGGATACTGGAGCTGTAATCTCCGTGCTAAACCTGGCGACCACGTAGAATTTGTTTCCCCACTGCCAGATCTGGAAACAGCAGAGTCCTTATTATGGATACAGCATGAATAAACTGGCCATCCTGGGATTTGTGGAGATGGAAGCGAAATATAAAACCGTGGTGGTGCCGAATGCCCGCATCGACATCACCGCTGCGGGGGCCAACATAATTAAGTGAAACTTATTCTATGGACTGGGATTCTCTATCGCGAGTGTCACCAGTGATGAGCGGCTGGGCTGTGGACTGTTGAGCAAACCCACTCCAGTGGTGGAGAACGAGGAGATGTGGGACCCGGACTGGCTGGATATCACAGGTGGAGTGCATGCTCGTCACCACATGACGCCGTCCCGGGATGGACCTGATGCCAGTGTCCAAGTTACCCTTGGTGTGGGAACTGGACGGCACGCCGGGACCCCTGGGGTGGCCACTAAGGATGAAGTGCCCGAGCTGAGGACTGAGGGGGCGAGATCAGAAAGCGCAGTGTTGAAGTGCTCCAAATGACGGCCAGCCAAGAGGAGTTCAAACCGGACTCCTCTTGGAGTCACCTGACCTCCATGAAGAAATCCCACCCACACTGGAGTGACCCCAGCAAAAGAGAAAGGGCTTCCCTGTGGGTTGGAGACGTGGTTCGGCCCAGGGTTGAGGCCCGGATTATAGGGGCTCACGGGTCACGCGTGCAGCGTGATAACCAGAGGCTGTTCCAGGGGGAGGCTGCCCGGAGCAATGGGTTTTTAGGACTATCAGACAAGACATGGAGGCACCCTAACGAGTTGTGCCGCATAGTGGAGAAGAGGAGATGGCGTAGACTGACCCCAGAGGCCAAGAGACGGAGGCACTCTGGGAGGGACCCATCGAATGACTGAGGGTGTGTTATACATGTGTGTTTTAGTTCCAGCCCAGGTCATGTTGCATATAGTTGACACTATTGTGTCTGTGCCACGAATATTATCTCTGTTTAAGTTCAATTCAATTCAATTCAACTTTATTTATATAGCGCCATTTCACAACAACAGTCATCTCATAGCACTATCAACTGTAGGGGAAACTCCCACAGTTGCAGAAAGACCCCAGCAATCAGGCGATCCCCTGTGAGCAGCACTTGGCAACGGTGGAGAGGAAAAACTCCCTTTTAACAGGGAGAAACCTCTAGCAAGTAATATTGTGGATTTTATGAAACAAATTTTGTAGTATAAGTAAGAGATTTTATAGTATGGTTTAGTAATTTAGATGTGTTGTATGCATTTTAAAAGGGTCTAAACACTGAGTGGTTTGAGATATATTAATAAAAAAGAAGAAGAGAAAATTTTGTTAACTTTATGCTAAGCTATGATCACTGAGTTGATCGTCCAAGGAACAGGAATTGATTTTATATTGTGAAGAAAAAGAAAAGTAACTGTCTTTTATTTTTTCCAACATGTTGAAGTGTTTTTTGTTTTTGGCATGTGGGAGGAAACCGGAGTGCCCGGAGTAAACCACCGCAGACACGGGGAGAACATGCAAACTCCACACAGAAGGGTCACCAATGGTCTGGGGGTGGGATCGAACCCACGATGGTCAAGGGTGGAATCGATCCCATGACCTTCTTGCTGTGCTGCCACTGTGCTAACCACTGCGCCACCGTGCTGCCCACGCAGCCCTGCCAAAGTTAGGTTAATTGGCATCAAAAAAACTGGGGATTCTAAATTGTCCTTAGGTATGGATGCGAGAGTGAATGGTTGTCTGTCTCTCTGTGTTGGCCCTGCGATGGACTGGCGATCTGTTCAGGGTGTACCCTGCCTCTCGCCCAAAGATGCTGGGATAGGCTCCAGCCCCCCCGCGACCCGAAAGGATTAAGCGGTAGAAGATGGATGGATGGATGGATGTTGAAGTGTTTGTGTAATACCCAGATGTGGGGGTGGATGTGGTGGGGTGGGGGCCGCCAATAGTGTTGCTGCTGTAAGTTATATTTAAATTAAATGTTGTTCATTGTGTATGTACTAGAATGAGAGCTCATATCTCTCCAGTTCTGGCCTCCCTTCATTGGCTTCCCATAGAGTTTAGAATTAAGTTTAAAATCCTTCTTCTTACTTATAAAGCTCTAAACAAACAGGGTCCTTTTTATTTAAAAGATCTGATACTACCGTATTATCCTAACAGAGCACTACGCTCCAAAAATGCAGGATTACTTGTAATGCCTAGAATCTCCAAAAGTACAATGGGAGGCAGAGCCTTCAGTTATCAAGCTCCTCTCCTGTGGAACCAGCTGCCAATCTGGATTCGGGAGTCAGACTCAATCTCTGTTTTTAAGAATAGGGTTAAAACCTTCCTTTTTGATATAGCCTACAATTAGGGAGGGATCATGTGTCTCTGAACCCTCCCTCAGTTATGCTGCTAATAGGTTTAGTCAGCCGGGGGACCTCCAGTAATTGCACTGGGCTTCACTCCTTTCTTCACTCTCAATGAAATATTTATTTATTTATTTTTTTTGCTGGTCATTAAAGGGTACCTGTGGTGGTCATCTAAACGCATTCAACTTGAAAACATTAGGCAAAGTATTCATTATTGGTGGTAACGTCCGGATCGTCACTTCCTTGTGGTAACGTATCGTCACTTCCTGTTTTGCTGTCTGCCTGTGTGGTTGCTCCCCAGCCATTAGCTATGGCTACTAGCTCTCTTTCCTCTCCTCCTCTGGTGTGCTCTCTCTGTCAGATGTTTAGCTACACCTCTGCCTCTTTTAGTGATAACGGTAAATGTAATAAATGTTGTCTTTTTGAGGCACTCGAGGCGAGGTTGTCTGATTTGGAATCCCGGCTCCGCTGCATTGAAACACCGTCTGTGCCAGTTAATCTTGACGGACACCCATTAGCTGCAGCGGAGCTAGCTAGCTTAGGCCCCCCTGTCAGCGGTCCCTCGGCTCTCCTCAGCAGCGAGGAGAGTGGGTGGGTGACGGTGAGAAGGAAGCCTAGTCGCAAAGCCCCGGTTCACCACCAACCTGTTCACGTCTCTAATCGTTTTTCCCCGCGCAGCGACACACCCGCTGAGGAAAAAACTCTGATCATTGGCGACTCTGTAGTCAGAAACGTGAACCTAGAGACTCCAGCGGTCATAGTCCAATGCATTCCTGGGGCCAGAGCAGGCGACATCAAGTCAAATTTGAAAATGCTGGCTAAAAGTAACTGTAAATATTCCACAATTGTTATTCACGCCGGCATTAATGACATCCGTCTCCGGCAGTCGGAAGTCACGAAACTTGATGTAGAATCGGTGTGTGACTTTGCAAAAACGATGTCTGCCACTGTAGTATTCTCTGGGCCCCTCCCCAATCTGACCAGTGATGACATGTTTAGCCGCTCGTCATCCTTGAACCGCTGGCTGTCTGTGTGGTGTCCTGCAAATGACGTGGGCTACATTGACAATTGGAGCTCTTTTTGGGGAAAACCTGGTCTTATGAGACGAGACAGCATTCATCCCACTTTGGATGGTGCTTCTCATTTATCTAACAATCTGGCATCTTTTTTATCCAAATTTCAAAAACCCTGACTACTCAGAGTTGGGACCAGGAAGCAGAGTCGCAGTCTTACAAGCCGCTCTGCAGCTCCTCTTCATACACCACCCCTCAGCTTAGCCCCTGACTTCCCCATCAGAGAATCGTTGTCTGCTCCCTCCAAAGTGAATAAAAATATAATGTATAAGCATCCCAAAGTGATAAAGCAAAATATTGGTAAAACTCAAATTAAACATAAAGCCTGTAAATTGAATGATTTGGCCTCTGTTCCTCCTCATAATTTAAAAAATTAAATGTGGTTTATTAAATATTAGGTCTCTAACTCCCAAGTCTCTGTTAGTCCATGATCTGTTAATTGATCATCAGATTGATTTAATTTCCCTTACAGAGACTTGGTTAGGGCAAGAGGATTATGTTGGTTTAAATGAATCCACTCCCTCTGGTTATTTAAACTGTCAAAATCCCAGAAATTCTGGTCGTGGAGGAGGAGTAGCAACAATTTACCATTCCAAATTACTAGTTAATGTAAAGCAAAAAACATTAACGTTATAATTCCTTTGAGGGCCTGGTCCTCAGTTTTGGGCACTTTAGCAATTTTAGGTTAAACCCAATTTTATTTGCCATAGTTTATCGTCCCCCATCAACCTACTCAGAATTTTTATCCGAATTTGCTGATTTCTTAGCTGATTTAGTGCTGAAATCTGATAGAATAATTATAGTAGGGGACTTTAATATACATGTGGATGTAGATAGTGACTGCCTTAAAGTGGCATTTAATTCAATATTAGACTCGATTGGGTTTTCTCAGAAAGTAGGAAATTCTACTCATTACCTCCACCATACATTGGACCTTGTTCTGACATATGGCATAGAAATAGAAAATCTTGTAGTGTCTCCTCATAACCCTGTACTGTCAGACCATTGTCTGTTAACCTTTGATTTTACTATTTCTGACTATTTGGCTCCTAAAGAAAAATATTATTACAGTAGATGCCTCTCAGATGATGCTGTTACCAAATGTATGCAGATTGTTTCCTCTATGCCATGTGTCAACACAACGGAAATAAGCTATAGACAGCTTGCTCCTTCTGTAATTGATAACATGGTGGATAGTGTTTCAGCTTCTCTGCATCAGGCTCTAGACTTGGTGGCCCCCTTAAAAAAGAAAAAGTCTAACCAGAGATTTCTAACTCCTTGGTTCAACACAGAAACTCGTAGCTTAAAACAGAAGACTCGTCAATTAGAAAGAAAATGGCGCTCTACTAATTTAGATGAAATCTATTTAGCTTGGAGAAATCATCTTTTAATTTGTAAAAAATCTCTTAGAAAAGCTAGAACAAGTTATTACTCTGCATTAATAGAAGAGAACAAGAATAATCCCAGGTTTCTTTTCAGTACTGTAGCCAGGTTGACAAAGAGTCAGGACTCTGTCAATCCTAGCATTCCCTTAGAGCTTACTAGTCAGGACTTTATGAACTCTTTCAATAATAAAATTTCATCCATCAGAGATAAAATCAATCAGATTTTTCCCACAGTTAACTTAAATACTGTAACTACTACATGCCCAAAGACTTCCAGCTGGCCCGCTGCATCCGCGGAGAGAGAGCTTAGACTTTCTGCTGCACATTCACCAGCCATAATGCTCTGCACTGTGTCTATATATATACATTTATAGTAATATGGACATATGTTTACTAGATGTTGTTTTTTCTTGCCTTCTGATTGTTGCTCTGAGTGTTGCTATCCCGATGCTGTTGCAATCCTGGAATTTCCCCATTGTGGGACTAATAAAGGCTTATCTTATCTTATCTTATCTTACTACAACTCCCTCTTTTGATGTCTGTCTTGATGAGTTTACTCCAATCAACCTTTGTGAGTTAGACAAAATAGTTTCCTCATCCAAACCTTCAACTTGTCTTTTAGACCCTATTCCTACCAGGTTATTTAAAGAAGACTTCCCACTTATTGGTAGCTTTATTCTTCATATAATCAATTCTTCATTAACTTTAGGCCATGTACCGCAGGCTTTTAAAATGGCTGTAATTAAACCCTTACTCAAAAAGCCAACGCTAGATCCAGGAGCTTTAGCTAACTATAGACCAATCTCCAATCTCCCTTTCATTTCAAAAATCTTAGAAAGAGTTGTTGCTACGTTATTATTTGACCACCTGCAGGGAAATGGTTTACTTGAAGAGTTTCCATCTGGGTTTAGAATCCATCATAGTACTGAAACAGCCTTAGCGAAGGTAACTAACGACCTCCTCATTGCATCTGATAATGGACTAGTTTCTGTACTTGTCCTTTTAGACCTTAGTGCAGCTTTTGATACTATCGATCATAATATTCTACTTGATAGATTAGAACACTATGTTGGACTTAATGGAACTTCGTTGCAGCGGTTTAGATCTTATTTATCTGATAGGTTCCAGTTTGTTCATGTAAATACTGAGTTTTCTTTCAACTCAAAGCTTAGTCATGGAGTTCCACAGGGATCTGTGCTAGGCCCTACTCTTTTTAGTTTATATATTCTTCCGTTAGGCAACATTATTAGAAAGCACTGTATACATTTTCATTGTTATGCAGATGACACACAATTATACCTGTCAATGAAGTCAGATGATAGTAATCAATTAGCCAAGTTAGAAGCCTGTCTTAAGGAAATCAAAGCTTGGATGACTTGTAATTTCCTGCTATTAAATTCAGATAAGACTGAAGTCATTCTTGTTGGTCCAAAAAACCTTAGAAATTCCTTTCCAAATCAAACTTTCAGTTTGGATTCAGTTACTCTTTCTCTTAATAGCTCTGTGAGGAACCTT
This sequence comes from Pholidichthys leucotaenia, assembly GCA_020510985.1. NCBI lineage: Eukaryota > Metazoa > Chordata > Actinopteri > Cichliformes > Pholidichthyidae > Pholidichthys > Pholidichthys leucotaenia. The sequence continues at coordinate 268,673 of CM035844.1, forward strand.
GGAGTTATTTTTGATCAGGATTTGTCCTTCAATTCACATATTAAATTTGTTTCTAAGACTGCCTTCTATCATTTGCGTAATATTGCCAAGATTAGGAGCATCTTGTCTCAGAGTGATGCTGAGAAGCTGATCCACGCTTTTGTTAGCTCGAGATTACATTATTGTAATTCTTTATTATCAGGCTGTCCTAAAACATCTTTAAAAAGTCTTCAGCTGATCCAAAATGCTGCAGCAAGAGTTTTAACAGGTACTAGAAAGAGAGATCATATCTCTCCGGTTCTGGCCACCCTTCATTGGCTTCCCATAGAGTTTAGAATTAAGTTTAAAATCCTTCTTCTTACTTATAAAGCTCTAAACAATCAGGGTCCTTTTTATTTAAAAGATCTGATACTACCGTATTATCCTAACAGAGCACTACGCTCCCAAAATGCAGGATTACTTGTAATACCTAGAATCTCCAAAAGTACAATGGGAGGCAGAGCCTTCAGTTATCAAGCTCCTCTCTAAAAATAAAGTTGAATTGAATTATTTGGTTAAATAATTATTGCCAGCCATATACCACCAGAGAAATATACAAATACGACCGCAGGCATGGCCAGCCAATGATAACTCTGCACGCAGCCATGACACATGCGGATGTGACGTCACTACATTGCTACTGAAAAGTCAATACTCCGCCTGTATGAGTGACTAGGGTGCTTTTGTGAGTGTTTTTATTCTATTATGGCTGAATTGTTGGACTCTGAGGAAGAATTTGTCCAACATGGCTACAGGTTTGAGCCAGAAAGGTCTTCTGAGGGTGAAAGTGACGAAATGGTCCTCAAACACAACGCAATTTCGTCTGAAAGGAAACGTCTGCCCTGTTCCGAGATTGCGCTACGATCTTCTGACAAGGTGAGCTGGGTTTGGGTACACAAAAGAAGTGTTTATCTTTGTTTTTTAGCTTATTATTGAGACATCCAAAGGCTTTACATTCCGCCATGTTGCAACATCCATATCGCATTGTATGTTTTTGTTGTTACAAGAGCGCCGGGTGTCTGCTGCTCTGTATATAGTTTTAGCGGCAAGGGAAGAGCCCAGTGCCGAATCATCGGCCGTCTGGCGGCCGTTACGACCTCAGATCAGACGAGACGACCCGCTGAATTTAAGTATTTATTTATTTATTTTCTACTCATTTTAGTTCTGCATTTAATATGAACCCTGAGTTTGAAATAAACATTTGAATTTGAATTTGAATATCCTGAAAGCCACTGCTCATCCGGGCACTCCAGGCTCAGCCAATATTGATCCAGACAGTATCCACGACACTACATCACAGGAAGCGTCCTGGCAGGCCATGTAGCTGCCAGTATGGCTGCTCGCATGTTTTGCTGACATAGCTGAACCAGCACATCAGTAATGGATTTATATCACATTGTTTTGAACTTGAACTTGAACTTAAACTTGAACTAGAACATGAGACAGGGGCTCAATATAATATCTTTTTTTCACGACCACTACAGGTATGCTTTAACATCTGTTTGTTCTCTCCTATAGATTGAGTCCCCATTGTGCTGTTTGCTCTCTACATGTCTGTTGTTTTCATCTTCTCTATCCCCTCACCCCCCAGCCAGTCACAGCAGATTACTGCCCCTCCCTGAGCCTGGTTCTGCTGGAGGTTTCTTCCTGTTAAAAGGGAGTTTTTCCTCTCCACCATCACCAAGAGCTGCTCACAGGGGATCGCCTGATTGCTGGGGTCCTTCTGCAACTGTGGGGGTTCCCCCTACAGTTGAAAGTGCTATGAGATGATTGTTGTTGTGAAATGGTGCTATATAAATAAAGTTGTATTGAATTGAATTGAATTTATGTTTTGGGGCTTTTGGGGGATTAATTTAATTAGAAACACAGCTTTTTTTTATTTTGGACTGTTTTAGGATACGGCGGCAGAATAACCTGCCTAGCCCTGCAGGGGGCGCTGGCAGTCTACCCAGCCCCCCAGCCTTGGTTGTGTGAATGGATTGGTTTGTTTCTTTATTTTTGTACATTAAGTTTTTCTTTGTATCAGATGTAAATGAAGCCTATGACACATTTATAAACATTGTAACCACTCTTTATGGAAAAAAAACTGCCCATTAGTAAAAAAAAAGCTTAAACACAAATTTGCTGATAAGCCATGGTTAACCAAAGGACTCCAAAAGGCGTGTAAAAAGAAAAATTTATTATATAAAGCTTTCCTAAAGAAAAGGACAAAAGAAGCAGAGCAGCGGCATAAAACATACAAAAATAAGTTAACATATATAATAAGATGTAGTAAAAGAGACCATTACAGTAAAGAACTGGAGAAAAACAAAGACAATATTAAAAATACATGGACAATACTCAACAGTATCCTTGGAAATAAAAGCAGAAATACAAGCAACCCAACTAATATTCCAAAAAATAATAAAACGACTCAGAGTGTGAATATAGCTTCACCTGCAGATGAATTTAATATTTTTTTTGTTAACATTGGACCTAATCTGGCCCGAGAAATACCCACTACGGTGCCTACAGGTGATACAATATGCAATAACACTGCTGTAAAAGACTCCATCTTCATAAAGAACACAGACGAAAGAGAGGTCATTGAAATTGTTAAATCGTTCAAAAGTAAAACATCTACTGACTGTGATGGTATTGACATGCTATTAGTCAAAACTGTTATCGAATGCATAGTAAAACCACTGACGTATATCTGTAACCTGTCTCTCCAATCAGGTATATTTCCCAATGCAATGAAAATAGCTAAAGTAATTCCGATATACAAGACGGGTGACAGAGGGGAACTCTCAAACTATAGACCAATTTCACTATTACCGCAATTTTCCAAGATACTTGAAAAAATATTCTATGAGAGAATTGACAACTTCATACTGAAGAATGATTCATTGTGTGAGTAGCAATATGGGTTCAGACACAAGAGGACAACTGCATATGCCCTAATGGAATTTATAGAAAAAATATCAACAGCCATTGAAAATAAAGAGTATTCAGTTGGAGTATTCCTAGATCTTAAAAAAGCATTTGATACAGTAGATCACAATTTATTATTAAAGAAACTACAAAATTGTGGTATTAGAGGGGTAGCACTGTCCTGGTTAAGTAGTTACTTAAAGAATAGATATCAGTATGTACACTACCGTTCAAAAGTTTGGGGTCACTTAGAAATTTCCTTATTTTTGAAAGAAAAGCACTGTTTTTTTTCAATGAAGATAACTTTAAACTAATCAGAAATACACTCTAATATCTAATATACATTGCTAATGTGGTAAATGACTATTCTAGCCGCAAATGTCTGTTTTTTGGTGCAATATCTACATAGGTGTATAGAGGCCCATTTCCAGCAACTATCACTCCAGTGTTCTAATGGTACAATGTGTTTGCTCATTGTGCCAGAAGGCTAATGGATGATTAGAAAACCCTTGTGCAATCATGTTAGCACAGCTGAAAACAGTTTAGCTGGTTAGAGAAGCTATAAAACTGACCTTCCTTTGAGCAGGTTGAGTATCTGGAAAAAAAATATTATTTCAAATACAAATCATTATTTCTACCCTTGTCAATGTCTTGACTATATTTTCTATTCATTTTACAACTCATGGTGGTAAATAAGTGTGACTTTTCATGGAAAACACAAAATAATAGTCTGGGTGACCCCAAACTTTTGAACGGTAGTGTATGTGTTAGCAACAAAAACTCAGAGTTACTGAAGGTTACCTGTGGAGTCCCACAGGGTTCAGTTTTGGGACCATTATTATTCAATATGTATATAAACGATATATGTAAAGTTTCAGAAAAAATGGAATTAATACTGTTTGCCGATGACACTAATCTGCTATGCAGTGGAAACAATTTGGAACAACTTCTGGATACACTCGGAAAGGAATTAGGAAAGCTTAAACTGTGGTTTGATTCAAACAAATTAACGCTCAATTTAAGTAAGACAAAATTTATAGTCTTTAACAACCATCACAATAACCCAGTACCCAAACTCAGTGTAAATGGTGTAGAGATTGAAAGGGTATCTGAAACTAAATTTCTTGGAGTAATAATTGATAACAAACTGTGTTGGAAGTCACATATTAATTATATTAAAGGTAAAGTATCCAAATCAATTGCAATATTACACAGAGTGAAATATTTCCTGAATCAACCCACACTATACACCTTGTATCATTCATTAATACTCCCATACATGACATATTGTAATGAAGTATGGGGAAATAAATATAAAACAAACATACTGTATATCCACTCTTTATGCTTCAAAAGAGAGCTATTAGAATAATAAACAAAGCAGCTTACAGGGAACCAACAAACCCACTTTTTCTTAAACAAAAAACTCTCAAGTTGAAAGATCTGGTTGACTTTAAAACCGCAATAATAATGTTCAAAGTGAAGAATTTATCACTGCCCGCAAATATCCAAAAGTTGTTCCAAACAAGGGAGAAACAATATCACTTCAGAGGAACATGTATATATTTCAAAAACCTACGGTGAGAACAACCACCAAGCAACACTGTATTCCAGTGCAAGGAATCAGATTATGGAACGATTTTGGACCTGAATTAAAATCATGTACAACGCTTGGACAATTTAAACATAAACTAAAGGAAGAAATACTCCAAACATATTTACAAGACGACATGTAAACTCACATAAGGATTGACATATCCAGCCTGTGTTGTATTGTAGCTTAGTTTTTTTTTTTCTTTTTTTCTCTGTGGCATTTTGTCTTAGATTTGTTTTTGAATAGTAACCACTTAACTTAGCCTAGCTTAGTTTTCTTTTTTCTCTCAGTCACATTTTGTCTTAGCTTTGTTTTAAATTGTAATCGCTCTTGTCTTGTTTTCTCTTTTTTCTCTTTTGAATTCTTGGATGGAATATGGGTGGGCAATATAAGCTGCGGCTTCAGCCATTACCCATTTCGGATAACTTACGTGGAATTGTATAGTAGGAGGAGTTTTTGTCTAATTTGACCTTGTTGTTATATTTATAGGGGGAAATAGCTGGAATATTAATAAATAATAAATATGATCAGGTATGAATTATTTAATTTATATTGATGTATCGGAATCTGAGATCAAATCTCATTTCATATACATCAGAAAAGTTAATAACACTCGTAAGGGGCACCAGCTTCTATCTTTAAGAAGCAATTTAATCTTTAATTTCACTTTATACCTGTTTAATCACTCAAAAAATTAATCAATAATCAGTCTCAAAAATTTTCCGTGAATTCGATACCTGTGCTTGAACAGACTCAGAATGAAAGAAATTCTCAACAACTACTCTCATTTTTATATATTTATTAAACGAAATGATTAACAGACATTGCAGTAATTTCATTAATCATAGAATCAATCTTGTAAATGATAGATTAACAATGTCAATATTTTCGGAACCAGGGTTAAACTGAGAAACCAATTTCTATCAGTTTGTGTTAACAGATTATGGAAACAATGCAAATTTATGGAGAAAGTTTACTAATTATATGAAAAAGTTCTGGATTAATCTTAAGAAAATAAAAACGGAATTTTAATAAAAGAAGAGTTATGTTAATGGCTTCTTAATTTGCATCTGATTAGATACACAAATTATTACCGAACCTCAGACGTTTAATTCAGCAGATGAATTAAAGTTTGCAGCTCACGTGATCCTCAGTGATGATGGTTCTGGCGTCGTCCTCAGCCCAAGATTTCGTGGATGTTAGAGGAAATGTCTGCCCGCAGATATTTCAGCATCCACAGTTTGACCTTTAAATTCAAACGGTCGAAGAGGCTGGATTCTGGCTGTATGACCCAGAGTTGAAACTGGGCTAGATGATGACGGCGCTTCTTCAGCGTGTGATGAACAGCCTTGATTCCTCAGCTGCACATGATGTGGGAGCTGCGTCTTCTCAAGAGGCCTTCGATAATAATTAATTAAAAGATATCTAATCCGATCTCAAATTTAAAGAGAGGAAAAAAACTTTCGGACTTTAGATAAAATAATAGCTTCTGGTGGGTGCTTGGTCAAGAAAAATATAAAAATAAAGTCAAGATTAAAGTTTACATTAAAATTAAACAAACGGTGATTTTACAGAAAGTTTAACGAAGAAAAAGTGATGAATAAAAATTGGAGTTTAACTCCAATTAAAAATTGAGCTCAAAGAAATAGGAATTCCTAGGCATTTAAGAGAAAAAGAAAATACAAAGTTACATAAACAAATTGTGAGTTATCTGCTCTGTGTTCAGAAAAGCAACACGTGGTCGAAGTCTTTGTTCAGACGGTCCTTTGTTCTTCCTTGCTGTGTGTAGACAATGGAGAAGATGATCAGTGAAAGGGGGGGCCAGAAAGAGGATCTGGGAAAAAGCCAAAGTGGAAGAGAGAGTGAAGCAAAAGAGAAAGAAGCAGGGGTCCCTCTCCTTTATATAAGTCCTGTTGAACTTTGCGGGTTTCCGGGATCTCAGCCAATGAGTGTCCTTCGTGGGCGGGCTCGATGAACCTTTAGTCCAATAACAGGCCTTGTCTGTGAGAGACCAATAGGATGAAGAAGCTGGGGTTCTATGAAGACTGGTGAAACGTGATCCGTCCACAGGAATACACACAATTTTAAATACATTGGAATGTACTGTTACACACTTATGTATAACTAAACTAACCTTAGTGTATCTTATAAGCAGTGCTTCTAAATCAACATGTAGGAATAAACATTCATTTAAACATTAACATGCATATATATAAAATCACAGATTAATGCATTTCACACATATTATGGATTTTCCACATTAAAACATCAGAGTCCATTTTCTTTTCATAGTTCTGAAAAGAAGAAGGTTTAAAATTGAGTGTGTAATAATGTACTTTAAAATTCATTGGCTAAATCCAGCATGTCCAGAGTTTAAGGAAATTAGCTGAGTTGTGGGTCTGTGTAGGCCAGGTCTGTAGCATGTTTATGGGGGCAATAAAAGCAAAGCCGGACATTGGGGAAATTCCTTAGGCTGGTTTTAACAAAAGAAAGGGGATTTCAGCTGTGGCCTGGGGGGAGAAAATCCATTTCTTTGTGTTACTCCTGGATGAAACAAAATGTCTTTAAGCAGAAGAATAATTATTGCTGAGCCAAAGTGAGATGATGCTACATATTATACAGTTTATTTTAACCTGTACTGTACTATCCGAAATAAATTCATTCATTCATTCATTCATTCATTCTATGTTAGTACGTGAATCGGGTGACAAATTTGGATGGGTTGACCTGTGTGCATGATTTTTTTGAAGGGGGGGTGCTATGTATGGGAATGTTAGTACAGTGATCCCTCGCTACTTCGCGCCTCACCTTTCGCGGCCTCAGTGCATCGCCGATTTTTCAAAAATATTCATCAAAAATTCAAAATTGAGAAAAAATGGGCGGGCACTAGCAGAAGGCAGGGAGACTACATTAGAACATCAGGTATCAACACGGAGAGCCCACACAACTCAAAATCTACCTCTCTGCCCACCTCTTCACCGCTCGGGAATCTCGCAAGCTGATTGGTCGAGACGTTTTACCCAGCTTCTCTCCCTGCCGAGCGCCCATACCCAGCGAAGGAAGACCGCATTCATTGTTCGCTGTTCTCTTGTGCCTTTTTGTGCAAAATAGTCTTCCCGTCGAGCCACTACGCCGCCTCCTGCAGCTTCTCCAGCTCTATCGGAAGCTGCCCTCGACGATCCTGTGCCTCTAGCACCTGGCGATGAGGCGTCACCTGAGGAGCAGTAAAGCTCTCATTAACCTGTGCAGTAAATCATCTTCATCTTGAGTTACGTATCTTGTTATAAGAATAAAAGAGTTCTAAAAACATATTTATGTACACTTTATTTACATCTACGTATGTATGTATACTTACACACACACACACACACGTATCATATGAGAGTGAGAGAATGAACGTACGTATTATTTATGGGTGACATCATTAGGGGTGACGCTACTTCGCGGTTTTTCACTTTACGCGGTCAGTTCTGGAACCTATTAACCGCGATAAGTGAGGGATCACTGTATTAGTAAGATGGCGGCCGGGTTGGACGGTTAATAGGCAGGGGTGGCGAACTACTGGTTTCCAGTGGTGACGCCACCCAGGGTTTAAAGGATGAGAGCGGAAGAGGCTAGTCCTCTTTCGTCATTGTACACCTGGCCTGCTGGAGAGTGCTGATCGTCTGAGGGTATTGTTATTGTGGCTACATTAATAAAGCTCCATTAATAGTAACTACACTCTGCTTATCATTGCCTGATTATGGACACAGCAGTGGAATTCTTTCCTGCACTTCGGGAAGTGGATGGACATATCACTGACGCTCGCGTATCTTCCTCTTCTGCCTAGCAGAGGCAGCTAGGCAGTGTCACCCTCGGTTCGTGCTGCACGCCGAAGGAAGAGAGATGGTTTTTCTGATGGAGGATCTGCAGGGAGAGTATCGTGGGATGAGCTCTGTCCATGAATCGAGGTCTGTGCCAATGAGAGGGCGTTCCTGACTCCTCGCCAGCCCCGAGCTCTGGCATCCTGTCTTCCTTGACAGAAACCTCAGCCTCCACTTTGGCAGAGGAGCCTCGTCTGGTCATCACCTGCTGCTGTTGACTCACCCTCACCTCCCTCTCCCGTGTGTTTCTCTGTGGCTTCCGAGAATCCGTCGCTCTTGGGAAGGAGCCTCCGGACGAAGGAGGAACCAACATTTCTGGGAGGTCCTGTTCCAGCCCCGCGGCCACGTCCTTGATGTGAGGAAAGCTCAACCCATGCTCTGAATCCTGTGCTGAAAGACGTATGTCCCCTGGTTTCAGCAGCACAGGAACAAACAACCTCGGTGAGGTCGCCTCCAGCATCAGTCATCCCACCAGGACTTCCACCAGCAGGGGGCGCCAAGCTTGGAGGTCAATTGGCTGCATCCACCATCTTGCCTGCTGCTGGGATCATTTTGATTTGATTTTGATTTTGTATACTTTATTGATTCCCAGAGGGGAAATTGAGGGCATCCAGATGGATGGATGAAGCAGCCATGGTACAGCACTATCCCTTAACATCACAGCAGAGTCACTGGAGTCCTGGGCGGTGATGGAGCTTGAGTCAAGACAACTAATCTGTTCTGTCTTAACACCCACAGATCTAGAGAACTCTTGTGTGGCTCATGGTGAGGAGAAACGACTGCAGATATCCTCTGCTCCTGAATTCTCCTCACTGAGCTCCACCACTGACAGTAACTCTGTTCTAGTGTTTTTCCTTTCCTCTCCTTCTGAGGTGGCCATGCCATGAGTTGACGTCCAGACGGAGTGGACCGAGACACCCGCCCCCCCAACTGAGGTGGCCGTGGCGGGTGTGGACAACCAGACGGAGGGAGCTGAGATGCCCCAGCCTGGATCACCAGAGTCCTGGACAACTGTGGAGCTTGAGTTCAGGCAAGTTCTCTTTTTTTGTATTCATTCTATTGGTCCTAGAGAGATCTTGTCTGACTCTTGGTGGGGACAGCCAAGTGCAGCTGTTCGCTGCACCTGAGCCCTCCTCACCAGGCTCCACTGCTGCCCGTGACCCTGACCCAGTGTCTGTTTTCCTTGTGCTTGAGCCTACTCCCAGGGTTGCTGTGGGTACTCCTCCTCTGTCTGGGGCCTTCATGGGTGCTGCGACGCCTCCGTCTGAGGTCTCTGTGGGTTCTGCTCTCCTTCTGTCTGAAGCCTTCTCCAAGGGTGCTGCTCCACCTCCATCCGAGACCTCCGTGGGTGCTGCGCCGCAGTCCAGGGCCTCCGTCAATGCTGCTCCCCATCCATCTGAAGTCTCCATGGGTGCTGCTCCCTCTCCATCTGTGCCGTTGTGGGTCCTGTGCCCTCGCTTCAGACCGCTGTGAGTGCTACACCCCAGCCTGGGGGACACTGTGGCCACTACACCTCAGCAAGAGGCCACCGTGTATGCCACACCGATGCCCGAGGCCCCCGTGGCCCCCCCTCCCTTGCCGTTGGCTGGTGCACTGCTGGTCAATTACTTCCTTGATCTGGTGCTCTCGTGGATCAGTCCGTTCGTCATGGGTTCGATGCTCCAGTCCGGGGCCACCGTGGGTGCTACGCCCCAGACCCCAGTCTGGTGAGTGCTATGCCCCAGTCCGGGGCCTCGACGGTTGCTGTGCCTCAGGTTGAGGCCGCCGCGGGTGCTGCGTCCTCGCCCGAGTCCACTGTGCATGCCACACCCTCCTCTGAGGTTGCTATGGATCCCTTACCTTCATCCGAGTCCATTGGGAGGCTTTGGGCATCACTGGTGGTTCCCGCTAACTGGCCGCCCATCTCAGGAGCATGTCACCTTCCAGCTCCCATGCTCGGTGGGTGCCGCATTGCCCGGCTGCCACCCCCGAAGGGGGGCATGTTGTGTGCCTCAGCTCACTGAGTTAGGGATTCTGGGAGGCCACCCGATGGGCTGCCCCTTCTGCTTGGATGGTTCTGGAACATGGGGAGTCCACCCGACATGTTCCAGCACAGGCACCAGTGGTCGTCAGACTCAGAAAGGCTGCCTGAATTGTTCCATCCACTAATCTGTTGAGCTTGAGCTCCGTGAGACCACCTGTTGTACAGTGCTGTGGGTCATGAGTGTTTTCATTTGGGTTTTTTTGTTTGCTTTGTCTCAGTTCCTCCTTGCCTGAGTCCCCCCCCCCCCCCCCCCCAGGAGTGGGTTGTTTTTCTTGTTGGGGGGTTCTTTTTCCTTTTGATGTTGCCCTGGGGTGTCTGTGTGAGAAACAACAAACCTCTGGGGGTTGTTGTGTCCTTATTTCTCTGCTACCCATCCTCAGGAGCTGATTAAGTCTCTGACTGTGTTGGGGTCTGTCGAGGAGAGCGGTGAGCTCCATCCAGGGTAGTTTCCCTTTTAGTTTCCAGCCGTGAGCCCTGCTGTCTTCGGGTGTGCTCCAGCTGGATTTTGACCCTTTTGCTCGGTGTTCCCAGATTCTGTTCCCATGTGACATTTGTGATGTATGGGAGTTGTATGAGTTGTATGAGTTGCATTTGCATATGCCACCCCATTGGTGGGCGCTGTATCCTGTGGCACCGCCAATAGTACAAGAGTGTGCTCATTGAACTGAACCAAAACGTGTATGTGTGCGGATACCTGAGTAAACGAGCAAGCTAATGACCTGCAGCCGAGTGTGTCTTTGTGTTTGTTCCTCCGAGTGGTAATCTAAAGTGGAAACCCACGGACATAACAACATTGATCCCCACTCTCCTCCAGCATTTTATTATTTTGTATTTGTATGTTAGCGCCCCGCGCTTTATTATTTAGTGTTTGTATGTTAGCGTTTCTGTCTGTCCTTATGTTAATAAATGTGCAAACTCACAGAGAGAATTTGGTTTCCTGTTCAAGCCCTTGAAAATGGCGATCCATGACAATTGCACAGTCCCTTAATACACCTTAAGCATCCAACTGCTTTATACTGCATTAACTATGGTTTTTGCAGTTGGATAAAAACTGTTTTTGAATGTTTTTGTCCTTAATTTATTTGATCTGTATCACCTGCCTGATGGCAGCAGTTCAAAAAGAGTGACCAGGGTGGGAAGTGTCCTTTATAATGTTAGACTTATTAACAGTAGATATGGGAGTGTGTAAATGCTTTGATGCATGATTTACACATTTGATATATTTTTTTAGCATAATTCATGGTGTCTTACTGTTTGCTTTTGTGTTTTTATTAATGTTGTGTATTGTGTAATGTGTTGTCCTGTGTAAATACTGCCATCTTTTTCAGGTTGTGATCAAAAAAGAGATTATTTTGGTTTCAAGCATTTGCTTGATAAAATAAAGGTTAAATAAAAATTAAACCTGCAAGCAGGTGTAAGTGGACTCCCCCCCCCATGCACCCGCACAACCCAACGCCCGTCATACCTTGCTGTCTTGAAATATTTCCCATTGTCGCTGCAAGGGCTGTGGGAATAATAAAGTAAACCATGTATAAAACGTCTTGAATGGAAAGGAATGGGATTCCATGGCAGCTGTGCTTATCACAGGACAAAAGTGACTTCCACTGAGGATAGTCCAATGCACTCTGAGAAACCACTGAAAATGTCATTGTGACTACTGGTCATTGCACAAAATTTGAAACAATTTTGTGCAGTACCTCATGTCAGCAGTAGGTGCTGGTGTGACAGTTTTGTGAATATTGATATACAAACATGTTCAGAAAGGGATCAGTATGATTTGTGCAAAGTTTGGTCCAAATCAAACGAGGATTGTCTGAGCTGTAACTGTCATGTTTTGCATTGCGAGGAAGCCATTGAAGCATGCTGGTCACCATGGAAACAGTTCTGTACTATGTACATGTACTGTCAATGAGCCCTAGTCATTCCTTCATGTCATTTTTTCTGCTGGTGAGAGAAAAAGAAAGTAAACAGTTTTCAGCAATTATTCCTTTAATCAATAGGGGCACTAAAACTTTGGTTTATTATTTTTTTATAGACATGTTCGGGTCAGGACAAATATTGATCGTAGAAAATTTGGTGCAAATCGTCCAAAGTTTGTTCAGTTTACTAGGGTCTGATGATGTAACCACTAGGCGGCACTCTAACTTTTGTTACTTTTATATAGGACCATTCAGGGTGGCATTATTATCCATTATCGAAAATTTGGTGACAATCAGACAAGGTTTGCCCAAGATACAACTTTCCGATGTTTCATGGTGAGAAGTCAACCTTCGCCATGTTGCCATGGCAACACTTTCCTGTCAGTTATGTGTTGTCCACCCAAGATTTCATGACTCCAGGTCATTCCTAACCCTGCATTCAAGATCAAGGATTGAATGGCAAGAAGGGCGTGTCCATGGCGTGACCACGTGTGACGTCATGCTAAAGTTGTTATGATCATCGCTTTGGTCTGATGAATTTCAAAAAATTTCACATCATTCTGGCCAGTGGCACGTGAGTAATAAATAAAACAGTTTTCATCAATTCTTTCATTAACCAGTAAGTGGCGCTATATCTTTTGTCAGGTATTTTGATGTAGACGTGTTCCGGGTGGGAATATTTTCCATTATGGAAACTTTGGTGCACATCAGACAAGTTTTGCCCGAGTTACAGCTGCTTGATTTTGTAAGGGGAGGAGTCAAACTTCACCATGGTGCCATGGAAACACTTCCTTGTCAGTTATGTGTGATCCACCCATATAGGACTATATATGACAGTCATGTCAACATATGTTCCAAATTTCATGAGTCTGGGATATTCCCACCCCTCCCCATAAGCTCAGGGATTGAATGGCGAGGAGGGTGTGTCCATGGTAACACTTGTGACATCATGCTAAAGTCGATGTGCAATTATGATTATCCCTTTGCCCTGATGAATCTCAGAAAATTTCACGTCATTTTGGCCAGCAGCACGTGAGTAATAAATAAAAGAGTTTTCAGCAATTCTTCCTTTAACCACCTGGGGGCTCTATATCTTGTGTTTACTATGTTTATATACATGTGTTTTCAGTGGGACTAATATTGACTGTGCAAAATTATGTGAAAATTGTACAAATTTTGTCCAATTTACAAGTGTCTGTTGCTCTAACCACAAGGTGGCACTATAACTTTTGTTTATTATTTTTACATAGACGCGTTCGGTGCGAGAATCATATCCATTGTCGAAAATTTGGTGGAAATCAGATGAAGTTTGTCCATTTTGCAAGTTTTTGATATTCCATGGTGAAGAGTCAGCATACGCCATGTCCCCATGGCAACACTTACCTATCAGTTATGTGTTGTCCACCCATATTGGACTATACGTATATTCCATTCACCTCAACCTATGTTCAAGATTTCATGACTCCAGGTCATTCCTAATCCTGTAAAAATGATCAAGGATTGAATGGTGAGGAGGATGTGTTCATGGTAACACTTGTGACGTCATGCGAAAGTTGATGTGCAGTTATGATCATCCCTGTGGTGTGATTAATCTCAGAGAATTTCACGTCAGTCTGGCAAGTGACGCGTGAGTAATAAATAAAACAGTTTTCAGCAATTCTTTCATTAACCACTATGTGCCGTTATATCTTTTGTCAGGTATTTTAAGGTTGACCAATTTGGGGCGGGACTATTTTCCATCATGGAAAGTTTGGGGGACATCGGACAATTTTTGCCCTAGTGACAGCTGTTTGAAGTTGTAAGGGGAGGAGTCAAACTTCACCGTGGCGCCCTGGCCACAACTTTTGAGATTTTGACTTAATTTATACAATTTTTAATGGCCAATGCCTATAGATGCCACCATGTAAAAATGAGTTCAATCGGAGCAGGTCCCTAGGACTACTTCGTTCAAATGCGAGGTGTGACTTTTTTTCAAATTGGAGGTTGAGGCAAGATGGCAGCCTTCCTTTTGGTGGTGGGTATGGGCCACAATTATGTTTTTTGCATGTCTTGAGGTGATGCACACCTCACCCAAATTTTATGTCTGTACGGCAAAGTTTATGGTCTCCAGTCTCCATAGACCTTGTATGTTTGGCCCCACCCACAAAAATTAGGGGTGGGGGGGGCAAATATGTTTTCAGTTTATCAATTTTTTCGCCGGGTCTGAGGGGTCTGCCCAAAAAAAATCACGTTTTTGTTAACGTTCAGAGGGTGAAAAATTCATTTGTTTAGGCAGAAGAATTTCTTCGAGCTGAGCAATTACAATAGGGCTTTCGCCGACTGACGTTGTCAGTGGCTCAGGCCCTAATAAATAATGTTCTGGGCTTTTTTGGAACAACAGGAACTGTGTAGGTCTTTCATTATTGAGAGAGGGCAGCAATGATCTTCTGAGTCACTTGAATGACTTTCTGGAGTGTTTCCCTCTCAGCTCCTGTGCAGCTGGTAAACATACCAAACCTACGTGCACCTACAGTATGTCATTACGCTGTCAATGGTGCATCTATAAAAGGACACCAGCAGTCTCTGGGTGATGTTGTTCTTCCTGAGGACCCTCAGGAAGAATTATCTTTGCTGGGTCTTTTTCAGCAGCTCAGTGGTATTCACACACCAGGACAGGGCCTCCTCAGTGTGGACTCCCAGGAAGTGGAAGACCGACACCCTCTCCACACAATCCCTGCTGATGATTAGTGGTGTAATGTCCATTTTCTTCTTCCTCCTGTATTCTATTTTGAGCTCTTTGGTCAGCCGTCAGCCACTCCGCCTCATCCCTGTAGGTGCACTCGTATCCCCCAGAGGTGAGCCCCACCACCGTGGTGTAATCAGCAAACTTCACAATGGTGTTGCTGTGGTGTACAGGAGTACAGTCATATGTATAGAGGGTATAGAGCAAGGGGCTGAGTACACAGCCCTGGGGAGGGCTGATGCTGAGGCTGACGGCCATCGATGTATGATGGTCCACTCTAACTCTCTGGCTGTGACCTGTCAAGAAACTGTTAATCCACGTGCAGGTGGAGTATGGAAGCCCCAGGTCGTCCATTTTCGCCACCAGTTTTTGTGGGAGGATGGTATTAAATGCAGAACTGTAGTCCACAAAGACCATCTGCACATAGCTCCCCTGCTGCTCCAGATTGGACAATGCAGCATGGAGGGCTATAGCTACAGCATCTTCTGTGGATCAGTTCACACATCGTTGCATCACACCATACTGGCCATAGACGAATGGTTAAGTTGAGAGACAGAACAAAACACTGTGTAAAGCCATACGCACAGCTAATGCCTAAGGTAAAGACTAGCATGCTGAACAGGATACTTTCCTGAATGCTGACGGCAGCACACTTCATTGTGTCATGGGGCGCAGTCCAGTGGAAATGTTGTTTGGTCAGCAGATAAGAACCAATTTACCTGAACCGTCAGGAGATCAACAACAGATGGTGACTCATTACTGCTCGAGAAACTGATGCAGCAAGCAAGGAAAGAGGACGTGTGAATGTGGACAGAGTCAGAAGAGCAAAGGAGAGCGTAGTGAGACAAGGTGACAAAGTCCTCATCTGCCAGCATAAACACTGTCAACACTGTTCAAACACAACCCTACAGTATTGTGGACTGTAAAGGAAACTCTCATTCTTGTAAAGGATGGGAGGAGAATGATGTGTCATGTATCATTTGTGGATAAAGTGGATTCAGTAGAAGCAAGAGACAAATCCAACTTCTGAACCCAGAGACATGCAAAATACCGTGAAGGTGAGCCGTCCAGAGAGAGCCATACAATAGCCAGCACACCTGACAGACTGCTGCATGAAAGAATACAGGAAGAAGAATGTAAAAGCAGCCAGTTATGGTGAAATGAAGATTCTGTTTGATTTATTCTCACATGTGACATGATTTTGAGTTAAGGGAGATGCTGATGCAATTCAGAGTTATGTTAAAAATAAGAGTTCTGCTACAAAACTGACATAAGACATTGTCTAAGAAAAGGAGGGATGTAGTGTATGTCACAGCCAGAAGTTACTTTACTGTGAAAAGGTTAGACCAGATGTGGAGTGTGTTAGACGTGGTGTGTGGGCCAGGCTGAATAAAGAACAGTTGCAGTAACGAGTCCTGTGAAGTGTTCAAATATATATATGAACACTACAAAATCACAGAAATGCAGTAAATGGAAGTAGAGCTGGGTAATACATAAATAAGGGGAGGGGGTGGAGATAACATTCTGAGCTCTCAAATTAAAAAAAATATTTAGTTTATTAGACATTATAAAAAAATATGAACCACCTGTTGAAAGTCAACAAGTGTTTCCTCCACTGCCACAAATCTGGTGTAAATCTGTGGATTACTTTACCTTTGGATGGTGAAATCAGAGAACCATGTCAGAAAAGGTGAAATGATAAATCCAACCATGAGACCAACAGAGACCCAACAGGAACTGACAGCCGAAGGTTTTCTGACGTCTCCAGATTTCAGAGTCGTTTCAAGGAAGTGTGATAAGAGAACCTGTGACTGTCAGGATGAGGAAGTTTGGTCTGTTGGAGTCAAACATTAACCACAGAAATCCTCACCATTCAGACCATAAAACGGATTGGATGACAGCAGTAAAAGTGAACCAGGGCGGCCCATGTTGGAGGGTGCCACTCATCCATCCATCCATCCATCTTCTAGCGCTTTTCCGGAGGTCCGGGTCGCAGAGGCAGCAGTTCAAGCAGAAGGCAGGGTGCCACTCATTGGCAAAAAAAGTTCCACATACAATGGTGTGGAAAAGTGTTTGCCCCCTTCCTGATTTCTCATTTTTTTGTATGTTTGTCACACTTAAATGCTTGAGATCATCAAACAAATTTAAATATTGGACAAAGATAACACAAGTAAACACAAAATGCTTTTCTTTTAAAGGAAGGTGTTTATTACTAAGGGTAAAAAAAAAATCCAAACCTACATGGCCCTGTGTGAAAAGGTGATTGCCCCCTAAACCTAATAACAGGTTTGGTCACCCTTAGCAGCAACAAGTGCAATCAAGCATTTGCGATAACTGGCAATGAGCTGTGGAGGAATTTTGGCCCACTCATCTTTGCAGAATTGTTGTAGTTCTGCCACATTGGAGGGTTTTTGAGCATGAACTGCCTTTTTAAGGTCATGCCACAGCATCCCAATCAGATTCAGGTCAGGACATTGACTAGGCCACTCCAAAGTCTTCATTTTGTTTATCTTAAGCCATTCAGAGGTGGACTTGCTGGTGTGTTTTGGATCATCGTCCTGCTGCAGAACCCAAGTGCGCTTCAGCTTGAGGTCACAAACAGATGGCCGGACATTCTTCTTCAGGGTTTTTTGGTATACAGAAGAATTCATGGTTCCATTTACCGCATCAGGTCTTCCAGGTCCTGAAGAAGCAGAACAGCCCCAGACCATCACACTACCACCACCATATATTACTGTTGGTATGATGTTCCTTTTCTGAAATGCTGTGTTACTTTTATGCCGGATGTAATGGGACACACACCTTCCAAAATGTTCAACTTTTGTCTCATCAGTCCACAGAGTATTTTCCCAAAATTCTTGGCAATCATCAAGATTTTTTCTCCCACCATCGGCCTCCCATGACGCCTTCCATGATAAAGTCATGGAGGTACTAGCAAAACACAGCCTCACACTCAACAGGGAGAAGTGCATCTTTGGAGCAAAAACTGTCGAGTTTGTGGGTTTCCAGCTGTCTGCCGAGGCTCTGAGTCTCCTGCACTCAAAAGTCGAGGTGATACTGGATCTACCTGAACCATCATGCCCCGGGCAGCTCTCATCCTTCTTGGGCACCGTGAATTTTTATGGGTGTTTTATTCCACGGTACTCAGAAAAGATAGGGCCACTACACGCCCTCCTGAAGCAGTTGCACCCTGGGTATGGACCCCACCTTACTCAGCTGCCATCACTGAATTGAAGATGCAGCTCACCTCCCCACCAGTGCTCATCCACTTCAACCCACAAAGCCCTACGTTTGTGACGTGTGATGCTTCCAACAAAGCAGTGGAAGCCATTCTGTCGCAACTGCAAGAAGGAACAGAGCACCCAGTGGTGTTTGCCTCGAAGTCACTCACCTCGGCAGAGCAAAAGTACTCAGTGGGAGACAGGAAGACACTGGTGTGCATTTGGGTGTGCAAACACTGGCACATGTACCTATATGGACCATGCTTCACACTGCAGACAGACCACAGAGCCCTCACTGCACTGCTGGAAACATTGGGGTCGGGGCACAGACCGCTTTGCATCTACAGGAGGACAGAAAGACTACATGCATACAACTTTAACACCCAGTTTACACCAGGCAGAAAAAAAATGTGGTGGCAGACCTCCTTTCCCGGGTCACACCTAACCCCACTCCGAAATGCGTCTGAACCTGCGGTTCCTCTCATACTGAGAGGGGTTTACTATTGCAACAACACATCATCAGTAGGGTAAAACTAACCTTTCTCACAACTAGGGGTGTACTCACTTTTATGAGATACTGTATATGTAATTTCCTGCTATTAAATTCAGATAAGACTGAAGTCATTCTTGTTGGTACAAAAAACCTTAGAATTACCTTTCCAAATCAAACTTTCAGTTTGGATGCGGTTACTCTTTCTCTTAATAGCTCTGTGAGGAACCTTGGAATTATTTTTGATCAAGATCTGTCCTTCAATTCACATCTTAAATTTGTTTCTAAGACTGCCTTCTATCATTTGCGTAATATTGCCAAGATCAGAATCAGAATCAGGTTTATTGCCATTGTTCATGTAGTACACAAACTAGGAATTTGTCTCGGTACAATGCTGCAACATTAAACATGATAAGATAAGAGAAATAAACTATACATGTAATAAAGTGTAGGATAAGATTAAGTGATACTGGTCAACAGTTAAAATATATATTAGCCAGCAGCAGATACTGTGGAGAACTATATAGTGCAGTCGGTAATGCAGGAAGAAAACAGTAATGATTGACATGAGTCTGGTTGAGCTGCTGTACATGGTGCACGAGAGTCACTTAGTGTTCAGCAGTCTAATGGCAGAGGGGAAGAAGCTGTTCATGTGACGGGAGGTTTTAGTCTGGATGGACCGAAGTCTTCTACCAGAGGGGAGGGGGGCAAACAGTACGTGACCAGGGTGTGAGGGATCGGCTATGATCCGGCCAGCACGCCTCCGGGTCCTGGAGATGTACAGATCCTGGAGAGATGGGAGCTTGCAGCCGATCACCTTCTCAGCAGTGTGCACGACGCGCTGCAGCCTTAGTCTGTCCCTGGCAGTGGCTCCTGCGTACCACACGGTTATGGAGGTGGTGAGGATGGACTCGATGATGGCTGTGTAGAACTGCACTAACATCTTGGTGGGTAGCTTGAGCTTCCTCAGCTGCCGCAGGAAGAACATCCTCTGCTGGGCTTTTTTGATGAGTGAGCTGATGGTCAGCTCCCATTTGAGGTCCCTGGTGATGGTAGTACCTAGGAAGCGGAAGGAATCAGCAGTGGTGATGGGAGAGCCTGAGAGGGTGAGGGGGGGCAGAGGAGTAGTGACTTTCCTGAAGTCTACAATCATCTCCACTGTCTTCAGAGCGTTCAGCTGCAGGTTGTTATTGCTGCACCAGGACGCCAGCTGGGCCACCTCTCTCCTGTAGGCGGACTCGTTGCCGTTGGAGATGAGCCCGATGAGGGTGGTGTCGTCCGCAAACTTGATCAACTTGACAGACTGGTGGCTGGAGGTGCAGGAGTTGGTGTAAAGGGAGAAGAGTAGGGGGGAAAGTACACAGCCCTGGGGTGATCCGGTGCTGATGCTAGTATAGTCTGAGACAGTCTTTCCCAGCCGCACATGCTGCCTCCGGTCCGTCAGGAAGTCGATGATCCACCTGCAGAGGGAGTCAGGCACGTTGAGCAGGGACAGCTTGTCCCGGAGCAGAGCGGGGCGGATGGTGTTGAATGCGGAGCTGAAGTCCACAAACAGGATCCTGGCGTAGGTTCCCGGGGAGTCCAGGTGCTGCAGGATGGAGTGGAGGGCCAGGTTGACTGCATCGTCTACAGACCTGTTGGCTCGGTAGGCAAACTGCAGCGGGTCCAGGAGAGGGGTGGTGATGGACTTGAGGTGGGACAGGGCCAGGCGCTCAAAGGACTTCATGACTACAGAGGTGAGCGCTACAGGTCTGTAGTCATTAAGTCCAGTGATCCGTGGCTTCTTGGGGACAGGGATGATGGTGGAGGATTTGAGGCAGGATGGCACGTGGCATAACTTAAGGGAGGTGTTAAAAATGTCTGTGAATACAGGAGCCAGCTGTTTCGCACAGAGTCTCAGGGTGGAGGGAGACACGCCGTCTGGGCCGGGGGCCTTGCGCGGGTTCAGTCTGGAGAACTGTTTGAGTACATCCTGCTCACTGATGATAAGGGGAGGGGGGAGGAGGGGGGGGGGGTGCCTTAAATGAAGTAGGGAATGTGGAGGCTGTGGAGCTGGAGGGAGGATTAGGAGCATCTTGTCTTAGAGTGATGATGAGAAACTGATCCACGCTTTTGTTAGCTCTAGATTAGATTATTGTAATTCTTTATTATCAGGTTGTCCTAAAACATCTTTAAAAAGTCTTCAGCTGATCCAAAATGCTGCAGCAAGAGTTTTAACAGGTACTAGAAAGAGAGATCATATCTCTCCGGTTCTGGCCTCCCTTCATTGGCTTTCCATAGAGTTTAGAATTAAGTTTAAAATCCTTCTTCTTACTTATAAAGCTCTAAACAATCAGGCTCCTTTTGATTTAAAAGATCTGATACTACCCTTTATCCTAACAGAGCACTACGATCCCATAATGCAGGATTACTTGTAATACCTAGAATCTCCAAAAGTACAATGGGAGGCAGAGCCTTCAGTTATCAAGCTCCTCTCCTGTGGAACCAGCTGCCAATCTGGATTTGGGAGTGAGACTTGATCTCTGTTTTTAAGAACAGAGTTAAAACCTTCCTTTTTGATATAGCCTACAATTAAGGAGGAATCATGTGTTTCTGAACCCTCCCTTAGTTATGCTGCTAATAGGTTTAGTCAGCCGGGGGACCTCCAATAATGCACTGGGCCTCACTCCTTTCTTCACTCTCAATGAAATATTTTTTGTTGCTGGTCATTAACATGTGTTTGTTCTCTCCCATAGATTGAGTCCCCATCGTGCTGTTTGGTCTCTACATGTCTGTTCTTTTCATCTTCTCTGTCCCCTCACCCCCTCCCCAGCCAGTCGCAGCAGATGACTGCCCCTCCCTGAGCCTGGTGCTGCTGGAGGTTTCTTCCTGTTAAAAGGGAGTTTTTCCTCTCCACCGTTGCCAAGTGCTTGTTCACACGAGATCACCTGATTGCTGGGGTCTTTCTGCAACTGTGGGGGTTTCCCCTACAGTTGAAAGTGCTATGAGATGACTGTTGTTGTGAAATGGCGCTATATAAATAAAGTTGAATTGAATTGAATTGAATTGAATGAACACTTTGATTGTCTTCAGGAGGCTTTGACTTCACTAGACAGCTGCTGGGAGCAGCAACTGTTGTTGATGAAAACTTCTCTGATCAGATAAAGGAGAAGTGAGTAGAAAATGAGAGTTGTGCTGTTGGTTGGAGCAGATATTGTGTAGTTGGAGTGTTTTGTACTTTTATTAAACTGGTAGTGAATGCAGCAACTTCCGGTACTAGTTTAGAACATATGGTTGTCACTGAAATGGGACACTTTTCCTTTTTAAAAAACAATGACTTCGGCATCAGAAATGCAAGAACACAGCCTTTTGTGCCTCAAAAACAGTATTATAATCATGCTACTTCCCATTTGGCGACGAGGAGAACAATGCTGCTGGATTGTGCTGGATACCAGCACCACTACTGCCATTTCTGGAGCTTGCGGGAGAGCCGGTAATCCCGTGGCTGAAGTGGAAAGCCGATTTTGAAGACTGTATTAGAGCGCTGTGAGAGCAGGACAATGGAGGAGGATCTGCTGCTGCTCTCGATGAAGTGCCTGGGTCTGAGAACGACGCCGACCAGAGCGATGCTGTGGACCCCGGGAGTGAGCAGCAGCAGCCGTGTGCCACGGAGGTCAGGCAGTTTCTCAGTACCGGAGCTCCATGCACCTTGGACGAGAGCACTGCGTGGTACGGCGAGGTGCCCGAGGCAGCGAGCGACACCAACGAGGGGGCTTCAGTTTTCCCCGGAGTGCACAGGGCAAGAGTTGTCCAGTAACCAGAGGGTTGGTGGTTCAAATTATGTTTTTCTTTGAGTTTGAGTCTCTTCATTTGTAAAGGGCATTTCAAGGTAAGACAGCTGTGTTTTATATTAAACTATTTTCCATCTTGCAATACTCTTAACTTTAGTGTTATGTGTGTTTTAAACTTGCTCGTTTGCAATAACTCGTTGCCATCCGTTTCAAAGTGGAATGCCGGTTCCACATTGTCGAAGCCATGCAGGGCTTAAATGACATTAACAGCCTATATAACCTTTGGGTTATCTTAGTGACTTTGAGCCTTTTGTGGTGTACTGACTTGGCCGTTTTATACAAAGGTGTACTCTCCAACACTTGAGACTTTAAAACTGGACAGCATCCCCTTAAAGATGAAGCCAAAGTAAAATTTTTAACATTTTGTATGGAATCTGGTCCGTCTCATGAGTGGTACTTGGAATGTTTGAGTGCAGGTGATCTGCAGGCAGAACTTCATTAAGGAATCCAAAGACTTTTATTCTTAAATGCTCCCAGCTGTATTCAGATTGATTGCTTTTGTTCAAGTCTTAATTAAGTTGGTTGCAAATATTCTGCTTGTTTGAATTAAGATCTAAATGCGATCAAATGAAATTGTATGTCAAATGGCATATTGTATGATACAGTGTAGTTAGAAATGTACTTTAAGACACTTAACATTATTCTTAAAATGCTGTTTTTAAAAACTCAGAGCAATCAGAAAGTGGCCATCAGGACTGGAAGAGAAGTGGAAAAAAAAGAAAAATCAGCAAAATTTAAAACGATGTGTCATGTTTTTTTTCCCCTGAAATTTATGTTTCCTGAAATTGTGACTTAGATTAACCATTATAATTCAATAAGTGACTCTGTGAAACACTCATGGCTGCTCTGTTCATTCACAGACCAGAAAATTCACACTGTTATCCTGTTAAATCAAAGGGAAGCTTTGTTCTTTTGCATGTCCTTTAGTTGTTAAAATTGTGTTAACAGGTCTGAGGAGTTGATAGTTCCTGTCCAGCATGTCAGTTGGGGGGGGGGAGGGGGGGTCAGTGCTGCTGATAAAGCCACATCACCCTTTAACTCTTTGGTTTCCAGCTCAGCATCAGCTCTGTTTGAATTGTCCTCAGAAGGGAACATGTAAATCGACAGAGGTGTGAAGTTTGGCGGAGTAATCTGTTGGATGTCATGGGGTGTCATGTGTTTACTCTTCCTGGGTTAACTGGATTATTTCTGCTTCTGGGGATCACCTATTCCTCTCCTCCTTTCCCCCGCTGATTAATGCAGATCTGCAGGATTAAACACCTCCGAACATCACTGCTTAGTTCCTCCTCACGGATGTCTTTTAAAAAATGGCCAACACATTCCATTTTATCATGTCCTTTTTCATGTAAATTAGAAACATTCTTTTATAAATGTGAGGATTTTTCTCATAAATTTGCAGGATTTTCCTGCAGAGTTACAGGCATTTTACTCAGAAATGTGCAGCTTCTTACTTGAAAATTTGCAGCTTTTTATTATTCATAATTTTGCAGCTTTTTCCTCATGAATTTAGAACTTTTCTTACTCTTGAATTTGCCGTTTACAAAAAAAAAAAAAAGCTTAAACTTGCATTTTACTCAAATCTTATATCTGCAGTGTTTTAGGTTGTAAACAGTTGGAAATATACACCTTTTTTGTCTTTTTGCTAAAGTTGCAGCTTCTTACCCATAAAATTCCACTTGTTTTGGTCAGAAATTGGCAGTTTTTAACTGAGACCTACAGCCTTTTTTTTTTTTTTTTGTCAGGTCAGGTATTGGCTTGCTTGCTACTGGATAGCAAGCAAGCCAAGCTACTGGATAACCATGAAAACTGGTACTACCTGTCCCATGAGACAGGTAGTACCAGTTTTCATGGTTATCCAGTAGCAAGCAAGCCAATACCTGACCTGACAAAAAAAAAAAAAAAAAAAGGATTTAGGTCTCAGTTAAAAACTGCCAATTTCTGACCAAAACAAGTGGAATTTGTTGTCGGCGACTCAACCGGCATCCCCGCCCTTCCGAGGGCATGGGGGGTGAAACTGGGCATCCTGGCAGAACTAAAAACAATATCTGTCACAGGTCTGTGCTGGACCACTCCCAGTTACACAGGGTGAGACTGGACATCCTGGCAGATAAACACATCTGTCGCAAGGTCTGTGGTGGACTGTGCCAGTCGGTGCATTGTGACATGCACTACACAAAGAGCAGAGATAAACAAACCTATCATCTGGTCAGTCACTGCAACAGATACTGGAGTCAGTTTTTCTTGGCTTGTCCTTGCCACTGATAATACCTTTATCTGCCAAGAATGTGCTGTTAGTCCAACAAAAGCTAGCAGTACTCAAATACTTTGCAAGCAGTTTCATGAAATGGTCAATCAGAAAGCAACTCATACCGGCTCAGACGTCACCTGGACTTATAAGGTCTGCGTTGATCTGTTCACACTGTAGCATCATCGTCTCCTCAAACCAAGACAGAAGATCACTTCTCTCCATTTTACAGGAATTTCACTTTATTCCCTCTACAGGAATACCACTTTTCTGCATTCTACAGGAATATCACTGGCTTTCATATCGACTCATCCAGGCCTCATCCAGGCCTGACCAAAGATGTTTTCCCAGGACCCCAATGTAAACAGTTGCCTCTTGCAGAGATTGTAAGGATCATAATTTGCTTTTAAAGGCTCAAAGGAACATAAAACTCGTCAGACCAGACCTCCAACGTGAACACTGCATTTGGATAACATCCTCCTTTATAGGAAACCAATGCTCTTAAAAGGGTCATAAACGGCTTAATCAGACAGGTTTATAACCTCCAATGTTTTCCAGATTTTCTTCCAGATACCATGGACCTAAAATAAATCATCTACAGCTCAACAGTACCTCCTAGCGGATACCTACAAAATGTGTTTCTGTATGTATGATGACTTTTTTTTAATTTGTTCTAAACATTAAGTTTCTTTCAGCTTATCCTCTTCTCCCCCAGATCCTAAGGACACTGAGAATCACCCTTTTTATCACTAACCATAGTTTGCTGTACTACCTTAAGCTTTGATCTAAATATGAATGCATGCATTATAATTATGTATAAGAAATGTTATGTTCATGAGTGTTATTCAAACAAATGTAATATTAGAGTAATGGTATACATGCATGATCACCAAATATTAGCCAAGTCATTTAATTTAGTTAGATTTTATATTGAGCACCTAATTTCATAAGAACTGACTGAGTGTTGATTTTTCTCTGCAATTTCATGGGATGGTGTCTTTGTTTCATTGGCTGCTCTCAAACAAAGAAATGTTTTCACATTGGATGGCAGCCATTTCAAACTGCTTTTGATAAAGTCGACTGGTCAGACTTGCGATTGGCATCACAAGTTTATGAGCCAGGCGGGGCCATTTAAAAGTAGTGGAAGCTGCCCTGCATATGGAGATATACAGTAACAGTTTTGAGTTAAGTTAAAATGTAGGTTAAAGATTCAGGGAAAAACACACAGAATCAGATTAAGAGAGAACAAGATGTAAGATTAAGAGTGAGAATAAGGCAGATTAAGTTAAGAAAGAAAGAAGTAAAAAGTTAAGAACAGAAAAGAAGAAAGAAAGAGATTTTGAGAAAGATTAGGAACTAAGATTAAAGAAGCAGAATAGTAATCTAGATCTCAGAGGAAGATTTTATTCCACCATTTCAAGGTCCTGTGTAGTTTTATTCTATCGAAATTGTTCTTTGTGAAGTTTGTCAAATCCTGCGTTAGTTTTTCTGGTTACTGAGGAGAAATCACCTTTTTCTTTAGACCTCGCTTTTTAAGAGAATCAAATTCTCAAACTTTTTCCTTCACCTCAGAAGCCACTCTTGTCCTAGTAAATGTTTTTCTCAATTTTTTTATGACTTTTCACGCCGTTAAAGTGGACCTTTAATCTTCCTAATATAAAGTGAACAGAGACTGTGTTTTTTGGACTCTCTTTCCTGCCTCATACCTGCCTGACTGAGAAGTGGTTCCTTCAGTTTTTGGGTATATCCCGCTACATGAGACTTCACCGATTCGACTGGACTCATTTCCAAGGACTTTTCACGCCACTCGGGGACGATTACTCTGCTGCACTTGCCCTGAATGAGCCCACGGCTGGGCCAACACTTCTGACGGCTGTGAGGAAGCATCACAGCAGCCGCTTCCTCCCGATGTCCCAACCCTAAACTCGGCCGGTATTGACCCACTGAACAAGTGGACCTTCAGCTGTCTTGTGAGTGAGGCTCATTTTACTATCTGCTGGGTTAAACGTGATGTCCGAACAATTAAATTACAACTGAATATAGCCCGTATTTCAGGGCTCAACTAGTCTCTCAGCCACAGGGTAAAGCTGTAACCTGAAGGAATTCTCTTAGTCATTTTTAAGTAACTGCCCTTAATTTTTGTAGATTAATTCAGAAGTCATTTTTAGATAATTAGCTTATGAATTTTCCCCATAAAATTGCGTTGTTTTGGTTAGACATTTCAGCCCTCATTTATCGCTGAAACACAAGTCTGGTTTCTCTTTGGTTCCACAAAGGTGTAACGCTGGATTTTATGTTCAGGAATCCAATAACGGTTGATGTGATATCGTACGCTGTTATCATTTGAATCTGTTTATCCATCATTTGAATGCCATATCATGTAACCTGAATGAGTTTAATAAAAGGGTGAATGAGAGAAGTTGAAGTGTTTTCCTTTCGCACATATCTGTTTCCTAATCACGGCAGGAAAATAACTCACTGAAACTTTGAGAATAATCCATTAAGTAATTGAAGGTATAAAATTAATTAAAATTAACGTTAATATTATTGTTCATTGTTACTGGTGCCTCTTTTACGAGTGCTTCTTTTTTTGATTTAGCGTGTGTAGAAGTGACGGTTTAACTCCGCCCCCTTTCACACCCACGATTAAATAAAATAAATAATTCCTGTACCTTATGACAATATTTTATTATATAATCCTGCTACAACACTCTGACAGGCAGTGAAAAGTAAGCTAAGAGCAGGAAGACAAAAGAAGAGGAAAACAGCAGCCTTGTGTGTAGCAGAATGGAATGTACCCACTCTGTTGGACAGAAAGACATCACAGCACCCAGAAAGACAGACCGCGCTTGTGGCCCTGGAAATGAACAGGTACAATGTAGACATAGCTGCACTTAGTGAAACAAGATTGCCTGGATATGACAGCTTGGAAGACCATGAGTACATCTTCTTTTGGAGTGGGAGATCAACTCAAGAAAGGAGAGAAGCAGGAGTGGGCTTTGCAGTTAGAAAGGAGATAGCAGCAATGCTTGATGAGGAACCGGTGCCAATCAATGACAGGATAATGATTATAAGACTTCCACTACAGCGGAAGATGTATGCCACACTCATCAGTGTATATGCCCCAACAATGACCAACACAGAGGTGGTGAAGGAAGAGTTCTACAGTGATTTACATGAGACTATCAGGATAGAACCAATTGATGAAGGGCTGATACTCGTTGGAGATTTTAATGCCAGAGTTGGTTCGGAGACCGAGAAATGGAAAGGAGCTCTAGGCAGTCATGGAGTAGGCAAGTGCAATGCTAGTGGAGAACTTCAACTTGCACTATGTTCAGAGCAAAGCCTTGTGATAACCAACACTCTATTTAAGCACAAAGACACACACACACACATGGATGCACCAAAGATCCAAGCACTGCCACTTACTAGACTACATCATAGTGAGGCAGAGAGACATAAGGGATGTATTGGACACCACAGCAATGAGAGGCGCAGACTGTGGTACTGGTCATGTTATGCTGAGAACTAGATTAAGGATTTGCAGATGAAAACAGCACTGCAGGATGGATGCAAAGCCACCACGGAAACTAAACACTAGTGCACTGAAAGGCCAAAAGAAGCAGGAAGAATTTATGCAGGAAATTGATGAAAAATTGAAAGACTGGGACAGCAACAACTCAGAGAATGACATAGAAGAGAAATGGGCAACACTGAAGGATGTGGTGTATCAGACTGCGAGTGATGTATTAGGCTACCCTGAGAGGAAACATCAAGATTGGTTTGATGAGCATGATGAACACCTGAAGAAACTACTAGAAGCAAGGAATACAGCTAGGCAGGAAAACCTACAGCGTAACACAAGGTTGAAAAAGAAGAAATACTCAAAGGCTCAGAGTGGGCTACAGAAGTACACCAGAGAGATGAAGTCCAAATGGTGGGATGAAAAACCGGAGGAACTTCAAACTGCAGCAGACAGAAAAGACATGAAAACATTCTTCACAGGTTTGAGAGAAGTCTATGGCCCTAAACCAAGAGGATTGATCCAACTAAAGGCTATGAATGGTGAAACGGTTTAGCAGGAGAAGGACAAGATCCTGGACAGATTTGCAGACCACTTTGACCAACTACTAAACAACCCTGGAGATCTCACTGAAGAGGCTAAAGAAGCTCTAGTGCAGTGACCAGCTGTATCAAGTCTGGATGAACCACCAAATTTTGATGAACTAATGGCAGCTATCAGGACAACACAGGATGGTAAAGCTCCAGGAAGGGTTGGAATTCCAGCAGAAGTGTGGAAATTTGGTGGTGTTCAGCTGACCAACTGCCTGCACAAGCTCATCCAAGAGATATGGGATGCCCAGAAAGTACCTCAAGACTGGAAGGATGCAAGTATTGTGCCTTTGTTCAAGAAAGGTGACAGGAAAGATTGTGGAAATTACCAAGGTATATCGCTGCTAGCCACTGTTGGTAAGATTCTCTCACGTGTACTACTTAACAGACTGAATGAACACATCTTGCAGAATGTACTACTGGAAACCCAGTGCGGCTTTAGAAGTGGAAGAAACACAATGGACATGAGTTTCTGTTTGAAACAGGTTCAAGAAAAGTGTATCAAACAGAACATGCTGCTTTATGTAGTCTTCATAGACTTCAGTAAAGCCTTCGATACTGTTTCATGACAAGGACTTTGGCAGGTACTCAAGAAATATGGTTGTACAGAGAAGTTTGTCAGCCTGATCGAGGCACTCCATACAGGTATGCAAGCAAACGTGGCAATGAGTGGTTCAGTATCTAAAGTCTTTTCAGTAAGCAACGGGGTGAAACAAGGGTGTGTGCTGGCACCTACACTCTTCTCGCTATATCTGGCAGCCATGCTTGAAGTGGCCTTCAAAGACACTTCAGAAGGAGTATACATTCAAACAAGGAAAGAAGCAGACTTGTTCAATGTGGCACAGTTTAAAACCAAGAGTAAGAAATCGATAAAGGTAGTAAGAGAAATGCTCTTTGCCGACGACAGTGCTCTAGTTGCACACAATGTGGAAGATATGCAATCTTTAGTGGAGAAATCTGCAAGAGCAGCTAGCCAATTCAGCCTCCAAATCAACATCAAGAAGACAGAGTGCCTTTATCAACCACCAAAGTTCCAGGTATCAACATCACTACCAGAAGAGATCAGCACTGGTACAGAGCCACTAGTCAAGTACAAGACTTTCAAGTATCTAGGGAGTACTGTTTCAGAGAATGCTAGGCTGGAGGATGAACTATCTTTCAGAATGGGAAGAGTGAGCGCTGTGTTTGGAAACTTGAGGGAGAGACTGTGGAACAATCAACATGTGTCTATCCGTGTGAAATGCAAAGTGTACAGAGCGACAGTACTGGCTACTTTATTGTACGGTGCTGAAACTTGGACTGTCTACAGAGTGTAGGTGAAGAAGCTCCACGCGTACATGATGAGACACCTTTGAGCCATAATGAACATCTCATGGAAAGACAAGCTAACCAACACAGAAGAGTTGAAACGAGCTGGTCTACCATCAATGGAGGACATGCTAATACAGATGAACCTGAGATGGCTCGGACATGTTGAGAGGATGGACCACCAGCGTCTCCCTCGGCAGTTACTCTACTCAGTTATGCAAGGGCAAACGCAATCAGGGTAGAACAAGGCTCAGATTTAAAGACACTGTAAAAAGAAACTTGAAGAAGTTGGACATAGACAGGAGTTCCTAGCAGCAGAAGGCTAAGGACAGAGCTGTGTGGAGGAATCTGATCAGACCTAAATGAAACAGTCATTGTCGCCCACGACAGACTGCTATGATGATGATGATGATGATGTACATTAAGAAGGTCCGGGGGGGGGGGGGGGGGGTGGCATTTTTTCTTAAAAAATTGCAACTTTTCTCATAAATGTGTAACTTTTTCTCATTAATTTACTACATTTATTTGTAAAATAAACTTTTTTGTTGTACATTTGCCACTTTTTCCCCATAAATCTGCTGTTTTTTCATCTTAAATCTGTAATTTTTTTCTTGTAAATTTGTAACCTTTTTATAATGTGTTCTTTCTTTTAAATTTACATAGTTTTTGTCACCAAATTTGTGACTTTTTTCTATGGTAAACTTCACTTTTTGTCAATGAGCAATTGTTTCCTTTAAATTTGCAATTTTCTTTCTCATAAGTTTGTGCCCGACAATATTAATACTTATAGTGTCCCCTCAATATTTACTCTGGAGAAAATGTCCTGTTAATTGTCCTTTCCCACATAAAAAATGAACTATCTGCCAATGCAGCATGTCGGCACTGCTCCAGACCTCTGTTCCACTGGAACAAACAGATGTGGACACCTGGTCTCTGATGATAGTGGGGTCAGTTCTCTCTTTTCCCGGGTTGACTGACACCTGTGGATGGGGGGGGGGGCAGCTTAACCAGGGGGTGATTTGGGGTCATTTTGATAACAAGGAGGATGCCTCCCCCCTCACGTCCCCTGAGTGTTATGATGTTACATTGTGTTAGGGCTGGGAATCAGAGGGACCTTACAAGTCGATTTAGATTGGGATACTTGGGTCATGAGTGGCTCCTTTCACCATTCAACCATAATCACGATATCATGATAATAGAGTATCAAGATCCCAGAGATTTCAGGGTTTTTTTTCCACCTTACTCAAGCTTACATCACGTCCCAAAGTAAAACTGTTGACGCCTCTTTCATATAATAAACTATTCTGGGGGCTTCATATTCATCGGAGACACCTGTCTGTAGGCAGGGAGGACGGTGGACGGCATCTGGAACAGACTCCCACTCCAGATGCGTTTATCTGACTCTGTAGACTATTTTAAAAAGCAGCTGAAAACTTTTTTGTTTAACCAGGATTTCCTTTAAGTTTCAACTGCTTTTTAATGGTAAGTCTGATATTTTAAAATTATCTTAATCTTATGTTTAAACTTGTTTTTGTATTGTTAAAATTATTTTTATCAACTTCCTTTTATTCCATTTTATTGTGCAGCATTCTGGGACTACCTGTCTGTGAAAAGCCTTCAAAAATAAACTACTTTCTTGGCAATCGGAGAAAAATCTTCATGCTGGTGTCTCTTTAGCTTAGCTGTTGCTAACACTGCTCTGAGACATGTGCTGGCTCACATGTTTCAAGTGTTTTGGGTTTTTTTCCATGCAGCACTTCTTGCAGGTTGTGCGTCATGTCAAGGTCTTTCTTTCCATCTTTGTTCCAAAATCCAAAAAAGGCCCGACATTTGAGCTAACTTTGAACTAACTGCTTCCTAACTTTCAAAGCTTGCTGCCAAAACAAGCTATGACTTCACTTGACTTGCTTTGCGCCATCTAGTGGACTGAAAACATAATTGGTTAAATACCCAAGAGAGTATGCAACATTTACATGATAATTAATAAAAGATCGATCCATGCATTTAGGGATTGGTGTATTGTCGTTAGTGTCAAGTATCGCGATCCATCACTGAATCGATCTTTTGTCCCACCCCTAAAAGGTGTCCATACCGATCCGTCAATCCTGTTAAGTTAGAACCTACAGTGTGTGGTGATGAAAAAATAAAGACTGCATGACTGTTAAGCTAGTCAAAAACATGCTGAGTGATTTATGGTGACATATGATTTATCAGTGCAACATGTTAGGATTCTCTTCCATGGTCATCATAGACCGATGGAGGCCGACGACGATGTTCACAAAAATATAATATTCAGGGTACATTATCCTAGTGGTAACAGGATTGGTGCTGTGTCAGGCTGTGTCTCTGGCTGTTATGCAGCCCAAGGAAAGTCTTCAGTTTTACAGCGTAGTTCTGGTGAACTGGCAGAAGAGCCCGTGTTAGCAGAAAGAAGAGAGCAAAATATAAGATAAGATAAGCCTTTATTAGTCCCACAATGGGGAAATTCCAAGATTACAGCAGCACAGGGATAGAGCACTCGTCGGCCTCCGTCGGTCTATGATGACCATGGAAGAGAATCCTAAACATCTACTCTGCTGGAACAGCACCGCCTGTGGCTGAACAGGCTGATGCGCACCGGTGTTCTACCTTCCAGCGTTGGGCGTTGGTAGGATTCAAGCCTGAGCAGGAAGATATGGAGGACAAGACGTTACCCATGCAGCATGTCCCCCCTCTCCACGTCACTGATGAATCCAAAGGAACAGCAGGGCTGCTATAGTTTGGCACCAGCGCCGTCACAGGAGCTGCCAGAACGATGTTGAGAACAACAGAGAACTGCCTTAGGGGCTCCAACTCCGGATTTTTTCCCCAGGGTTGACTCCTGAAGCCTTTCCCGTGACCAGGTGTGCCGCAAGGCAGCGGAGGTTTGAAATCAGGGTTTACCTTCCCATAGATGGGCTACCTTCCCAGGTTGACGAGCCACCATCTACCCGAAAGCACTCAGAGCATTAATTAATAAGACAAGAACTGCTTAGGCAAAGCAGTAGATGAATATTCATATGTACACAGTTATATAGACAGTGAAGGAGCATTGCAGCTAGATGGAATAAACAGCATTACGGTTTGTTAAGATTCCCTGCAGAATATGAATATGAACCAAGACAGTATATTTCACATTTGACTCACAGTGTTGTGGCCACCCTCAGTAATAATCATTTATTTGTCCTAGTTGTGTATTGGAGGGGACAATCTCTATTGTGCCAAGTTGTTACATTCAGTACATTCAATACGGCCTCTATGAGCAGCCCTGGTTAGGTTATAAAAGTCTGGCAGCTGTATGCAGGAAGGACCTGTGGAACATCTCCCTCGTGCACCTAGGATGGCACAGCCTACTACTAAATGAGCTCCTCAGTGTGTTCGGCGTGTCCTGCATGGGATGGGAATCCAACTCCAGCAGAGATGACAACTTAGCTACCATCCTCCTATTCTGTCAATCGGGTCTGCTGCGGGTTTGAAAACCGGTACCGGGAGCCCTCTTCTCACCATATCCCTGGTTGCTTCATCTGCCGAGTTGTAGAGATACATCTTTTCCCCATAAAAAAACCCTCAGCTTCACCGGGAATGGGGTTTGAAAGTGCAGTTTTTTCTCTCTACTGGGTCTAGGTGCCACCCCAGGACAGAGCTAGCTTTATTGATCAGCCTGTTCAATCTCTTCCTGTTGGCTGCCGTGATGCCGCTGCCCCAGCAGACCACTCCAAATGTGATGGCTGATGCCCCCACCGAATCATAGGTCTTCAGGAGTGCTCCCCACACTTCAGAAGACCGGAGTCTCCTCAGGAGGAACAGCCTGCACTGTCCCTTCTTGTAGAGCGCGTTGGTGTTGTGTGACCAGTCCAGTTTATTGTTCAGGTGAACACCCAGGTACTTGTATGATGTCACCATCTTAATGTCTGTTCCCTGGATGTTTACTGGTGCTGTGGGGGGTTGTCCTTGCTTGCAGCAGTCCACCACCAGTTCCTTAGTTTTCCTCGCATTTATCTGGAGGCAGTTCTGTTGGTACCAGTCCACAGAGTCCACAAAGTCCTCTGTACTTCATATCATCCCCATCAGAGATGAGGCCGACAATCACAGAGTCATCAGAGGACTTCTGTAGATGGCAGTGTGGAGTGTTGTGTGAAAAGTCAGCAGTGTAGAGGGTGAACAGAAAGGGAGCCAGAATTTTTCCTTGGGGGGCTCCTGTGACGGCGTAGCCTCATCACTGGCTGCAGGCACACAGACACTCATACAAACGGCTATAGGCACACTCACACACAACTATGGACTGTAGGTGATTCGCTAGCTTAAACAGCACACACACACACACACACACACACACACACCTGCCATGCATTTTCTCATTTACTTCTGTTTGGAAATGATCTTAAAATATCAAATGTTTTTCTTTTTCTTTTTCCCTCACCTGTTTTGTGGCGCAGCACTCTTGGTTGTTCTGCTTCCCTGGAAAACATCCACTCTTATTTCCATACCATATAAACTCCTTTTTTTTGTTTGTTCCCGTCCACTTATCTGCCTCCATGCACAATTCAGATGTCTACTGAGCTAAACAGATGGAATCAGCTGAGTAGATTAAGTACGGGTTTTCACACGCCTGGTGGTCAGGTGACCCAGGGAGACTGTGGTCATGATTTTAATAAATGTTTGTAAATGGACTGACTTTGTGTGTGGGAAAACTTGTTTTTGTATTTAAATATTTATGTGTAAAGTATATATTAGGAGATGAGGCATTGTTAACTGTTTTATGGAAATATTTATTGAAGTGTGTTTTTCTATGAATGATACTCCCAGTGGGAGGGGCTTGGTCGTTAAAATGGGGCTGCTGTGGGCTGAACTGTCAGTCTGAGGTTTGTTGTAGAGGAGGCAACACATAGTCTGCTGTCTGTAAGCAAATGAGTGACTTGTTTCCTCCCATTTTGAAGAAGGAGTTAAGAGAGGACTCCATTTTAAAGGGACAATTTGGTACAGCGACTGTTTGGGGTTTTTTTTCCATTTGTTTCCACTGTTTGTTTTCTCCTCACCTGTACATAATTTTGCACTTGGGAGGCTGGAAAATAAAAAGGCTCAATACCATCTGTGCGACTTAGCCATCATTTTGGGGGGATTTGAAGAAGTTAGAAAAGAACCCCGTGACAGCCCCCTTACTGCAGATGATGGTATCAGATACACAGTCCTGGGTTCTCACAAACTGTAGTCCGTTTGGGAGGTAGTCCAGGATCCAAAATGACAGGTGCTGGTCCACCCCTGTGCACGGTAGCTTATCCCTCAGGATTACTGGTTGGATGGTGTTGTCATGTGTCTGAGGTCCTATGTCATCCCACACCTGAGACAGTTTATTGTTGTATTTTGTATGTCTGTTTTTCTCTGCTTATTTGTCTGGGTTTGTCTGTCTTCCCGTTTTGCCCCTCTCTCTCTCCAGACACTCTCCACTGGCTGCTCAGCCTGCCTCTGCTGATGAGCAGCTTGCAATCAGTTCACCTGCAGCTCAGCTCACACCTGAATCCATTCATGTAATCAGCTCAGTGTGTGTTTTACTCTGTCAGTTCATTCACTCCCTGTCACTCCGTTGGTCAACCTGGCTAGTAGAGCTGGAAGCTTAAGGTCCTAGTCAACATCCCTACGACTACTTCTGTGCTATTTCCCCGGAGCTCAGTCTGGCTCCGGCACTCACTAAGTCTCTTTTTTTCTCCTATCCTAGTTCACGTTCTTCTCCTTCAGAGGCCTGGTCCAGCTCTGAAGTGTGACGTGGACTCCAACCTTGCTTGCCTAGCTGTATTAAGAGCTGAACTGTTACACCTGCAGTGCAGCATTGTTTTCCAGAGCCGGGTCCCGCTCCGCGGCACTGCAGGGTCGTTTATTGTTGGACAATTTATGTTGGACACTATTTGAACTGTTTGCCTTTGTTTTAATAAATGCACAACTTCATCCAGTGTTTGGGCTCCTCTTTCTCTCTGCGCCACAGAGTGGCACATATATGACAAGTGTTGAAAGCACTGGAGAAATCAAAGAACATGATCCTCACAGGGAACATGATGTCAGGGAGATTGTTAGAAACGGAGGAATAGCAGCAGGGCGGTCACAGATGCTGAAGCTGAAATGTTTCATAGTGACGTGTTCTAGCATGGTTCTCTGTCAGACGATGAGTTCAGATGAGTCGTGGTTCATAGATGTGGTGTGGTGCTCTGGTGTGGTGTCATTGTCAACACCTAACACGGGGGTCAGCAACCTGTGGCTCTTTTGTCCATAGCCAGTGGCTCTTTGAGGCCTTGACAAAAAAAACAAAAAACAAAAAAAAAAAAACCCTGACGTTTCAAAGAAGAGATACAATAAATTTTCAAGAAAAATAGTTCTCATTAAAAAACAGAAAATGAGAAAATCTTAAAGTTTTGAAAGAAAATCTTGTGAATTTTTCAAGAAAATGTTGCACTTTCTTGAGAAAACATTCTAAATTTGCAAGGAAAAAAGTTAAAAAAAATAACGAAAGTTTCTTTTATGTGGAAAAATGTATCATCACTTCCTGTGTTGCTGACTGTCTGTCTGTGGTTTGCTGTCCTTGTTCGCCTGAGGATTTTGCTTTTAATTGTATTTTAATCACTTTTTTCCATCTACCGTTAGCTCTCACTTCTGTTTATCAAGCCTCTTGCACCTGTGAGCACTCAGTGTCACCTAATCACCCTCTTCAGTCTTCTGTTCACCTTTCATCGGTGTTTCTGTTAGCTTCGGGTTAGCCACTAGCTATGGCTACTAGCTCTCCTTCCTCTCCTCCTCTGGTGTGCTCTCTCTGTCAGATGTTTAGCTACACCTCTGCCTCTTTTAGTGATAACGGTAAATGTAGTAAATATTGTCTTTTTGAGGCGATAGAGGAGAGGTTGTCTGATTTGGAATCCCAGCTCCGCTGCATTGAAACACCGTCTGTGCCAGTTAATCTTGATGGACGTCCCTTAGCTGCAGTGGAACTCCCTAGCATAGGGCCTGTTAGCGGTCCTCCGGTCCTCCTCAGTAGCGAGGAGACTGGGTGGGTGACGGTGAGAAGCAAGCCTAGCCGCAAAGCCCCGGTTAACCACCAACCTGTTCATGTTTCTAATCATTTGTCCCCGCTCAGCGACACACCCGCTGAGGAAAAAACTCTGATCATTGGTGACTGTAGTCAGAAACGTGAACCTACACTGCAAAAAACGATTTTCAAGAAAGCAAATAAAGCCTTGTTTCTGGATTATTTTTCTTATTTTTTGTCTAAAAAGAAAAATATCCTTGACAAGCAAGTTTTGCACAAGAAAATTAAGCTCATTTTAAGAAAATATATCTAACTTTTTCTGAATAAGATATTTCAGCTAATATTGAGCTATATTAACCAGAAGCAAGGTATAAGAATGGTTTGGATGAAATTCTAGCAGAAGAACAAGATTATTTTTCTTATATAAAGAGTAAGACTACTTCCACAACTTCTCAATTTAAGAAATGTATTTAATGACAAAATTTAATATAATCACTGTCAAGCTTCGCACATATACGGCATAATGTCAATGGTCCTGCAAAACTCAAACACGACAAATATAAATTACACTTCAGTATGACCCATTTGAAAAATGTAACAGATAGCAGAACTCACAGTTGCCACTTTACACCACGCTCCCCCATAGATGATTCATCATCATCATCATCATCATCATCATCATCATCATCATCATCATCATCATCATAGCAGTCTGCTGTGGGCGACAATGACTGTTTCATTTTGGTCTGATCAGATTCCTCCACACAGCTCTGTCCTTAGCCTTCCACTGCCAGGAACTCCTGTCTATGTCCAACTTCTTCAAGTTTCTTTTTACATCCATCCATCCATCGATCTTCTACCGCTTTTCCGGAGGTCCGGGTCGCGGAGGCAGCAGTTCAAGCAGAGAAGCAACAGACTTCCCTCTCCCCAGCCACCTGCTCCAGCTCTTCAGAGAGGATACCAAGGCGTTCCCAGACTAGCTGGGAGACATAGTCTCTCCACCGAGTCCTGGGTCTGCCCCGGGGTCTCCTCCCAGTGGGACGTGCCTGAAACACCTCAAGTGGGAGGCGTCCAGGAGGCATCCTAATCAGATGCCCATACCACCTCAACTGACTCCTTTCAATGTGGAGGAGCAGCGGTTCTACTCTGAGCCTCTCCCGGATGACTGAGCTCCTCACCCTATCTCTGAGGGTGAGTCCAGCAATCCTACGGAGAAAGCTCATTTCAGCCGCTTGTATCCGCGATCTCGTTCTTTCGGTCATTACCCAAAGCTCATGACCATAGGTGAGAGTAGGAACGTAGATTGACTGGTAAATCGACAGCTTTGCCTTAGAACTAAGCTCCCTCTTCACCACAACAGACCGGTACAACGTCCGCATCACTGCAGATGCTGCTCCAATCCGTCTGTCGATCTCTCGCTCCATTCTCCCCTCACTCGTGAACAAGACCCCAAGATACTTAAACTCCTCCACTTGGGGCAGGAGCCTGTCCCCAACCCAGAGAGGACAATCCACCTTTTTCCGGCTGAGGACCATGGACTCGGACTTGGAGGTGCTGATTCTCATCCCAGCCGCTTCACACTCAGTGGCAAACCGTCCCAGCAAGAGCTGTAGGTCATTGCTGGATGAAACCAACAGGACAACATCATCTGCAAACAACAGAGATGAGATCCTGTGGTCACCAAGCATGACACCCTCCATTCCCTGGCTGCGCCTAGAAATCCTGTCCATAAAAATTATGAACAGGATCGGTGACAAAGGGCAGCCCTGGCGGAGTCCAACTCTCACTGGGAATGACTCCGACTGAGTGTTGGCAATACGAACTAAACTCTCACAACGGTCGTACAGAGACCGAATAGCTCGTAACACCAAGCGCGATACCCCATACTCCCGAAGCACCCCCCACAAAAATCCATGAGGGACGCGGTCAAATGCCTTCTCCAAGTCCACAAAACACATGTAAACTGGTTGGGCAAACTCCCACGAACCCTCAAGAATTCTCGAGAGGGTAAAGAGCTGGTCCGATGTGCCACGGCCAGGACGAAAACCGCATTGCTCCTCCTGAATCCGAGGTTCGACCAACGGCCGGACTCTCCTCTCCAGTACCTTGGCATAGACCTTCCCAGGGAGGCTGAGGAGTGTGATCCCTCTAAAGTTGGAGCACACCCTCCGGTCCCCTTTTTTGAAGAGAGGAACCACCACCCCGGTTTGCCATGCCAAAGGCACTGCCCCGACCTCCACGCAATGTTGCAGAGTCATGTCAACCATGACAACCCAACAACATCCAGGGCCTTGAGGTACTCGGGGCGAATCTCGTCCACCCCCGGGGCCCGGCCACCAAGGAGATTTTTAACCACCTTGGCAACCTCAGCCCCTGTGATAGGCGAGTCATCCCCCTCGTCCCCAAACCCTGCTTCCTCTGTGGAAGGCGTATCAGTGGGATTGAGGAGATCCTCGAAGTATTCGTTCCACCGCCCGACGATATCCCCAGTTGAAGTTAACAGTGTCCCATCCGCACCATACACAGTGTGGACGGGGAGCTGCTTTCCCCTCCTGAGCCGCCGAACAGTTTGCCAGAATCTCTTTGAAGCCGACCAAAAGTCTTGTTCCATGGCCTCACCGAACTCCTCCCATACCCGGGTTTTTGCTTCAGCAACCACACGAGCTGCACTCCGCTTGGCCTGCCGGTACACCTCAGCTGCTTCGGGAGTCCCACAAGCCAACCAAGCTTGATAGGACTCCTTCTTCAGCTTAATGGCCCCCCTCACCACTGGTGTCTACCACTTGGTTCTGGGGTTGCCACCACGAGATGCACCGACCACCTTGCGGCCGCAGGTCTGGGTCGCCGTTTCAACAACAGAGGTGGAGAACATGGCCCATTCAGTCTCCATGTCTCCAGACTCCCTCGGAATGTGGTTGAAGTTCTTCCGGAGGTGGGAGTTGAAGACCTCCCGGACAGGGGCCTCAGCCAGACGCTCCCAGCACACCCTCACTATACGTTTGGGTCTACCAGGTCTGAATGGCTTCCTCCCCTGCCATCGGATCCAACTCACCACCAGGTGGTGATCAGTTGACAGCTCGGCACCTCTCTTTACTCGGGTGTCCAAGACATACGGTCGCAGGTCTGATGACACGATAACAAAGTCGATCATTGACCTGCGACCTAGGGTGTCCTGGTGCCAGGTGCACATATGGACACCCTTATGCTTGAACATGGTGTTCGTTATGGACAGACTGTGGTTAGCACAGAAGTCCAATAACTGAACACCACTCGGGTTCAGATCGGGCAGGCCGTTCCTGCCAATCACCCCCCTCCAGGTTTCACTGTCATTGCCCACGTGCGCATTGAAGTCCCCCAGTAGGACAATGGAGTCTCCAGGAGGAGCACCCTCCAGCACCCCAGTCACAGACTCCAAAAAGGGTGGGTACTCTGAAACATCATTTGGTGCATAGGCACAAATGATGGTCAGAACCCGTTTCCCAACCCGAAGGCGCAGGGAAGCAACCCTTTCGTCCACCGGGGAAAACTCCAATATAGAGGCAGCAAGGTGGGGCGATACAAGAATACCCAACCCTGCTCGTCGCCTCTCACCCGGGGCAACTCCAGAAAAGGCCAAGCTCCAGCCCCTCTCCAGGAGACTGGTTCCGGAACCGGAGCTGTGTGTTGAGGTGAGGCCGACTATATCTAGCCGGTATCGCTCAACCTCGTACACCAGCTCAGGCTCCTTCCCCACCAGAGAGGTGACATTCCACGTACCAAAAGCCAGTTTAGAAAGCTTGGGATCAGTCCGTCAAGGTCTCCGCCTTTGACCGCCACCTAATCCACATAGCACCGGACCCCCATGATCCCTCCTGCAGGTGGTGAACCCACTGGCGGGCGGACCCATGTAACTCTTTCGGGCTGAGCCCGGCCGGGTCCCATGGGTGGAAACCCGGCCACCAGACGCTAGCCTTTGAGCCCCTCCCCCAGGCCTGGCTCCAGGGTGGGGCCCCGGTAACCCCATACCGGGCGGGGTACACTGA
Organism: Pholidichthys leucotaenia; assembly: GCA_020510985.1. Lineage (NCBI taxonomy): Eukaryota > Metazoa > Chordata > Actinopteri > Cichliformes > Pholidichthyidae > Pholidichthys > Pholidichthys leucotaenia. The sequence continues at coordinate 309,981 of CM035844.1, forward strand.
ATCCTTGATATACAATTTATCATGAGAGTCTGTTGGATCGTTCTTAGTCTGGCCCTTCACCCAGGACCAGTTTGTCTTGGGAGACCCTATCGGAGGCAAATTGCCCCGGACAACATAGCTCCTGGGATCACTGGGGCACGCAAACCCCCCCACCACGATAAGGTGACGATCCATGAGGGGATTTCTCTCATGAATTTTAATTTTTTTCTTTAAACTTTTTGTTCTTAATTTGTGACATTTTATTCAAATAAATTTGCAGCATGTTTTCCAGATTTTTATGTTGTTCATTTGTGGATTTTTTCAATTGAAGTTTCAAACTTTTATTCTCAAAAAAAGCATATTTTCTTGTCAGTTGAATTTTTTCTTTTTTTAATTTTCCGATTTATTCTTGTAATTTCCTCAACGTTTTTTCTGATAAATTTGCAGACTTTTCTGGGTGTTCTGGGGAAATCTGTGAGTTGTTCTCCCCGTTCCCTCCAGCTCCCTTTACTTTCAGGACCCACAGTCTTCCTTCTTCACCAGATCCACCTCTGATGATGGCGGCGGCATCAAGGTCTCATGGCCACTCGTCCCGTCACCCTTTGGTGCTGCGGAGACACAAAACAGTGATGCTGAGAGATGCTGAGTTTGTCATTCCGACAGAAAAGCTTCATTAAATTACGGCTGAAACACAAAAAGCCCTAAATGAGAATTTCAGAGTTTAGACCAATCATGGTGAAGAACGTTCTGATCGCAACTGTCAGATCCAACTGGACTTTTGTGTCTGAGTGATAATACTCTGGAAGAAGAATGAAAATTAAGCTGAATCATTCACACTCACACTGAAACAGTCCAGAGACCAGACTTTATGTTAATATACAGACAAGCTTGATAAGATGCATTCCAGATGTAAGTTTGGTACCTTGGCGCGACGTTGGTGTGATGTGTGTGTGCTGTTGGGGTCAAAGTTTTCATTGACCAGTGCGTTTAAAAAATGCAGTAAAATAAGGTAAAATAGCCTCTAGGACTGAGATATGGTCAAGTGTTGGTAGGCGATACTGGGATGATGTAGAAAACTTCCAAAGAGACTGACCGCCACCGCTCAGCTAAGCTAATGCCCGCAGCTGGACGTGCCGGTTAGAAAACTGCAGCGTCCCACTGACCTTCCTTGGTGATCTGACCACAGTGATAATTTCCTCGACTCTACTTCTCAAAAACTATAAAAATAATTCAGAATTATGTGAGATTGACTGATTTAATCAGACAGCAATAAACAAGGATTTCTGGTGCGGTGAATTAATAGAGAAGACGAAAATAACTTTATTGGTGGTAACATTGCAGATAATTTATACAACAGAGAAAAGCCACGAGCTGTAAAACAACAATGAAATTTATTCTGAAATGGACACGATTATTCAGTATAATTTATTTATAAAATTTATTTATGGTGTGCATATTTTTCTGATGTGCTGTTTCTGAAGTTGAGGAAGAAAACCTTTAAAGAGCAAAGTCAGAAGTCCAGCAGTGACACCTGCTGCTGCTGAAGTGGTTTTGGTGTTGTGCTGTTTCAGTTCATCAGAGCATCTTCAGCTGACAACGCCGCAGGCATCAGCATGAACAACACAGGAGATGATGTCACAGTGGGATGTCCACACTGATTTTACTGCCGTACCTTTAGGCTGGCCACATGAGGCGCTGACGGGTTTCCCCGGCTGCTCTTCACCTCCAAAGGCAGACCGGATCTTCCTCGCCACATGCCTGCATGCTGGACAGACCAGAAATTCCACCTGTTATTATAAGAACTTCTTAAAGACAGCAACTGTCTTCATCAGCTTTAGTAAAAACATCGACAGATAAACAGTTAAATTGAAATAAATAAATTAAATTAAATTAATTGATTTAATTTAATTTAATTAAATAATTGTGACGTGATGCTCAACATCTGAAGTAAACGTATCAGAAATTTAAATGACGTAAGACTAGAAGAAGAAACTGCTCCGTCAACATGGGCAGCAGGACCAGTTCTTATTATGATAAAATATCTTTTCTATCCAAGATTAGAAAGAGTCTTTTAGTCTATTTCCATGATTGCTGACCTGTTCCAGGGTGAATATACACAATATTCTGTCAAGTCTTCAGTAAATTGCATCAATGTTTCAGAAATGTGGCTTTTCTTATAAAAGCTTCCTTTCCCAGGAATTCACATTTTTACTAAATTGCACAAATTCTGTTCCTTGAAATTTATCACATATTGTTTTTTTTTGTTGTAAATTTTGAGCTTTTCTGTTAAATTAACATTTTTATTTGTTTAATTTTTTATTAGTATTTTGTTTATCAATTCATTATTTTTTTATCTATATTTTAAGTTTTTTCCACTTAATTTTAACTAGTTATGAGCTGAGCATTGGAGGTTCTGCCAGGTTCAGCCTCATGGCTTTTTCTCTGTATTTATATATTTGTTGTATTTTTGTGCCTTTTGGTTTTTATTATCCCTGAAATGTTTTTTTATTTTCCTGTTTATGTCCTAGTTTTACTACATTGTGATTCAGTATCAGTTGGTATCTACTTCTCAGTTTGTACTTGTTTATGTTTTATTCTAATTCCTTATAATTGAGGTTGGCAGCTGTCAGGGCATTTCCTGATTGGTGCTCCATGTGGGTGTAGCCCTGTCAGCTGTCAGCATGTGTGCTCTCCTCTCATTACTTCCAGCTGATCCAAATCATTGATCATTGCTACCTTTTTGCCCACTCATGTGACCACACACCTGCCATTACTGTGTTATTTGTTCTGACCCTTCTTAAGGAATGCATTTTCATTTCTTTTCACCACAGTCTTAGCGATACCTTCCTCCTCATCGCCAGAACCCCTTCCCTGTCCTGGTGAGTTCAATCTGATTCTACTTTCATACGTTACCTTGTTTTTTTGTTTGTTTGTTTTTTTTTTGTTTTTTTTTTGCATTGATGCACTTTGGAACTTTTTACACTGGGTGTGTTTATATATTTACATAATTATTCCCTCTAGCTACAATGCTCTGCACTGTGTGTTTATATACTCATATATTTATTCCATCCAGCTACAATGCTCCACACTGTGTGTGTATATATATATATATATATATATATACACACAGTGTATATATATATATCACTTATATATATATACACTTATATCACTTATATCACGGACACACAGATCGTCCTAAATGTCTCCTGAGCCGGTGGACGGAGCCACTGTCTATAGCAGGATACGATACAGCAGAGAACAGCTGCTAGCATTCAACCGCCACCCGGTCCCATTGGAAAAACTCGACATACCGAGAGAACTGAGGCGAAAACGCCGCGGCTGCCGGGCTGGAGTAAGGCGGAGGACAAAAAATATAAGGTACAGACCCTCCCTTCCATCTGTTGTCATGGGAAATGTACGGTCGATACTGGGAAAGTTAGATGAGCTAGCGGCTATCTCCCGTTATGATAGCACATACCGGGAGTGCTCTCTCCTTTTGTTTACTGAGACGTGGCTAACTGAACTAGCAGCAGATGCTAACATTGAGCTGGAGGGTTTTCACATGATACGAGCTGACCGAACACCAGACAGTGGCAAGGCTAGGGGCGGTGGAGTGATAATGTATGTTAACAACAACTGGTGCAGACCGGGACATATCACTGTTAAACAACGACACTGCAGCAAAGACATTGAGTTGCTAGCTGTTAGCATGAGGCCTACATATCTCCCGAGAGAACACTCACACGTGATCTGCATTGTTGTTTATGCAAATCCGACGGCGAACGCTGGGACAGCACGTGACGTCATCCATTCAGTAACCAGCAGGCTGCAGACAGAACACCCAGATGCTCTTCTCCTCATCTCAGGCGATTTCAACCATGTTTCACTGTCTCCCATTCTACCCACGTTCACCCAGTATGTCACATGCCACACTAGAGACAATAAAACACTGGATTTATTCTACGCAAACACTAAGGAGGCGTACACCTCATCACAACTCCCCCCACTCGGGAGATCGGATCACAACTTGGTTCATCTCCGGCCGGTGTACAAACCCCTAGTGCACAGACAACCTCCGGCCATGCACACTGTGGAGTTATGGTCTGAGGAGACAATGGACACCCTAAAGGGCTGTTTTGAAGCCACCGCCTGGAAGCAGCTCTGCGATCCACATGGTGAGGACATCGATGGCCTCATTCACACCTTCACGGGCTACCTCAGCTTCTGTGTGGACAAATCCGTTCCCACCAAGACCATACGGCGTCACTCAAACAACAAACCCTGGATCAACCCTGAGATAAAAACACTTCTGAGAGAGAAGAAGAGGATCTTCAGGTCAGGGAACAGGGAGATGCTGAAGTCCGTACAGAGGGAGCTGAGGAGAAAGATCAGAGAAGGCAAGGACAGCTTCAGGAAGAAGATGGAGGACAAGCTGCAACAGAGCGACATCAGCGGGGTCTGGAGAAACCTCAAAACCATCTCGGGGCTCCAGAATACCTCCCCCCAGGCCACAGGGGGCAGGGAGTGGGCGAACAACCTGAATCTGTTTTTCAATAGATTTGACCAACCGCCCTCCCCCCTGACTGCACAACAACCACTGCTGCCTCTAAAGAAATCAAGTCCTGCTGCCCACTCCCCACTCCACCAACACCCCCCCACTCCCAACACACAGCCCCCCATCCTGACCCTGACCAGGACCCAGGTGAGGACGGAGCTGAGGAAGATCAAGGCGAGGAAGGCGCCGGGACCGGACGGCATCAGCGCAAAGCTCCTCAAGTCCTGTGCAGACCAGCTGTGTGGGATTGTGACGTATATCTTCAACATGAGCCTGAAACTGGGGAGGGTACCACAGCTGTGGAAAACATCTTGTGTGGTACCTGTACCAAAAACTTCCCACCCCAAAGACCTGAACAGCTACAGACCGGTGGCCTTGACGTCCCACTTGATGAAGACCCTGGAGAGACTGCTCCTTGCTCACCTCCGCCCCCTGGTGGAACCAGCGATGGATCCACTCCAGTTCGCCTACCAGCATGGCATTGGGGTGGAGGATGCGGTGATCTTCCTCCTTCACCGTTCTCTGTCCCACCTGGAGAAGCCCGGGAATATGGTGAGGATCATGTTCTTTGACTTCTCCAGTGCTTTCAACACCATCCAACCGATGATCCTGAAGGACAAGCTGCTGCGCGCAGGGGTGGACCAGCACCTGTCATCATGGATCCTGGACTACCTCACGAACCGGCCTCAGTTTGTGAGAACACGGGACTGTGTGTCCGACACGATCATCAGTAGCACGGGGGCCCCCCAGGGAACGGTGCTGGCTCCCTTCCTGTTCACTCTTTATACTGCGGACTTCTCACACAACACAACACACTGCCATCTACAGAAGTTCTCTGATGACTCTGCGATCGTTGGCCTCATCTCCAATGGAGATGAAGCTGAGTACAGAGGGCTTATCCAGGACTTCGTGGACTGGTGCCATCGGAACTGCCTCCAGATCAACGCGAGGAAAACTAAGGAGCTGGTGGTGGACTGCCGCAGGCATGGGCAGCCCCTCACAGTACCAGTAAATATACAGGGAACAGACATCGAGATGGTGACATCCTATAAGTACCTGGGTATTCATCTGAACAATAAACTAGACTGGTCACACAATACTGATGCACTCTACAAGAAGGGACAGCGCAGGCTGTTCCTGCTGAGGAGACTCAGGTCTTTTGGTGTACAAGGGGCGCTGCTGAAGTCATTCTATGACACGGTGGTGGCATCAGCCATCACTTTTGGCGTGGTCTGCTGGGGCAGTGGCATTACTGCAGCCGATAGGAAGAGACTGAACAAACTGATTAAGAAAGCTAGCTCTGTCCTGGGGCAGCGCCTTGATCCGATGGAGGAGATAGGAGAGAGAAGGACGGTGGCTAAACTGTCATCTCTGCTGGAGTCCGAGTTCCACCCTATGCAGGACATACTGAATGCACTGAGGAGCTCATTTAGCAGCAGACTACATCATCCCAGGTGCACAACCGAGAGGTTTCGTAGGTCCTTCCTACCAACGGCTGTCAGACTGTACAACCTAAGCAGGGCTGCTCGCAGAGATAGCAAAAAGACGTAACAAACTAATAGTTTTTTGAATGCAAAAGATGCAATAGACTTACACAATGGTCCCCTCCGGCATACAACTAGGAACATACCGGTCGCTATGGAGGGTGAGAATATGTATGGGCACATAATCATACCATGTAGGATAACTAAGTAGACGGTTATGCTGTTTCATTCCATCTAGCAACAATGCTCTGCACTGTGTGTGTTTATATATTTGCATATTTATTCCATCTAGCTACAATGCTCAGCACTGGGTGTGTTTATATATTTATATATCTACATATTATTCCATCTAGCTACATTGCTCCGCACTGTGTGTGTTTATATACTTGCATATTTATTCCACCTAGCTGCAATGCTCCGTACTGTGGGTGTTTATATATTTACATATTTATTCCATCTAGCTACAATGCTCTGCACTGTGTGTTCATATATTCATATATTTATTCCATCCAGCTACAATGCTCTGCACTGTGTGTCTGTGTGTGTGTGTGTATATATATATATTTTATAGTAATACGTACATATGTTTATTAGCTGCTCTTGCTTGCTTGTTTTTTTTCTTGCCTTCTGATTGTTGCTCTGAGTGTTGCTATCCCTGTGCTGTTGCAATCCTGGAATTTCCCCGTTGTGGGACTAATAAAGGCTTATCTTATCTTATCTTATCTTATATATATATATATACTGTATACATATATATATATATATATACATATATATATATATATATATATACAGTATATATATATATATATATATATATATATATATATATATATATATATATATATATATATATATATATATATATATATATGTACATATGTACCCTGGTAAAAAATAAATATGCTAAATATATTTAATTTAGGTATATTTTAGTGTATTTTAATATATTTTGGTAAAGTAAATTTTAAGTGTGCTATTTTGGAACAACTTTTTTTGTATTCAATACATTTTAGTTAAATTTAAATTGAAATAAAGTTCAACTTTAAGTATGCTTAATGTATTTTTATGTACTAAAGTGGAACAATTTTAAGTATACTTAATGCATTTTTAATATATTATGATCTGTGACGATTTACTCATTCACTAATACAGTATGATTACACTACTTTCATATTTTAAGTGCATTTATTGTGTATTAGCAATAGTCTTATAATTGATTTATAGTTTATTTAAAACCTATTTAAAATGACTGCAATACATAGAAATGTCATTTAAAATACTCTTTAAATATACAATGTTTCTATTGTAAATACATTTTTCGTATAATTAAAATACTTCCAAGTATACACTTAACAAATGTATTTTATTTGTATTTCAAAACAAACCAAAAATACATTCAATTACAATGTAGTGCAAAAATTGTAACTAAAGGTTTCGAACCTCGAGAACTGAATTATGCAAAAAGTAGAATAATCTCAAATGAGTTAGTGCTGTCACTTCACATGACTCTGGTCTGAAGTGTCCCCTTAACGTCATTGTCTGCAAGTTGAAATAAATTTAATAGAATGCATATTACTGACCCCTTGGACCGACATTTTGATGTAAAGAAATTAATTTCATTTATTTTTTTCAAAGTTCTTCCCTTTGCTGATTTCAGCCTCAAATCCATAGGCAAAAATTCAATATTTCTCTCCCACACACCTAATTTTCCAAACTTGTAGACAATAACATCAAGCATATCCTCAGAGTGAGCGGCATCTGAAAAGAGCAGCCCTCTCGGAGCTTAGAAGCACATTAAGAACTGCTAGACAAGAGATAAACTGAACACATTCATCACCACTTTTTGTCAAAACTTATGTGGTGTTGCTTGGTACCTGGTAGCATGAAAACAAATGTACAAATAACAAAACTTTTTTTTTACCCTCTTTGGCAAACAGCCCTTAACAATGGGTAGAAAAAGAAACAATCAGACCTTACACGAAACATTTATGGCCTCTTATGTGAAAAATGTTCATTGTTGCACTTCCTGCGTAGTGCAGCTCGCACCTCAGACACTGTGGTTCCGGGAAACTCCTCAATCACCACATCTGCAAAAGAAAACTTACTTAATACAGATTTTAAGTATATAAACCACGTTTTTGTACTGCTATGTACTAAAATGTATAAGGAGATCGTTTCACATGACAAATCACCTAAGACAATGAAAGAATTAGTTTTATTCACTCTACATGCTCTATAGTTTAAAGGTATGTCTGGTTACACAGTTGAAATTACCTGTAATGGCCTGCACCTTGGCTACATCAAGCTGGCCTTTGGTCATATCTCCTCTTCCATTTCTCCCGGTTAGTGTGGAATTTGCCAGAGTGTCCTCTGAAAAAATCAGAACGGCCAGTTCTTGTGCGAAAACAGTCATCCTTGTGCGGTTTAAACGTAGGAAAGACCTTTTGGAAACAGCCACCGACTTCCCAGGTAAGAAGTGCTGTACAGATAAAGATAATAAAAGTGACATTGTGTGTTACACATTTTTGATTCAAACACATCAATTTGAAGCAAACATATTGTATACAATTTGATATGAAATGAAACTTACCATCTCCCCTTCACTCTCTGATGAAGACATTGCCGATGACATAGAAATTGACATTGGATTGTCTGAGACGTGTCATTGAAGCATTAACTTTTGCAATGCAATCCTTCATCAATTTCAATGTCTCTGGGAGTTCTTCAAAAGCAGAATAAAGAAGGTAACAGCAGGATTACATAAGCCACATTTACAAATAAGAATACAAATATATTTCCATAAGAGCCTTTATACATACCAAGAAGACAGTCAATTATCTCAGCCATAGTTGGCACAGCATATTGAACCTCAATCAAAGACTACAAACAGAGAAAACATTTTTAAATAATTATAATTAAGTCCACCAAATTATAAGTACTTACCTCTGAATTGGCATCTTCAGTGTCTTCAGCCTAGAAATTGACACATTAGTCATGATATAATTTAATGTAAATACCAAGTCAAACAAAACTTACAATGTGCAAAGGGCGAGGACTGCCGATGTCAGTTTCATGTGAAATCTGCCGTATGCGTATTTTCTTTAAGAAAATAAAAATCTTCTTGGAATATCCGTTTCAGAACCAGGGAGGATATATTTCCTTTTCAGTCGGACTCGGTCCATTTTCTACGTTTGTCTGTACTCTGAGCTAGCTAACGTAACGTTAGGTTGTTTTGATTTGAAAACGGATGGGATAAGATACATGACTACTTTCACCAGAGTGCTTAGCGCGAATGGCGCATGCGCATAACAATCGCCCCGAACAAGCCAGCCAATCATAGCACAATGACGTCTTTCACGCATGCGCAATGCTAGGCACGAATGTCGGTTGCTTTAAGCGGGAAGAAGAAACGGAGAGGCACAACCATAATATATATTTAGTAAAAATATCAAAATATAGGTTTGCCCTTGTTAGTTGGGCAAAGGGACCTGACAAAGATAAAACCTGCATCGTTCCCATCAGCTGGATAATTGATTTTGACCCAGCTGCTACTACTGACACGTTCAGTAGTAGCAACCAACTTTTTTTTCCTATATTATAATGACACACATGTGACCCATGCCTCCATTTTGTGAGCTTAAAACACTGCAACGCCACTTTGCACCACACAGGAGCCTCAACATGCTCCTGTAGAGCATTTTGGTCACTGCCTTCAATTTTTTTTTTTTTTTATACTGGACATCACATGTTCATATTTGTCAGCGAGAGCCCGGCCCCAGCCCAGACTATATGCTGCTATATATTCCATTTTAGGAAAATCATTTATAAAATACACATTCTTATACCGTATATCCAAAAAGTAATCACAATCCTGAACTCAAAAATGTCTTAACACAAAATGACAGAATTTGGCCATTTCTCTGAATTTTTTTTCCTTCTCCCATATAGAATCACTCCCAGCATTAGAAAGAATGAATATTAGAAGGCACTTCACATTTCACATCCAAAAGCTGTGACCACTTTTTTTTGTTTCTTTTTTAAATCAATCCATGATCCAGAATCTTCTTTATAGTGGGCTGCAATGGACTAAAGTGGCCCAACAGACACATTACTTTCCGATTACAAATGCACAATTAGAATGTCAGTGTCGAACAATTTTGAATGTCGAACAATTGTTCGACATTCAAAAAACGTGACATATCTCATATGTATCTCACCGGCCACTTTATTAGGTACACCATGCTAGTAACGGGTTGGACCCCCTTTTGCCTTAAGAACTGCCTCAATTGTTCGTGGCATAGATTCAACAAGGTGCTGGAAGCATTCCTCAGAGAGTTTGGTCCATATTGACATGATGGCATCACACAGTTGGCGCAGATTTGTCGGCTGCACATCCATGATGCGAATCTCCCGTTCCACCACATCCCAAAGATGCTCTATTGGATTGAGATCTGGTGACTGTGGAGGCCATTTGAGTACAGTGAACTCATTGTCATGTTCAAGAAACCAGTCTGAGATGATTCCAGCTTTATGACATGGCGCATTATCCTGCTGAAAGTAGCCATCAGAAGTTGGGTACATTGTGGTCATAAAGGGATGGACATGGTCAGCAACAATACTCAGGTAGGCTGTAGCGTTGCAACGATGCTCAATTGGTACCAAGGGGCCCAAAGAGTGCCAAGAAAATATTCCCCACACCATTACACCATCACCACCAGCCTGAACCATTGATACAAGGCAGGATGGATCCATGCTTTCATGTTGTTGACGCCAAATTCTGACCCTACCATCCGAATGTCGCAGCAGAAATCGAGACTCATCAGACCAGGCAACGTTTTTCCAATCTTCTATTGTCCAATTTCGATGAGCTTGTGCAAATTGTAGCCTCAGTTTCCTGTTCTTAGCTGAAAGGAGTGGCACCCGGCGTGGTCTTCTGCTGCTGTAGCCCATCTGCCTCAAAGTTCGACGTACTGTGCGTTCAGAGATGCTCTTCTGCCTACCTTGGTTGTAACGGGTGGTTATTTGAGTCACTGTTGCCTTTCTATCAGCTCGAACCAGTCTGGCCATTCTCCTCTGACCTCTGGCATCAACAAGGCATTTCCGCCCACAGAACTGCCGCTCACTGGATATTTTTTCTTTTTCGGACCATTCTCTGTAAACCCTAGAGATGGTTGTGCGTGAAAATCCCAGTAGATCAGCAGTTTCTGAAATACTCAGACCAGCCCTTCTGGCACCAACAACCATGCCACGTTCAAAGTCACTCAAATCACCTTTCTTCCCCATACTGATGCTCGGTTTGAACTGCAGGAGATTGTCTTGACCATGTCTACATGCCTAAATGCACTGAGTTGCCGCCATGTGATTGGCTGATTAGAAATTAAGTGTTAACGAGCAGTTGGACAGGTGTACCTAATAAAGTGGCCGGTGAGTATATATATATATATATATATATATATATACGTATATATATATATATATATATATATATATATATATATATATATAATTTGAAATATATTTTTGGAAAAATATATTTCAGTATAGTGTATTAAAAAAATACTTATTACAAAGTATGTTTTAAGTACAGTTACATAAATATATTTACGTTATACTTGAAAGCGATTCTTAGAAAGTACAAGTATATTCTAATATATTTAACTTGTATTTTTGAAAAAAAGAATATAGTAATAATACACTTCAATATATTTTTTTTTTCACCAGGGTATACTTGCTGCTCTTGTTTCTTTTTTTTCTTGCCTTCTGATTGTTGCTCTGAGTGTTGCTATCCCTGTGCTGTTGCAATCCTGGAATTTCCCCATTGTGGGAGTAATAAAGGCTTATCTTATCTTATCTTATGTTTTGTTAATAAATGCCACAAACTGCAGTTGGCGTCTGGGTCTGTCTCTCTTTGCCCTAAGGGGCAATTCATGACAGAAGACTGCAGCCAGTAAAAGACCCACAGCTTGTGGATTTTTGCCTTTTTTTTTTTTGTTTTACTCACCTGTCTCTGTGGAGTGTATCATGCTGGATTCTTGGGAAGGGGTGGGGGGCAGTTACCCAATGAGCCTGGGGTGAGAGTGCTGCAGAGCCCTCATGGAGACTGATGGGCAAATCTTCGCAGCATGCATCGGTCCTGCCCTGAAAGACACATTATGGTACTGGGCCTCACGGAGGCAGTTGCTTGCTGGTGCCCACAGCTTCCGGAGCATGCTGAAGGGGTGGAGAGGATTTTTCTGGTGGTGGCACTGCAATGAGAAAACAGAAAGATTCAATTCAATTCAATTCAACTTTATTTATATAGCGCCATTTGACAACAACAGTCATCTCATAGCACTTTCAACTGTAGGGAGAAGCCCCACAGTTGCAGAAAGACCCCAGCAATCAGGCGATCCCCAGTGAGCAAGCACTTGGCGACGGTGGAGAGGAAAAACTCCCTTTTAACAGGAAGAAACCTCCAGCAGAACCAGGCTCAGGGAGGGGCAGTCATCTGCTGCGACTGGCTGGGGGGTGAGGGGATAAAGAAGAAGAAAAGAACAGACATATAGAGAGAAAACAGCACGATGGGGACTCAATCTATGGGAGAGAACAAACAAATGTTAATGACCAGCAAAAAAAAAAATATTTCACTGAGAGTGAGGAAAGGAGTGAGGCCCAGTGCATTACTGGAGGTCCCCCGGCTGACTAAACCTATTAGCAGCATAACAAAGGGTGGGTTCAGAAACACATGATCCCTCCCTAATTGTAGGCTATAGCAAAAAGGTAGGTTTTAGCCCTATTCTTAAAAACAGAGATCGAGTCTGACTCCCGAATCCAGATTGGCAGCTGATTCCACAGGAGAGGAGCTTGATAACTGAAGGCTCTGCCTCCCATTGTACTTTTGGAGATTCTAGGTATTACAAGTAATCCTGAATTTTGGGAGCGTAGTGCTCTGTCAGGATAATATGGTAGTATCAGATCTTTTAAATAAAAAGGAGCCTGATTGTTTAGAGCTTTGTAAGTAAGAAGAAGGATTATAAACTTAATTCTAAACTCTATGGGAAGCCAATGAAGGGAGGCCAGAACCGGAGAGATATGATCTCTCTTTCTAGTACCTGTTAAAACTCTAGCTGCAGCATTTTGGATCAGCTGAAGACTTTTTAAAGATGTTTTAGGAAAGCCTGATAATAAAGAATTACAATAATCTAATCTCGAGCTAACAAAAGCGTGGATAATTTTCTCAGCATGACTCTGAGACAAGATGCTCCTAATCTTGGCAATATTACGCAAATGATAGAAGGCAGTCTTAGAAACAAATTTAATATGTGAATTGAAGGACAAATCCTGATCAAAAATAACTCCAAGGTTCCTCACAGAGCTATTAAGAGAAAGAGTAACCGCATCCAAACTGAAAGTTTGATTTGGAAAGGAATTTCTAAGGTTTTTTGGACCAACAAGAATGACTTCAGTCTTATCTGAATTTAATAGCAGGAAATTACAAGTCATCCAAGATTTGATTTCCTTAAGACAGGCTTCTAACTTGGCTAATTGATTACTATCATCTGGCTTCATTGACAGGTATAATTGTGTGTCATCAGCATAACAATGAAAATGTATACAGTGCTTTCTAATAATGTTGCCTAACGGAAGAATATATAAACTAAAAAGAGTAGGGCCTAGCACAGATCCCTGTGGAACTCCATGACTAAGCTTTGAGTTGAAAGAAAACTCATTATTTACATGAACAAACTGGAACCTATCAGATAAATAAGATCTAAACCACTGCAACGAAGTTCCATTAAGTCCAACATAGTGTTCTAATCTATCAAGTAGAATATTATGATCGATAGTATCAAAAGCTGCACTAAGGTCTAAAAGGACAAGTACAGAAACTAGTCCATTATTAGATGCAATGAGGAGGTCGTTAGTGACCTTCGCTAAGGCTGTTTCAGTACTATGATGGATTCTAAACCCAGATTGAAACTCTTCAAGTAAACCATTTCCCTGCAGGTGGTCAAATAATTGCGTAGCAACAACTCTTTCTAAGATTTTTGAAATGAAAGGGATATTAGAGGGTGGTCTATAGTTAGCTAAAGCTCCTGGATCTAGCGTTGGCTTTTTGAGTAAGGGTTTAATTACAGCCGTTTTAAAAGCCTGCGGTACATGGCCTAAAGTTAATGAAGAATTGATTATATGAAGAATAAAGCTACCAATAAGTGGGAAGACTTCTTTAAATAACCTGGTAGGAATAGGGTCTAAAAGACAAGTTGAAGGTTTGGATGAGGAAACTATTTTGTCTAACTCACAAAGGTTGATTGGAGTAAACTCATCAAGACAGACATCAGTAGAAGGAGTTGTAGTAGTTACAGTATTTAAGTTAACTGTGGGAAGAATCTGATTGATTTTTTCTCTGATGGATGAAATTTTATTATTGAAAAAGTTCATGAAGTCCTGACTAGTAAGCTCTAAGGGAATGCTAGGATTGACAGAGTCCTGACTCTTTGTCAACCTGGCTACAGTGCTGAAAAGAAACCTGGGATTATTCTTGTTCTCTTCTATTAATGCAGAGTAATAACTTGTTCTAGCTTTTCTAAGAGATTTTTTTATAAATTAAAAGATGATTTCTCCAAGCTAAATAGATTTCATCTAAATTAGTGGAGCGCCATTTTCTTTCTAATTGACGAGTCTTCTGTTTTAAGCTACGAGTTTCTGTGTTGAACCAAGGAGTTAGAAATCTCTGATTAGACTTTATCTTTTTTAAGGTGGCCACCAAGTCTAGAGTCTGATGCAGAGAAGCTGTAACACTATCCACCACGTTATCAATTACAGAAGGAGCAAGCTGTCTATAGCTTATCTCCGTTGTGTTGACACATGGCATAGAGGAAACAATCTGCATAAATTTGGTAACAGCATCATCTGAGAGGCATCTACTGTAATAATATTTTTCTTTAGGAGACAAATAGTCAGAAATAGTAAAATCAAAGGTTAACAGACAATGGTCTGACAGTACAGGGTTATGAGGAGACACTACAAGATTTTCTATTTCTATGCCATATGTCAGAACAAGGTCCAATGTATGGTGGAGGTAATGAGTAGAATTTCCTACTTTCTGAGAAAACCCATTCGAGTCTAATATTGAATTAAATGCCACATTAAGGCAGTCACTATCTACATCCACATGTATATTGAAGTCCCCTACTATAATTATTCTATCAGATTTCAGCACTAAATCAGCTAAGAAATCAGCAAATTCGGATAAAAATTCTGAGTAGGTTGATGGGGGATGATAAACTATGGCAAATAAAATTGGGTTTAACCTAAAATTGCTAAAGTGCCCAATACTGAGGACCAGGCCCTCAAAGGAATTATAACATGTTTTTTGCTTTACATTAACTAGTTATTTGGAATGGTAAATTGTTGCTACTCCTCCTCCACAACCAGAACTTCTGGGATTTTGACAGTTTAAATAACCAGAGGGAGTTGATTCATTTAAACCAACATAATCCTCTTGCCCTAACCAAGTCTCTGTAAGGGAAATTAAATCAATCTGATGATCAATTAACAGATCATGGACTAACAGAGACTTGGGAGTTAGAGACCTGATATTTAATAAACCACATTTAATTTTTAAATTATGAGGAGGAACAGAGGCAAATTCATTCAATTTAGAGGCTTTATGTTTAATTTGAGTTGATGGTGAGGAACTCCGTGAGGAGACCTGGGGCTGTGGCGAAGGGGAGGCGTTCCCAGGCCTCTGAAGAATAGGTGCCTTACCAGTCTCCGGCACCCGCTCCCGGTCCATCTGCTCCTGCATCGCCAGCTCCTCGACGCTGCCACCCAGACCACCGCAGTAAAGCCTCCACTTCCTCGCCAGCAGCCCTCCTTTGCTGAGGCAGAAAACTCCCACAGCAGTCCATCTTTCTGACTTTTCTTCTCTGGCTGTTCCGTTAGCCAACAACACCACTGCAACTTCCTCTCCCTCCTCCTCGGCGATTCCGTCCACTGCTGAAGGACTGGTCGCCTCCTTCTCGGCTCCGTCCATCACCAGATCTGCAGGGGCGGGTCCCCTACGTTCATTTGAGGGGCCCACAACAGCTGCAGCCACAGGGAGGGCGGATTCTATGCTAGCTGCAGCAGAAAACATCACCATCACGCCCCGGGAACACAGGCAAGTGGTTTTTCATTCTCCATCATTAACGTATGAATTACCTTGTATGATTCCCGGTGGTGAAGCTCAGACTGTGCAGTCCTGTGAGTCCTCACTGTCTGCTGCAGCTACACACCTCTTACCTGCTCTCTCTGTGTCTCCTCCGTTACACCTTGATTGTCTCCTGGCCCCAGGTTCGGGCCACCGGACATTG